>JADHKP010000062.1:0-159064 GCA_019925385.1 Raffaelea deltoideospora | reverse complement strand
CCTCAAGCCACCCTTGATTTTAAATAAAGTACTGTTTATTAAACAAAAAATAAAAAAACAATCAAATATAAAAAAAAAAAAAAAAAAAAAAAAAAAAAAAAAAAAAAACATCGATGCATCAAGACTGCAACACCAGTGGCAAAAGCTTTCATTCCCCAACCATCCTCTGTAAAGTCCCATAGCACCTATAGCAATGATAATTATCATGCTATACCACCAGTTTTCCGTTGCCATTCGTATTAAAAAAAATCTAGCATTTTATTATTTCTCCCCATTTTCGGTCTCCATCTCTCTCCCTTCAAACCTCCATCTCATGCACATTGTACATTGTACTTTATTTTTCCTGCCATATCGCGAACACACAACACCCGGGTCAGCTATTGTCCCTGATAGATCAATTCAACATCTCATGATGTTCCGTGTTCCCGACCAAGCCGGCACATACGTCTTGAGCAGTTTGGCGCGCTGGCTGTATTAATCTGTCTCGTTCAATGCTCTTGGAGAGGGGGGGGGGGGCTGCTTTTGTGGTTCTCGGCAGACACATCGACTCCTGCTGTCATGGAGTGGCTTTGAGCGTTCGGTCTGCTTTCTCTTGTGTACCTTGTATCTTGTAATTTTGATGTCCTGTATTCGTTCGTCCTTATATAGAGAGATATATAGATATATACACTAGCAGTTTTCAGTTTAAGTGCTGCTTCGCGGATGGCCATGAATCACTTAAAAACCAAAGAGCCTGCCCTGGACGTGACAGCGTCCCCCGTGTGGAAAAAAAAAAGCTGGTTTTGTCCTCTTCACTGCTTGCAGACAAAAGAAAACCCACTTCCCTTTTGGGTTGTTGGCAATAATAGCGAGCAGTGCTTCCTCCATCCAGTTGTATACGCTCCTTTTCCTCTCCCCGAGGCCGATGATATGTCTGTTCTTCTATTCTTTATCCCGTTCGCCTTTGCTCGCAAGTGACTTCATGTCATAGACAAAGCCTCTTCTTTTTTTCTTGTTATCTTTTGCAAAACAGTCGTTTCTTTCCCAGACCCTCCTTAACGTTCTCATACAAACAAACCAGCGGGACATTTGAAAAAAAAAAGAGCAAAAAAAGGATAAAGACGAGGCACAAAAAAAAAAAGGCCGCATTTCTGCTCACCACGCCACCTCAACGAGAAGCGTCTGATTTTCTGTTACAACAGCACCAACGCCGTCTTATGTGGTGTTGAATCAGCTGCGTATGTGTCCGCTGTGCTTGTGTGTGCAAGTGTCAAGTCGTGTGGACTTATCGGACTCTTCAGCGCCGGCCTCTGTGTCTTGACTTGTTGGATTGAAAATCTGAACCTGCTGTTTTCCATGATGTCTTCGACATGGGTCCATGACAATGCCTCTACGGTAGGCAGCAACCACGACAACAATCCGGTCATCAACCACGACCCGCAAGGCCTTGACGATGCGGAAAAGGGCATCTACGAAAGCACGGCGACGTTGCCGGTGGTGAGCGTACCGGCCGACGTGCACCAGAAGAGCGCTGTGCTCGTCGAGACCGTCCCGGTGCCGGCCGGGTCGGCGGAGGGCGGAGAGAGCGGCAAGAAAGAGGAGGCGGCTGCCGGCACCGTTGTCAAAAAGCCGGCGCCGCGCCACAAGCGCAAAGTCAGCCGCTGGATTGTTTTCCAGCTCTGGTTCAACACGTACCGCAAGTTCTTTGCGCTCGTGACGACGCTCAACCTGACAGGCCTGATTCTGACTGCCTTGCACCGGTTCCCCTATGCTGAGAAGCATCTGGGTGCGTTTATTCTCGGCAATCTGCTCATGGCCGTCCTGATGCGGAACGAGCTGTTTTTGCGATGTCTGTACACGATTGCCATTTACGGATTACGAAGCGTACGTTTGTCTTCTTTCGTTATTTTTTTCTTTTTTTCTATCTTTCTTTTTTTTTTTTTTTTTTTTTTTTTTTTTTTTTTGCCGTCTTCCAGTAAAGAGCATCTTTGAATCTTCGTATGGCTAACGGTTCAGTGGGCCCCGCTGCGGCTCAAGTTAATGGTGACCTCGGGTCTCCAGCACGTCGGCGGCATCCATTCTGGCTGTGCTCTTTCTGGCGCTGGGTAAGTCTGAGAAAGGGTATTTTGCAACGCGAAATGCAGCCACGACAAAGACAAAAAATCAAAAAACTGACAGTCCAACCCCCCCCCCCAAATGACAGCTGGCTCGTGTACAAGATTGTCGATCTCATCAAAAACCACGCCATCCAAAACTCTTCCGTGATCGCCACTGGAGTCATCACAAACACGTTTGTGCTGATTTCCATCTTGAGTGCCTTCCCATGGGTTCGCAAGTGAGTGCAGTAATAGTCAGAGAAGGGGTCGAGGTAAATGGCCGTGGCATGGCTTTTTTTTTTTTTTCCTAAGATGGATTTTCCTGTGTCTGACACTGGCCAGCTATCACCACAACGTCTTCGAGAGCTACCACCGCTTCATTGGCTGGCTGGGCCTGGCGGCAACATACGTTTTTGTCATCCTGGGCAACAGCTACGACGTCAACCGCCAGGAATGGCGAGCGGATGCGCATACGCTTCTGAGCGCACAAGAGCTCTGGTTCACCGTGATGATGACGGTTTTGTAAGGCACTGCGCGTCACACACATGGCCCTCTCATGCGCAGCCATGAGAAACAGACACCCATCCACCCAGTACAGAGCCCAGGCTAACTTTCCAGCATTCTCTTTCCCTGGATCACCCTGCGGGAGGTGCCCGTGGAAGTCGAGATTGTAAGTGCAACATGGGCCCGGATGGGGAGAGACCAAGTTCAGTTCATAGGCGTGAAAGAAACTGCGGCTAACTTGCCATTAGCCGTCTCCAAAGGTCGCCATTCTGCGCTTCAACCGTGGCATGCAGCAGGGTCTCCTGGGCCGCATTGGCCGCACGTCGGTGATGGAGTACCATGCGTTTGGCATCATCAGCGAGGGCCGCAAAGCATCGTGCCACTACATGATTTGCGGCGTGCAGGGCGATTTCACGAAGCGGCTTGTCATGGATCCGCCCAAGACGGTGTGGACGCGAGAGCTGAAATTCGGTAAGTTGCTGTGTCTTGTGCTCCCATTCATCCACGTCGACATTCTTCGTTTGCATACCAAGCACTGACCAAATAGCCGGCGTCGGCCACGCATCGGCCATGTTCAAACGTGGCATCCGCGTCTGCACGGGAACCGGCATTGGAGCCGCCTTGTCGACGTGTATCCAAAGCAAGAACTGGTGAGTTCCTCTCTTTGAGTTTTCTTTCCTCTTTTTGACTTTCCTTCTTTTCTTTTCTAACCCAGCACGGCAGGTTTCTCATCTGGATTGGCTCTGACCAGGAAAAGACGTTTGGGCCGACGATTACGGGTCTGATTTACAAACACATCGAGCCAGAGCGGATGATTTTGTGGGACACCAAGAAGCGCGGCGGACGGCCCGACAACATGAAGCTTTTGAAGGACACATACAAGAGCTTCAACGCGGAAGTGATTTTTATCACGTCCAACGCCATCGGCAACGATGAGATGATGCAGGGCTGCCGAGAGGGTAAGTTGTTCTGAGCCAACTGATGACAAACAAGCCAACAAGTCAACCAGCAAACCAGTAAAAAAAGCTAACAAAACAGCTGGCTTACATGCATTCGGCACACTCTGGGACTTTTGAGCACAGCGTTTTGGGGAGAGCGCGGAGAGAGGTCTGGGGATGGCTATCAAGTGGGAGATGGAGAGAAGACCGACTAGCATAGAAGTGGTGAAGTAAATAACCGCCAAAAAACGCAATAACGCACGGGGGTAGGAGCTGCAATAGATGCCCGTTTGCATAGGATGGCCGTTGCATGGGAAAGGCCTAAAGATTAGAGCCCTCTGGCACATACTTTCTAGATGCTAATTCACATAATACTTTGAAGTGAGCGAGATCAAAGCACAATTATAATCCGTCACGTGAGCGTTGTTTTATTCTGATTTTACCTCTTTGTAACCTCTCCTGTTCTTGTTCTTCTCCTTTGACCAGCGACGTCTTTTGGGGTCTTCTCTTTCCTGCCCCTTTCACATATTCTTTGCTCTCGGCCTATGAAATGCACGTCCTGGGGCGACCGCTGGGAGAGACCCGCCGTCCACTCACAGCGGGGACAGCCCAACCCCTGAGAACAGCGCGCGCCCCTTGAAACAATCGTCCAATCAAAATCGGCTGAGCAAGCTTGTCTTGGTGGTCTGGAAACAATGGCTTTCTCTCGAGCTCTTCAGATGGTTTGCCAGGTTGGTGCCGGAGACACAGATTGACTGGCTGAGAGCTGCTGGCACAAAAAGAAAGCCCGTCCCACAAAGAGAGAGAAAGAGAGAGATGGGGAGAGAGAGGACGACGACAAAAAAGATTAGGGGCAGGGGAAACAAACGAGAGAAAAAGTCGCTCTTAGTCCAGGGGTTGAACAGCGGGACGATGAAAGAAGACCATTGAACGGCCATACAGAGACAATGGACAAGACGCTAGACACCACACTAGGCAGAAGCGCGTGCCCACTGCCACCATCTCACCGCAACATGGGTTGATGAACAGAGGTTTTGAAGCTATTCCGACATTCCAGTCCATGGCGCCGTCTCACTGACTTCTCTTGTTTGCCGCTGCGATGGCCAACGGTAGGCCTGGTCGTATTACAGGCCTGGTCGCACGACAGGCTGCTGGCCAGCTGCACCTTTCTCGTATTCCGTACGGAGTACGTCGTATTACAGAGCATTATTACGGAGTACCCCGTAATACGGAGCAAGCAGGACAAGATCACTTTATCTGTCTCTGTGGAAAGCGATTGGCAGACTGCAAAAGATGGATACAAGCATACGAGTACGACGTATGACGACGTATTGAGGCCTCAGCTTGGGAAGGTAGTGTGGGACACAACCCTGCATCGTGCCTGCCTCCCTTTGTAGCTTCCTTTGCCTGCCTGTGCTCGTATTATTACTTCACGCCTGCACGAAGTACTTTAATTCTCCCCTTTCTTTGCCTCTCTTCCTCTCCCATCCTTCTCTTGATTCTCCTTTTGCCTCTCTTCCTCTCCCATCTCTGTCGATTCTCCTTTCACCTCTCGTCCTCTCCCATCCGTCTGTTGATTCTCCCTTTGTCTTTCGCTGTCCATCGCAACAGGTTTGCGCTGCGTCTGTCTTGTGCTACGTTTGTTCTCAAGCAGGTTTTGAGTTTGGCATTTGCTATTTTGGAGGTCATTTATCCTCGTCAATCTATCTTTTCTGTTTCCCTTTGGTTTCATTTTGTGACTTTATTCTGTCCTCGTGGCCGAAGCTGTTTTTGTTCGTGTTAAACGTGCGGTTTCTCCAACGACTGTCTCTTCCTGCCGACTCCCTTGCTCGATACTAAGCAACAACAGAACCAAACACAACGTCAACATTTGTTTCTCGAAACGCCCTACTGCCTTTTCTCCGTCTGTTTTGCTGCTCAGGCTATAGTTCTGTTCCATACAACAACAAAAGCGCTTCAAGTGGTGGAGGTGGCAAGCAGGCTGAGACCATCGAACCACTTCCTCAATAGCGACAGACCCATCACCAAATAAAGGCCAAAACACAAAGTCCCAGCAGCTTTTCACTTCACAAGTCGGAAAGAGTTAAACAGCAGCGTTCTTCGTGCGCCAGAATACACTGCCAGTGCACAGGTGGCACTTGTTCAACCATTCCCCTTTTTGCTGCTCATTTTCCTGTCACTTTGTTCACTCTGATCACTTGGCCACCACCATGTAGCTGTTCAGATAGCGAACGAAAGGCGACCCTATGTTTTTTTTGAGTCCATTGTTCATCCTTTAAGATCTATTTGTATACCACTCGCCCTCGACTTTCATTTTCTTTCTTGGTGTTTTTTACCTTTTCCTTTTTGTGTTTTCAAAACACTATAATTTCTGTCTCGTTCTCTGCCATTCTCTCCGGCACCGCCAACCTTGGAGGGGAAGCATCATATCAGCTTCGCCTTGATTTTCACACCATACAGAATGTCGCCACACACTCGCTCAGATGTGTCGGCAGCAGCCTCGACCAACATCTCGAACTACGATACAGGCCTGGCCGGTGTCAACCAAGCACAGAACGATCTTTTCAGAGACACTCTCTGGTGGAGTCTCGGAATCGTTGCTCTGGCCATCCTCGCTCTGCGCCTGCTCGAAATCAGCTGGTCTCACCTGCGACACGTCTCAGCCATGTCACTTTCTGCTTCTGCCCAGACGTACTGGCGCATCGCCCAGTGGGACCGCATGCCATGGATTAAGAAACACTTGACTTACGCCCCTATTTTGCGGAAGCGTCATAACCGCGAGATGCGCATCTCGTCTGCCCTCAACGTTGGCACCTTGCCCACACGCCTCCAGGCCCTCCTTCTCACAGCCTACTTTGCCAGCAACGTCGCCTACATGCTCGTTCTCGACTACAGCCAGACTCCTCACTGGGCCACCTTGGCCGAGCTGCGCGGCCGTTCTGGATATCTGGCCGCTGTCAACATGGTGCCGCTGATCATCATGGCTGGCCGCAACAACCCTCTCATTGGTCTGCTGCGCATCAGTTTCGACACCTTCAATCTTCTGCATCGCTGGATCGGCCGGACCGTGGTTGTCGAGGTCATCATCCACCTCGTTGCCTGGCTGGTGGTTCAGGTCAACGCCGATGGCTGGTCCAGCGTGGGCTTCAAAATCCTGCACGACCGCTTCATTGCCTCGGGCACTGTCGGCACTGTCATGCTTGTTGCTCTGCTGATCCTGTCCCTCTCTCCGTTGCGGCATGCTTTCTACGAAACCTTTCTCGTCTTGCACATCATCATGGCCTTTACCATCTTCATCTGCAGCTGGGTTCACTGTGCAACGGCCGAGATTGCCGGAGGGCTCCCGCAGCTGACCTACATCGTGGCCATCGTGCTGCTCTGGATAGCCGAGCGTCTATGCCGTGTGGGTCTCAGTGCCTGCCGCTCGTGGTCGCGCCACGGCTTGCCCGACGCGGTTGTCGAGCCGCTGCCGGGCGAAGTGTGTCGTGTCACCATTCACTTGCCTCGCTACGCAAACGTGCGACCGGGAACCCACGCATATCTTCGCTTTCTCGACATCAACCCGTGGGAGTGCCACCCGTTTAGTATTGCTTGGGTGGAGCATTCTCCCATTGGCACAAAGGCAGCCAAGTCGACTCTGCCCATCGCAGAGAAGGATGGGTTGAAATATAAACATCAACATCAAAATCACCAGCAGCAGACGCAGAAGCAGCAGCAGCAGCATTCAAACCGCCTATCATCGGCCCGGCCGTCCGCGACCAATGGCTTCCAGGCAAACAGCCACCTCCTGCAGACGTCTGTGTCCTTTATCATTGGGGCTCAGTCGGGATTCACACGCAAGCTGTACGACCGGGCATGTAGCAGCGGCCGCGGCGCTGTGACAATGAAGGCTCTCTTCGAGGGGCCGTACGCGGGCCACCACTCGCTTGACAGCTACGGCCACGTTGTGCTGATAGCGGGTGCGACGGGCATCACACACCAAGTCAGCTATCTAAAGCATCTCGTGGCCGGCTTTGCCGCCGGCACTGTGGCAACGCGGCGAGTCACTTTGGTTTGGATTGTGCGCGACTACGAGGCGTTGGAATGGGTGCGGCCGTGGATGGACGAAGTGCTGCAAATGCCGCGGCGACACGAGATTCTAAAAGTCCAGCTGTTTGTGACGAGGCCCAAGCACGCGCTGCAGCCACAAGGCTACAACTCCCAGTCCCGCACCATTCAGATGCTGCCAGGGCGACCCAACATTGGCGTGCTCTTGAAGAAGCAGGTGGCCAGCCAAATGGGCGCCATGTGCGTGACCGTGTGCGGACCAGGTGCGCTGGCCGACGACGTGCGGGCTGCCGTGCGGGATGTGCAGGACGAAGGTAATGTGGTGGATTTCATAGAGGAGAGCTTTACGTGGTAGGTAGGGCAATTCATCTGTTCACAATATCGGCGTTTGTAGGTCTAGGTTCTTTTTCATTGAGATCGGCCCTTTTTGACCTGTATCTGTTGTTTTTTTTTGTTCATTTTTTATGGATTTTGCTCCTAAAGGGCAGATCTGCATGGTTTCCTTTTGTACATACAGCGCTGTTGGTGTTTGAAAGACGAGATTCCCCCATCTAGAGTAGAGTAATTAGATTTTAGTCGCTTGCTAAGAGCTTAGAACACGCATGGCGATGTTTGAAATTGGACATAATGGCACATCACTGGCCTTTTTTGATTATATTTCTATCGCAACAGCCAGTCAAAACATCGTACAGCTGCATTCTCATCAGTTTACAGAAAGGTAACCGCCAACGTGAACATCCAAAGCAAACGAGGCCATTTCATTGAGCTTCTCTTTTTTACGTAGCACCGGCAGGCTAAACGACCCAAGACAAAGAAAATAAGAAAAATGTGTATGGCAATCGCCTATGAACAAACAGTTCTCTTTATCCTGACAAACCCAGCGCCCTCTGCTTTTCTGGTTCTCTCAAAGAAAAGAAAAACAAATTGCCTTTACATACAAGTTAACACCCAAAAACCTTTAACAGAGAAAGAGAGAGAGAGAGAAAAAGGGCCTCTCAAGAGAGCTCTAGGCACGCTGTGACAGGCGCCTTCACGGCGCTCTCCCCTCTCTCAGGCCTCCCCCGCGTCCCCTGAAAGACGAACGAGCCAGTTTGGCCGAGTGGTTAATGGCGGTAGTCCTGAGAACTGCTATCTCGAAAAAGATGCGCAGGTTCGAATCCTGTAGCTGGCAAAAGGGGGGTGACGGGAAGAGGAAATACTTTTTTTTGGCCTTTCTCGTTGGATTTCAGTTTTTTTGGCTGCTGGCCATGTCGGGCCAAAGGATCGGTTCACCTTTGGCAACGTCTTCTCGTGATTGCTCGGTTTGCCTTTACAACGCCTTCTCGTGATCGCTACACTGACATTGCAGATCATGCATCCACGTGCAGCAAAACCCGTCCACAAAACTTGCATCCCACAGGCCGTGGGCGAAAAGCAAGCTTTCATTTCGTTCCTGAAAGCCGACTAAGAAATTATGCTTGTTTGTTTCAATGAGATCTTGGGCTCTATATACACACGCACACACACCAAAGAGGCCGCCCACCTTTCCCGCTGAAAAAATCTGCTTGCCCGGTCTCTCTCTCTGCCGTTGTCTACTGCTGCCGAAGCCGGCCATCTTGCCATTCCGCCATTCCGCCATGCCGACACGCCACACTAGGAAACATCTTGTCCGCTTTTAGTAGCCGTCCTTGCCCCATTTGTTGTACTTGTCGTGCAGGCTCTGTAGAGTGTTAGTAGCGGAGGGCGGGCGTGACGGGGAAACCGCCCAACAACACAAAAACGCCAAAAAAAACTCACCTTTGGCAGGTTCACGTCCGGAATGACGACGACGTTGACGGCGCTGGGAGCCTCTCTCGGCTCGGCGCTGCGGTCACCTCCGGGGTGGTACTGGTACTTGCCCTCGGTCGAGCCGGTCTCCCACGGCATGCCGGCCTTGGCCACGGGCACCTCGGATGTCGACTGGGTCGGCGACTGGCCAAAGTAGTAGCCAGCACCGGCCAGGACGGCCACCATGACGCCGCCGAGAACCTTTTGGGCTGGGGTTAGCATTTTTGCGTGGTGCATGCATTTATGGATACATTTTATCCCTCCCTCTCCGTGTTCCGTCGTCACATTTCGCTTTCCTCCCCCCAACCCGGCGAGGCACGCCCGCTCCCGCCACACCCCACTGTGCACGACAACTCACATAAACTTCCGGATTGCGCTTCGAGTCCTGTTTGAGAGCGGCCTCCGACGAGGCCCGGGGTGCCGAAACCGAAAAGGTGCGGCGGGATGCCACGGTCAGGGCCCGACGAGCAAGGAAAGACGCCATTTTCTGCGCTTTCTGAGGGTTCAATTGGGATTGGGGAGAGATTGTCTGGAAAGGGTCAGCTTGCTGTGGCAGAACGCTGCGTCGGCTGAGCTGTTGTGCGTGGTGAAGCTTTTCTTTTTTTTTCGTCTTTTTTGGGATCGGGGAAAATGGCCTGATCGTAATGGTCGCCGTGTGGAAGCTCCCAACTGACGGAAAAAAGGCTCGCCCTTTCTTCTGCTCTCTCTCCATTGGCTTGTTTTTCCGAGTCGGTTATTGGGCGGCCGTTCGTGTTGTGACTAAGCATAAAAACAATGGATCACAGACACAGCTAGTGGCACAGACACCTGCTAGAGATGCCTCAGGCCGTAGATCAGCTCGTTCCACACATCTAGCATATGCCGCGTGCACTAAGCCACTTTGAAAGCGGATGGCTCCACCTGTGCAATTTGCGGCCGTCTTTTGCCCTGTCACGTCCTCGGTAGCGTGGAGCAAATAATACGACGCATGCCAAAAAACTCGCCTGTCGCCGGCCATTCCTGGAGATGCAACGGCGTCAAACGCGTTGTGCAACGCTGCTTGTCCTTTATTTCGCCAATGACTTGCCTACGACGCACTCGACGGGATGTGAAGCACGAAAAGTACGACGCTGTCTATCTGGATGTATCTGGAGTACAATCGTACAGTTGCATTAAGATATTATATAAGCAGAGATACTACCGTGACTCGTATTATTTCTCGTAGCCCTTGTAATATCCCGCGGGCGTGCTGCTATGGCTTTGGCCTTTCGTTGCCCCCTGACTACCACGGACAGCCCCTTTTATTTTGTTCGCCTGCCAGAGTCGCAGGGGCTCTCAGACCCCCATTTTTATCCTCTTAAACGACTCGTAGGTCTGACGGCAAGCAGGTCGCAATTGAGTAGCCTTTTTTTTTTTTTTCCCGTCTCCCGTCTGACGTGTTTTCTTAACATTTCCAAGCACCGGTTTTCTTTGTCTTTGTATCTTCAGACGGCCGCACATTCATTTTCTTTTTTCTTTCTTACATCTATCTCGCCGTCTTCAATTAGTTTTTACAATCTTCCCTTTCTCTACATCTCTCGCCGCTTCTATTTCTTTCAACTTCTTACCTCTCTCTCGCCAACACGGTTTTACGAAGCATCATAGACGCCTGGCCCTTTTGACGGTCATAATCGTGTTCGATCGCATTCCATTGAAAAGCCGATCGGCGAACCGGTCTTGACTCTCATACTCTTACTCTTTATTGTTATTGTTTCTTTGCGTTGTGGCCAAAACCCAGAGTTCTGGTACATCTCCTGATTGTTGAATCCGAAACACGATCTCCCCACGATTACGATTTCTAGCGATCACGGCCGGCACGATATTGTTCGCCAGCAGCGTGGACTCTCCCTTTGACTCTCGCGTTTTTCTTCCAAATAGCAGAGTCTCACATCTTGCTCTCCTTGTGACCATGCAAACATAGTCGACCAGCATCCAGCCCGTCCTCGCGCCACACACTTTTTATCTCCACGAACACGAAGCGACCTGTCGACGACCAATGGTGTCAGACGAAGCGGGCTCGCGGGGCCCATCGCCGCGGCTTGCTGCAGGCGATGGTCCGGGCGCTGCGGCGGCGGCGGCGGCGGCGGCGGCCGGTGCTCAGCTGCCGGCGTCGCGCTCCGGTGCAGCGGCGGGACGAGCGGCCAGCGTGATTTCGTCGCACATGACGGACGTCTTGTCGGACGACGCGCTGGGATCTGACGATGGCACGGGCGTTGCGGCCACGGCGGCCGGCTCGATCGCCGGAGCAGCCGATGCGGCTCGGCCGGAGTCGGCTCGAACGCGTCTTTCGTCGGCGCGCAACTCCAAGCAGACATCGCCGCCATCGTCGCGGCAACAGGGGCAGTCGATGTCGGCCTCGCAACAGCAGCAGCCGCTCCGTCGTGGCCTGTCAACCAAGCGGTCGAGCGCCGGCGGCGCCAGCAGCATCGCCGGGGCGGCGGCCTACGGTGGCCGGCCCGTCAGCGTAGCCAGCCGCAGCCACGCGCCGTCGCTGACGTCGTATGCCTTTTTCCACCCCATGAGCTCGCAGAAGCTGCAGGCCCAGCGCAGCGCAGCGTCGCGGCCGCGGCAGTCGCAGCTGTTTCAACAGCAGCAGCAACAGCAGCAGCAGCAGCAGCAGGCCCAAAACACCTCGGCGGCGGCGGCGGCGGCCAGCTATGCGCCGCCTCCGGCGCTGCTGCCGGCACGACCGATTTCCCGCGGCTCCGAGTACACCGAGCTGGAAACGTTTGACCGGGTGACGGCGAACACCAGCCCGACGGGTGGCCACTATCCAGCGGGGTCGCTGTCGGAGAGCGTGCGGCCGTTGCAAAGGGTGATCAGCGGCGGCGGCGGCAGCGGCATCGGTGGCAAGGACGGTGCAGCAACCGTGGGCGGCGCAGCGGGGGGGCCAGGCGCGGGCTCCGGCGGCGGCGTCGGCCCCGGCGCCGGCCGCAGCGGCGGACTCAGCATCCGGGTCGACAAGGCCAAGTCGGGCGTGGTGGGCCGGCTGCCGACGCCGGTGCGCACGCCGCGCTCGTTCCGATCGAGCTTTCTAGGGCTGCCGGGCAAGGCCAGCGGCGAGCTGGAGGGGCCGAACCGCGACATCCAGGGCGGCGAGAAGCTGGAGTCGGTGGCGTCGACGCCGCAGCGCAGCCCGTCGGCCCTGTCGCACGCCGCCGCGGGCGACGGCCATGGTGCGGGGGGTGCCGAGAGCGGCGTTGGCGGCATCGGCGGCATCGGCGGCGGTGCTGCTGGTCGGCGTGGCAGCCGTGCAGCCGGGGGGGCGACGGCGTCTGCGTCTGGCCGCGGCCGGCGCCATGGCAAAAACTACGAGTTCTTCCAGGGCAACACCGTCTTCTGCCTCGGCGGCCGCTTCGAGAACACAAAGGCGCGGCCGTTCAACATTGCCACCTTTACGTTTGTGGTGGTGCCGAGCGTGCTCTTCTTTGTCTTCTCGGCGCCGTGGCTGTGGCACAACGTGTCGCCGGCCCTGCCCATCGTGTTCGGCTACTTGTTTTTTCTGTGCATGTCCTCGTTTGTGCACGCATCCGTGACCGATCCAGGGGTAAGTTTGGCTGGCAGGCTGGCAGGCTTGCTGTACAGGCTCGTTATATGTCTTGCTCAAGTTTTCTCAATGTTCTTTACAATGTCCTTTACTCAGGCTGACCTCCCAGATCCTCCCCCGCAACCTGCACCAGTTCCCGTCGCCGGACGAGAACGAAGACCCGCTGCGGCTGGGCCCGCCGACGACGGACTGGATGCTGATCAAGTCGGCGGTGTCGGCGACGGCGGCCATGGAGGTGCCGGTCAAGTACTGCCGCACATGCAACATTTGGCGGCCGCCGCGCGCGCACCACTGCCGCATGTGCGACAACTGCGTCGAGACGTCGGACCACCACTGCGTGTGGCTCAACAACTGCGTGGGCCGGCGCAACTACCGCTATTTCTTCGCCTTCCTCACCACCTGCTGCCTGCTGGCGCTGCTGCTGACGGGCGCGTCGCTGGCCCAGGTGCTCTTGTTCCGCGCCCGCGAGGGCATCAGCTTCGGCGCCGCCATCCGCCACTTCCGCGTGCCCTTTGCCATGGTCTTCTACGGCGTGCTCGCCTGCTCGTACCCGCTGCCGCTGATGGCCTACCACGTCTATCTGATGGCCCGCGGCGAGACCACGCGCGAGTTCCTCAACTCGCACAAGTTCCCCAAGAAGGACCGCTACCGCGCCTACACCCAGGGCAATGCCCTGCTCAACTGGGCCGCCGTGCTGTGCCGCCCGCGCCCGCCCTCCTACTACGGCTTCAAGCGGCCCCACGTGCCCGGCGACCAGCGCCTGGCCCCGCTGACCCGTGCCGCCGCCGCCGAGCAGCGCCGCCAGCAGGCCGCCCAGGCCGCCGCCAAGGATGCCGCCTTTGCGCCCAAAGCCGCCGGCCGCGGCGATGCCCTCGAGATGCAGCACGTCACCATCACCGACCCCAACGCCCGAGGCTATCAGCCGCCGACGCGGCGGTGAGTGGTCAGGGTTCAGCCATTTATCTCAAAGCTTTACATTTTTACTATTTCATCCTTTTATTATTTTTTTATTTTACCCTTTCTAATACTGGTAACGTCTGTCTTTTTATTCACCTTGTTCACTCTTTTATCTCTTTCCTCTTGCTCTGGCCCGGTTGCTTTTATCATACCCTTGCTGCTCTGGCATCTTGTTGCTGTCGTTCATTGTCCTCTTCCTCTTTTCTTTTTGTTCTCTGGTATGTGTGGTAAAGGGAAAAGACAAGTGAAGTCATTATATAATACATTGTTTTAAGTGATATTAATATGCATGTATGGATACTTATTCTTTGATTATGCATGTACTCGTAAGAGCGGAGTTAAAACATAACTCTCTCCGTACGCTGTAGGCCGTTATGGCCGAGGGTTTACAGGGCAGCGGGGCACTAACTGACAGGCGAAGTCAGCAATCCGCCACTGGAAGGTGGAAAAGAGCTAAATGCGAGTAATATGGATATAAAAAAAAAAGTAGGCACGACAGTTATGCAGTCACTTTCTCAACGCCTTGCGAACCCCCAAAGCGACAACAAGCACAGCAACGTGCCGTTCGAGAACGCTGCCGTCTGAGAGAGCCTGCCAAGCGAGACGACGAAGGAAGAGCAGCGAGTTTTGTAGCGAGACGACGAACAGCGTGTTTTTGTAGCGAGACGACGAACCGAGAAGCTTGTTTTCTACGGCTTTGGAACTTTGTCCAGACTTTGAAGCCGACGCCTTTCGTCAGGCTTTGTCCAGACTGGTGTAATATTATCGTGAAGCCGACACTTTTGTCTGGTTTTTCTCCTCTCTCATCATGTCTGTCACAACCGCTGCCCGGACGGGCACAGCCGAGGTCTTATCACTGGTATGGTTTGCTCTCCTTCATTTGCCCTCGTGTTTTTGTTGCTTGTCGTCTCGCTTGCTGCCCTCGTGTTTTTGTTGCTTTTCGTCTCGCTCGCCTCTGTTTCTGCCTTCTTCTTGTGCTCGCTCCCTCTTCTCGTGTTCGCTGGCTAAAAACTTGCAGTACCGCCAACTCCTCCGACAGGCTGACCGCTTCCCGGCATACAACTTCCGCGAATACGCAAAGCGCCGCACGCGCGATGCCTTCCGCGAGCACGGCAGCGAGACGGATCCCCGGCGCATACAGGAGCTGGTGCAGCAAGGACTGAAGGACCTGCGGATGATGCAGGTGAGTCTAGGAGAGCAGGCAGGAAGCAAAGCAAGAAGAAGTAAGAACAGGGAGAGCAAGAAGCAAAATCAGCAACTGACAAGTGCACAGCGCCAAACGACGATTGGCAACTTTTACCAGACCGAGCGGCTGGTCGTGGAAAGACAGGTATGTTTTGGGGTGGAGCTGCTGCTTTGTTTTGGTGTTTTGGTGTTGTGCTGTTTTCTGTTGTTTTGTCCTTTTTCTGTCGCTTCCTCTTCCACTCAGCTCTGACACCGGATAGAACAAAAGAAAGCAAGCCTGAAGCCGACCGCTGAAGCCAGCAACGCCCAGCGCAGTCGACCGGAGCGCCGTCGAGCCGGATAGCTGCATACCTATGCGGACGCTCTGTGGAACGTCTGTGGAAGCGGTCGTGTGAAAAGGCTATCGCATCATTGGGAGCACTGTACGACAACGGCGGGCATTTTCTGTGGCGGGCAGTCGGGTGCTGTTTCGAGCTTGTCCGGTCGCTGGCATGATAATGAAAAGCACAAAACGAGGGCGTCTAGGCTCTGAGGGACGGTCGCCACAGGGTCGACGTGATCATGTATATTATACACAAAGCGCGTGTCTGGTATTCGTGGACAGCGTCTTTCTCTCTCCTCTACTGCGTACAATGATGAGAATTTGAGCAAAACATAAAGTTTACATCTGTTGGACAGCGTCCTTTTCCGCTGGCCAAAAACAACCACCTTCGCCGATAGATATAGATACAGATACAGATATGCCAACGCCGTCCCAGAAGTGAAAATCAATAGATACAAAAACAAGCAAAAGCAAAGCAAAAGAGACGATTCCAATAGACTCGGTGTCCAGTCTTGCCTTGTCCAGTCTTTGTGGTGTCCCATCAGCTCAAACAAAGGCGGTCCCAACAGCAGCCAATGTGCATGCCGCATCGGAAGCTCGGCTCAGCTAGTGTCTGCTGCAGCGACGGCCTCATCAGCGGAACCAGTCACCGGCTCAGCGCTCGCAATCTTGTCATTCCTGTCGCCCTTGTCGGCATCTTCTGCTGCCGTCGCTGCCGTCGCTGCCGTCGCTGCCGCCGCTGCTGTCTCGGCTGTGCCTGATCCTGGCGGCGGCGATGGCTCTGCCTCCGTTTTCACAGCGGCATTCGGTGTCTCTGACAGCGCTGGCGTGTCAGCAGAATCGGTTGCTGCTGCTGCTGCTGCTGCTGCTGGCTCGTCTGTAGGCGGGGCTGCGTCTGGCAGCGCTGCATCCGATTCTGGGGCCAATGCGGATGCAGCTTCTGGCGGCGGCGGCGTCGTTGTCGTGTGGGCGCTGGCTTTGCTGGACCCGCGCGACTCTGACGGCGCCACGCCGGGCGTGGAAGCGACGGGCTCGGTTTTGGGGACAACGTCGGGCGTCGGCGCTGTGGCCGGGTGTGCTGGCGGTTCAGCAGATGCAGAGCCGGCCGCAGACCCGGCCGCAGAGCCAGCCGCTGACGGAGCCTGAGACTGGGCAGAAGCAGGCGACTTTGCTGCTTCGCTGCCGACCGGCGCGGCCGGGGTCTGCTCCTTTGTGTCGGTGGATGCATCCGCTCGCTCGTCCTCCACGGGTGCGTCCGCCATTGGCTGGTCCTGCGAGTCCGACTGCTGGGCATCTGCGGCGGCCGTTTCCTCCTCCTTGGGCTGCGCGGCCCCGTCGTCGGGCCCGGGCTGGGCGTCGGGCATGGGCAGGTCGGAGGCGGAGGCAGAGGCAGAGGCGGAGGCAGCCGTTGGCAGGCCGTCTTCGTTTGCTTCTGTCTTGACCTCTGCCGAGGCAGACAGCTCGCTTGACGACTGAGCATCTCCCACCGCCGGCAGCGGCAGCTGCCCGGCCGGCGCTGCTTCGGAGGATGCAGGTGGCTGAGCTGCGGCGGGCAGCGGCAGCGCTTCGGAGGTGGAGGAGCCGTCGGCGGTCGTGTTCGCAGCGGCAGTCTGTGCAGCTTGTGCAGCGGCAGCGGCGGCAGCGGCGGCCTGCAAGCGGCTGCGCAGGCCGGCGGGGTGGATGCCCTTCTTGCGGCCGCGGCCGACCTTGGCCTTGCGCTTGGGCGGCGGGTTGCGCTTGCGGCCGGGCGTGCTCTGCTGGGGCGGCGGCGGCAGATCGCGGTTGGACGCAGGCACGAGCGTGGTCGACAGGATCTCGCCGTCGACCTGCTGGCCCTCGGCCAGGGTGACGGTCTGCTCGTACGGATTGCCGGCGGCGTCGAGCCGGCGCACTTTGGCCACGGTGACCATGGGCATGGGCATGCCCGAGGCCAGCCGGCTTCCACTGCTGCCGTGGCCGGAGCCGCCGCCGCCGCCGCCGCCGATGCCGATGCCGCTGCCGCTGCCGCTGTTTGGCGCCGCCGCCACCGACAGCTGCTTGGGCGGCAGCACAATCGTGTTCTTGCGGCGCTTGGCCAGGTGCGACGCCAGCGTCGACTCGACGTCGCGCGGCAGCTGCTTCCACGCCCGCACCAGCAGTCCCTCCTTGTTGGCGCCCGCAGGCCCGGCCACCGCTCCAGCTGTCGTCGCCGTGGCGGCTGCTCCCAGCCCGCCGGCCCCAAAGCTCGCCCGCTTCTTATCGAGCGCGCCGGGCACGACAGCAGCGCCAGCGCCAGCGCCAGCGCCTGCGCCAGCGCCTGCGCCCGTGCTCGCGGCTCCGCCGTTGCCCACGCCTGCTAGAGCGCTGCTGCCAATGCCGCCGCCGGCCGCCGTGTCTGCGCCGGCATCGACCTCTTCCTCCTCGACCGGCGGCCGTCGCTTGTACAGGAGGCCGGACCGGGCGGCGCGCAGCAGGTCCTGCGTGTGCGGCGGCAGCAGCTGCCAGTCCTTGGGCATGCCAAACGGCAGCTCGTAGGCCCAGCGGTTGTTTTCCTTGGACTCGCTCGTGTGCACCGGCGGCGGCGGCTCAATGTTGACCCATTCCTGCCGCCACTGGCGCACCGGCAGGCCCTCAAAGTCGTCGTGCTCCGGATACGTGTTTCGGTTGCCGCGGCGCGTCTGCGCGCTGATGCGGTACTGGGAGGTCAGCAGAAAACCCTACACTCAAGACAGCCGACGAGAGAGCACAACTTACCGAAGGCGCCATCTGTGCCGTCCGAGAGCAAAGAGGCGCAAACCAGGCTCGAAGAGCAAAGAGGCGTGAATCAGTCGAGGAGCAGTGCGGTGCAGAGGCGGCTTGCCCCTATGCGCGGCAGCAAATGCGATCGACGCGATGAAGACGATCAGACGACGTCGACGATGAACGATGCAAAACAAAACGATAATGATGTCGTACTCGGTCGACCGTCGAGATTCTCGATCAAGTCCAGCAGCGCCTTAAGGAGGATGCGCGACTACTGCAGAGGCATCCGAGAATGGCTTGCAAAGCAAGACCCAGTGCTGGCACTGCGATGCAAAGGAACGAAAGACCAAAACTCGAGCAATGGACGCGCCAAAAGAAAAGAGGGAAAAAAAAGGGAAAAAGGAGGAAAAAAAAAAAAAAAGGGCGAAATCAGCCACAAAGTCCCGGCAAAGAAAAGAGAGACATCAACACCTGCAAGAACCAAAAACAATTCCAAATCCAGCTGCGTAGACAAGAAAAGACGGGGGAAGAAGAGGAGCCGGTAGGGAGGGGCGCGAGAGTGACGGGTGCTGCAAAAAGGTCGCGCACTGTTGCTCCGTACACGATGCGATGGGAAAACGGCGACTGCAAATATGGAGACGAGCAACCAACGAGTACGAGTGCTCGAGCTGAAACTCCAGAGTCAAGTGTTACTAATCAAGAATGATCACGTGGTCTCACAAACACTGGCGACAAACACTACTCTGTACATGCAATTACAGTGGCTCTCTCCGACAACAAACTCTCTCCAGCCACAACAACATAATTCTTGATGTGCAACATGAAAACGCACGTATGGTATAGAAGATGAAAACCAACGGAAGCGCAAGCGACACCAGCCCAGCCGGTCCACCAGTCACCAGTCCACCAGTCCACCAGTCCACCAGTCCACCAGTCCACCAGTCCAGCCCAGTCAGCCTAGCCAGCTCAGTCAGCTCAGTCAGCCCAGCAATCCCGGCCAGCCCGGCCCAGACAGCGCTACGGTGAGGTCTCAATTGGCCAGTGCTGTGGTGGCGGCATCCCCAAGAACGTGAGCGGCGACTTGACGCCTGTCGAGCAGGAAGAGCAGCATGGATGGGTTGCGGACGCAAAGGCTGGCGAGGCGCAGGGCATCGTGGCACCAGTCCCGGGCATAGGCGATGAGATAGGCGAGGGGCATGGTGACGAAGCGCGGGTCGACGACGGTGGGCAGGCAGATGCACCAGTGGTAGGGGCTGAGCGGCGGTCTTGAGTCGGCAGCGGCGGCAGCGGACCAGGGTGATGAAGACGATGATGAAGACGACGACGACGATGACGACCAAGACGACCAAGAGGACGACGACGAGCGGGGCAGCGAGGATGGCGACAGGCGGTAGCAGCTGTCGGTGTCTCTGCGGTACTGCAGCACGTAGGTGTGCAGGTAGCTGCGGGCAAAGTCGGCGTTGGCGTCGAGCCAGAGGCGCCGCTCCTGCAGCGCGCTGAACATGGCGATGGCGGCGACGACGACGAACAGCGACACGGCCAGCTCGGCCAGCGCGTCGCGCGGAAAGGACGGCGGCTGGAAGGCGGCCTGCAGGGCGACGTCCTTTTCATGCCGGGCTGGCTGTGGCGGCTGGAGCTCTTTCCAGGATGGCTGTGGCGGCTGCACGTGACTCTGGCCGGATGGTGTGTGGATTTGTGGCAGTGGCCGTTCTTCCCTTTTGCTCCGGGCGGTGTTGGGGCGGTCTCTTTGGAACCAGTTCTCGAACCGACTTCGGAACGAAATTCTGCTGCGTATGGTCGGCAGCGGCAGCGACGCCCGCAGCCAGTGCGCGATCGTCTTGAGATTGCCGCGCTGGCGCAGCACCAACAGATGCACCACCGACAGCAGCACGTCCAGCAGCGCCAGCCACACGCCGCCGCCCAGCGACTGCCGCACGCGGTGCACGACGTAGATGCGAGCCAGCTGGGGCCGGCTGGGCGTCGGCGGCGGCCGCTGCGGCGTCGGCGGCACCATCGGCGCCAGCATGCTGCGCACGCGCTGCTGCAGCTGCGCTCGCTCGCGCGGATTCGGCGTCCAGGCCCCCCGGGGCGTTTTCGGCGTCGTTCTCAGCGTCCCCGGCGTCCTCGGCGTCTTCCTGAGCGAGGCCGGCTTCTTCGGCGCCCCCTGCATCGTGCTGTCCGACACAACCAGCCGTGTTGGCGTTTTGGGCGGTGCTGAGCCGTCGCGCCTCTCTGGCGGCAGCAGTGGCTCCGCAAGATGCCATACCGTGTCAGCGGGCCGGAACCCAGACGAGCCGGCGGCGTTGTCTCGAACGGGCCGCTGTAGACGCTGGGGCGATGGACTGCTCCTTCTTTTGCCTTTGTCCTGGTCTTCGTCCTCGTTTTCTCCCTTTTCTGCTTCTGACTGCTCTCCGCCCTCTTGGCCACTCCCCTCCTCGCCATATTCCTCGCCATCTTCTTCGCCGTATTCGTCGCTCTCGACGCTCTCGTCCCCGATCTCTCCATCTCCACCGGTCAGCTTGGCCATTATTTCGATCGCAAACTTGCGCAGCCGCTCGGCCTGCGCTGTTGTGTAGTCGCGTTCGCTCGCCGCTATATCGCGTTCGTACATGGCCAGGCGAGCCTCGAACAGGGCGCCGTCACGCTCGTCGGCCAGCTGCGCTAAGGTGGTCTGCATGGCCGCGGCGACTTCGCTGCGCGCCTGCTGGATCTTGGCTGCCCACGACGACGCTGTGCCGTCTCTGCCGCCGCCGCTGGGCGCTTTTTTGGCTCTCCAAATGGAAAACGACGACAGCAGCCTTGCGAGGCCTGGCAAACGGGACGGCGTGGCTCTGTTGTCGTAGCTGCCATCCTTGCTGTTGCTTCCCCGGCTGAAATCGTTTCCACCGTTGTCTTTAGCTGCGGTGTTGCCTTTGGCTGCGGTGTCGCCTTTGGCTGCGGTGTTGTCTTTAGCCGGTGCATCCGGTCTACCAGGGCGTGGTTCCCTGTCTTCGTCGTCTCCCTCGTGCTCGACTTCTTCGAGAATGGGGATGCTGCTTGACGAAATGCCGGCACCGTCAGCAGACTTGCGGCGGTGGCGGTGGCTGCCATCACGGATCGTCTCATTGTCGCTGTCGTCGTCACCGCTGTCATTGCTGCTGCTCGAGTCAGAAGAGTCCGAGTTCTGTTTCTGTTCAGCAACGCCAGCGGTCTTGGCCGTCGCCGGATCTGCAGCACTCTCCTTTGCGTCCCCCGGTTCTGTGTCCCCACGTTCTGTGTCCCCTCGTTCTGTGTCCCCACGTTCTGTGTCCCCTAGTTCTGTGTCCCCCCCTTCTGCGTCCGCCCGTTCTGCGTCCTCCGGCTTTTGTGCATCGAAGCCACCGCTGGCCGAGTCCAGGACATGCGGCCGCTGTAGTTTGCGTCTGCGTTCGTTGCGCAGCAGGACTTGCACGAGTCGGCCCACCTTGTCGAGGGAACCGTAGCGCCCGCCGTGCGGGTCCTGCGACAGCGCCTTCTTCACGTCTTCATCCTTCTCCATCTCGGTCTCCAGCATGGCGTTGAGGTCTTTCAGAATCGCCTGCAGCCGCTCGTTTTCCTCCCTGACGCGCTGCACCGCTGTGCGGAGATCTTTGCCCTGAGGCGGTGATGTGGCTGCCTCTGTGCTGCCGCTCCCGCTGTCCTGGCTGGCTTGTTGTCGTGCGCGGGCGGGCGCTGGGCGGCGGGCACTGCCATCCTCTGGCCTTGCGTGCTCGTGGGACGGAGGCTGAGGCGATCCGTCGTCTGCTTGTGCAAGGGTTGGTGGCGACAGATGTCGCTCTGGCTTGACCGTCTCAGGGCCTGTCGGGCCGGAGTCCTCGGGCCCCGACTCTGCCGCGTCCGGTTTTTTTTTCGAGCTCATTTCTTCTTCTTTGTCTCTGTCTGGCCCTGGCTCTTCTCGCCCGGACTCTACGGGCCGATATAGCTGCTCGAGCTGCTTCAGCAGCTCCAGCTGCTCGGCCGGGTCCAGCTGGTCCAACTGGGCCAGCTGCTCTGCTTCTTCCGACGGCTCATTGGCAGCGCCTCCATGAGCGGTGTCTGCCGGGGCATCATCGTCTAGACCGGCCTCTTCCCCAGCTGTCCCGTCGTGAACGGCCTCTTCGTCAACTGTCCCAGTCTGGCCGTCGCTGTCGTCCCTTGGCGGCAGAGAGGAGACCGAGTGGAAGATGGTGCTGGTCTCGGAGACTGGGCTGCCAATCTGCTCATGATTGCCTTTGGCGTCGTCCCCTGGCTCTGGTCCGTGGCCTTTTGCTGGCGGTTGCCTTTGCGAGCCGGGCTCGCTAGACGCAGGCAGGCCGCTGCGGCTGCTGCTGCCTTTGTCGGTGTCGTCGTCGTCGTCATCGTCGTCGCTGTCATCCTTGCTCGGCTCCTCCGGGTTGGCAATGTATGGGAGGTGAAAGTTTTTGACAAAGCGCCGTGGACGGCCCTTTGGCTGGGGTCGGACGAATGCAGCGGTCCGGGAGACGGTTGTAGCAGTCCCGGAGACGGTTGTCTGCGCGCTCCTGAAGCTATCGGTGCTCTGGGTGCTCTGTGTACTTTTGTTGCTCCGGGTACTTTTATTGCTTTTTGTGCTTTGTGTGCTTTTATTGCTTTTGTTGCTTTTTGTGCTCTTTGCGCTCTCGGGGCTTTTTGCGTCCTCTGGGCTGCCCGCATCCTTTGGCCTGCTCGAGCCTTTACTGCTCTCAGGCGTTCTTGGACTCCGTGGACTCTTGTCAGCCTTGAGTCTGTCTGGACTCTCCGTCATGTCTGCAGGGCTCTCTTTCGCAGGCGTGCCACGGCGGTCGCTGTCTGGCCCACCCGCAGACAGCGATGCTTCTTTGTCGGCTGTCTCCATTGCCATGGTGATGTCGCTCAGGTCGGGTCAGACAAGGCAGGTCGCAGGTCGCAGTTTCGTCTCTCCGTTGCAAGATGTCGCAGAGCAGAAGAAGCTCGGAGAGAATAGACACCTCTCATTTTGTAAAGCTTTCAAAATAAGTCACATTTAAACAAGCAAAGGGATACAGACCACGGCTCACAAACCTCTGCAGCGGTGGCAAAGCCAGATCCGGCAATCATTGTTGCTAAACAAAGAAAGACTACATCCGTTTCCTAAAACGGACGTCTCTTGACCAGCGCGCGCACGCTCCAGCCCATCTCCTTGGGCGGTTGGTTTCTTGACACGCCCACATGCTAGCAGCCATGCTCAGGCGTTCTGAAAGGGAAAAAAAGTGTGTTGATGATGGCCAAAAGCCTGTGCGATGTCGCTGTGCCTTTGTTTCACTGGAGGTGGGAACTTGGTTCGTGTCGTAGCTTCTTTTTTTGGTTGGCTCTCCGTAGCTTCTGTCTCTGGTTGGCTCCTCTTTCCTTTCTTTCCAGCAAACTTCCGCTTCCGTCGAAAATCATCGGCGCAGAAGGCCAACATCATTGCTTTTTAGCCTTTTGGGTAGTTTCCTTTACTAATAATTCTGTCTTGTGCCTGCCATTCATGCATCTTCTGCCTTTTCCCTTCACGTGACTTGGCGATGCTGCCAAATCCACAAGACAGCCAAAATACATCGATGCCTCCTCCAGCGGCCAGCTCGGCGGCGGCGGCCCGCGACAGCCAGACGTGCACGCTGCCCGGCGGGCGCGTCTTGGGCTACGCCGAGTACGGCGACGCGCACGGCTTTCCCGTTCTCGTGTTCCACGGCTTCCCGTCGTCGCGGCTCAGCGTGGCCTTTGCCGACGAACCGGCGCGGCGGCTGCGGCTGCGCGTGCTGGCGCTGGACCGGCCCGGCTTTGGGCTGTCGCCGCCGCAGCCGGGGCGGCGCATTGCGGACTGGCCGGCGGACGTGCAGGCGTTTGCGGCGCAGCTGGGCCTCGGCCGGTTTGGCGTGCTGGGCGTGTCCGGGGGCGGGCCGTACGCGCTGGCGTGTGCGGTGGCGCTGCCGCGCGAAATGCTGACGGCGGTCGGGCTGATGGCGGCCACGGGGCCGTCGGACGGCAGCGCAACGGCCCACATTCCGCGAAAGCTGCGCTTGGGCGCGGCGCTGGCGCAGCACTGTCCGCGGGCGCTGGAGGCCGCCATTGGCGCGACGCTGGGCAGTCTGCGGTGGCTGATGCGGCAGCCGGCAGCCGAGCGGTGGATCGACCGGTGCGCGGAGGCGGAGGAGCGGGAGAGGGCAGGAATGGAGAGGGCAAAGGACGACGAAAGAGCAAGCCAGGCGGCCGGGCTGGTGCCGGAGAGCATGGCGAGCAAGACGAGCAAGAAGAGCAGGAAGAGCAGGAAGAGCAGAGTCAGCGGGGATGATGTGGGAACGAGGAAGAGCAGAGTCAGCGGGGACGATACGGGTACGAGGACGAGCACGGAAGCGAGGGACCCTTTGGAGAGAAAGAAACCGCCAGCCGGCCGCACAGCAGCCTCGGCGGCCCGCGAGCAATTCCTCAAAGCTGCCTTTGACCCCTTTGCCTTTGGCGCCGCCCCCGTTGTGGAGGAGGGGCGGCTGCTGCTGGCGGCGAGCTGGGGCTTCCGCTTCGAGGACGTCGCGTTCGAGCCCATCTACGCGTGGTACGGCGACTGCGACGAGAACGTGCCGCTGGCGTGGGTGCAGCCCATGCTGGCTCGTCTGCCGACGGTGCAGCTCAAGGTCTATGCGGGCAAGAACCACAGTACGCTGGAGGAGGAGGCGGAGGACATGCTGTCGAGGTTTGTCAGGACGAGCTCGTGAGACATGTCCACCAAGTACCAAAACCCAAATACCCATAGCATTGTCACAAATATCCATAGCATTGTTAATATATAGATTTCTACCAACCGTCTGCCCTTCAACTATACCATGCCCTCCCTCCTGGATGCAGCTCGACCGCGGTGGTGTCGCGGTGGGCAATCATGGGCTTTTTGATGCGGAAGGTCTGGATCATGTCGCGCCAGGTGGCCATGTCGATGGAGACAATCATCTGGTGTTTGCGGGTGTCTTCGCGGTCGTCCCTCGACTCGTCCTCTTCCAAAACGGGGTCTGCAATGTTAGAGGGAAGGCAAAGAGAAAGAGAGACAAGGATGAAAGACGGAAACGCAAAACAGAGCAGAGAAGAGAAAAAAAAAAAAAAAAAGACAAATGGCATCTCACATATAGAGGGCAGTCCGTTGTCGTCGTAGGCCAGGCCGACGCGGCCGTCGCGGACGAGAAAGCTAATGTAGAAAATGTTCTCGACCGTCTGGGCAAAGGACTGGGGGTTGACGGCGAAGCGGATGAGGTCGAGGCCGCCGTCGCTGCGCAGGCCGTGGCGGTCCATGAGCCGCTGCAGGGCCTGGTCGTCGTCTTGGTCCTGGCGCTCGTAGGCGGCCTGCACGGCGGCCTGGCCGTGCTCGACGGCGCGCCGCAGCTGCTGCAGGATGTCGGTGGCCAGGGCCGTCAGGTTGCTGGTCTGGGCGCCGGAGCCGCTGCCGAGGTCGCCGGGCCGCAGCACCTGCGGCCGCACCTCCTGCAGGTCGTTGAGCCGCAGGGCTGCCGCGCGCCGCCGCAGCGCGCCGCCGGCCCTTTCGGCCGCCGCCGCCCGCTCCTCTGCCGACATGCCGACCCGCGGCAGAAAACGGGCCAGGCCCGGCCGCCGGATGTGCGGCAGACACGCATAGAGGCCCAGGTGGGCCCAGTCCAGCTCTTCCGGCGGCCCCCCGTCGGCACGGCCAGCGCCGCCGCCGCGGCCGCTCGCGGCCCCCTCCTCGTCGGCTGCGTCCTCCATGTCGTCGTCGTCGTCGTTGTCGCTCGCCCCATCGGACCCCCTTCCCCGGTCGTCCGGCCCCCGGCCCCGGTCGCCCGCCCTCCGGTCGCCGCCCTCTCTTCGGCTGCTGCCCTCCCCGCGCCCCCCCCGGCGGTGCGCCGCCGCTTCGATGCGCCGCCGCCGCCGCTGGACGCGCGTCAAGGCCGGCGACTCCGGATCGGCCACGCCGCGGCCAAAGCGCATGTAGTCGCGGCAGCGGGCCACAAAGTCGTGCAGGTTGACGCCGGCGTCGTCGGCCTGGTCGGCCAGGTAGTTGGTGGTGCGCTTGTAGGCCAGCTCCGACAGGCGCACCACCAGCGCCGCGTCAATGGCCGCCTCCGACGTCTGCTTGGCCTCGCGCAGCAGCGCTTCCGACTCGTCCAGCACCTCGTCCATCGCCGCCGCCTTGGCGTCCAGAAAGGCCGGCTGCTGCGTCGTCGTCTGCTTGATCAGCCCCCGCATCTCGCGCTGGATCCGCCGCCGCTCGTTGGCCGACTGCTCCACGTCAAACGCGTCCGCGTCGTTCTCCTCGCCCAGACTCGCCCCGAGCACGCTGCCGCTCGCCAGCGGCTGCACATTTTGGCTGTATTCGTCTTCGGCCAGCGCCGGCCGCGGCGTCCTGCGCGATCTCGACATGGGTGGACAGGAGTGGAACTGGGACAGCAGTGCACCGTGTAACTGGGACAGCAGCTGTGCACCGTGTCAGCCTAAGCCCAGCTGGATAAACGCAGCGTGTCAAAAAGAGAGACGTCGATCGTAAACTTGATATCGTGAATGTTTTATGGCTATCTACGTGACAAAAGAGCTCTTGCCTCTCTGAAATGCCCCGGCGCTCTTGCCCAAAGACGCGCCCTGAACGCGACCTAAAATGGAAGCAGCGACTAGCGGTGGGAAGCCTAAAATGATGACTAATATTTTTTTTAGCAGACGTCACCATAAGATATCTCGTGCCCTGTCGAAGCTTCATAAATCGTATTCTTTTTCCCAGACAGTCCTGCATCGACTTCTCGCCGGACCTGCATCCAGACCGTCTCCGACTGCGATTATTTTTGTTTCTGCCTGGCCTCGTCACGTGCACACCCCCACCCACCCCCCCCCCCATGGAGCCGTTCTCGTTTGCCAGCTCGCAGGCGCTGCATCTGCCAGTCAGCATCCGCATCGCCAGCCTGGAGGGCTACGAGGCGCCCTTTCTCGACTCGACGCTGGTGACGCACCCGGAGATCCGGCACGTCGGCTCGAACACGAGCGCGCACTCGGATCTGTATGCGACGGCGCAGGTGTGGGCGGGCTCGAAGCCGCTGACGGTGCCGGTGCAGACGGCGTACCGGCCTTTCAAGGCGGAGCGCAAGTGGAACGAGTGGCTGACGCTGCCGATCCGCTACTCGTCGCTGCCGGGCAACGCGTGCGTGGCGATTACGGTGTGGGACGTGTCGCCGGGCGGCGTCGGTAGCATTACCAACGATAGCACCCCCAGCAACAGCAGCCACGCCATTCCCTTTGGAGGCACGACGGTGCCGCTCTTTGACAAGGACAACCAGCTGCTCAAGGGCCGCTACAAGTGCCAGATCCACCGGCTGGCCGAGGCAGACGGCTACGACCACTCGACGACGCCGGCGTTTCCGGACAAGGCGCGGCGTCGGCGGCGGCGGCGGGCGAGCCGCGACGATTGGGAGGACGGCGAGCCGGACAGCGAGGGCGGCGACGGCGGCGACGACAGCGGCGACGCCGAGGAAAAGGAGATGGAGCGCATGGACCGGCTCTTCAAGAAGCACGAGATGGGCGAGATCCCGCGCGTCGAGTGGCTGGACCAGCTGGTGTACCGAGCCTTTGAGAAGCGGTCGACGGAGGCGGCGCGGGCCAAGCGGTTTGCCGCGGCGACGGCGGCGACGGCGACAGTCGCGCCAGGACTCAAAGCGGCGACGGCGACGACGACGACGACGGCAGTCGCTCCAGAACTCACAGCAGCCGCCCCCCCCCGTTTTGTGCTCAACGTGGAGTTTCCGCGCTTCGACTTTCCGGTGGTGTTTGTCGACCACGAGTACCCGGCGCCGGCGGTGTCGTCGCTGCAGAACATGTCGTCGTCGCAGTCGGGGCTGCTGCTCAAGCCGCCGCCCGAGGTGCACTTTGGACCCGGGATCGACGGCGACGGCGGCGGGGCGAGCGACGGCGGCGGGCGGCGGCTCGTGCGGGTGTACGATCCCGAGGTCGGGGCGCGCGACAACCCGGCGGAAAGCAAGCACCGGCGGCTGGTGCGCAGCCAGCACCGGCACGGCACGCTGGACAAGGACCTCAAGCCCAACGCCAAGGTGCGCGACGAGCTCAACGGCATCATGGCGTACCCGCCGACGCAGGCGCTGTCGTCGGAGGAGAAGGACCTCGTGTGGAAGTTCCGCTACCACCTGACGCGCGACAAGAAAGCCGTCACCAAGTTTGTCAAGTCGGTCAACTGGCAGGACGCCGCCGAGGCCCAGCAGGCCGTGCACGTGCTGGCGCGCTGGACCAGCATCGACATTGACGACGCGCTCGAGCTGCTGGGGCCGACCTTTGACCACCGCGCCGTGCGTGCCTATGCCGTCGAGCGGCTGCGCAAGGCCGACGACAGCGAGCTGCTGCTGTATCTGCTGCAGCTGGTGCAGGCGCTCAAGTTTGAGCACATTGGGGGGGGGGGCAGCAAGAACGACGACGACGACGATGACGACGGTAACAACAACAACAACAACAACAACAACAACAACTCCAAAAACACCGACGACTCCTCCCTCGTCCGCTTTCTCATCTCGCGCGCGGCCGGCAACCTGATGCTGGGCAACTATCTGTACTGGTACCTGATGGTCGAGGTGGACGACCACAGCCCCGAGCAGTCGGCCGAGGACCGGGCCGTGTACCGCCGGGTGGCGTACGACTTTATGGCTGAGCTGGAGCGGCGGCCGGGCGGGGCGCAGACGCGGCGCACGCTGCGGCGGCAGGCCGAGTGGGTGGCCGTCATGGGCAAGATCTCGGCCGAGGTCAAGGAGACGCACGAGCCGATTGCGCGGCGCTGCGAGCGCGTGCGCCGGTTTCTGTGCGACGCCAAGAACGAGCTGCTGACCATCGACCCGCCGCTGCCGCTGCCGCTGGATCCGTCGGTCGAGATTGTTGGTGTGGCGGTGGGGGGGGGAGGGCCGGCAGTGGCCAGTTCGGGGAGTGGTGCCATCACCAGCAACATTTCTTCATCCCCCCCCCTCGACGACGTCGTCGTGTTCAAGTCGTCGCTGCACCCCATCAAGGTGGCCTTCCGCGACCGGCACGGGCGCAAGTACCCGATCCTCTTCAAGACGGGCGACGACCTGCGGCAGGACCAGCTGGTGATCCAGATCATCACGCTGATGGACCAGCTGCTGCGCAAGGAGAACCTCGACCTCAAGCTGACGCCGTACAAGATCCTGGCCACCAGCACGCGCACGGGGCTGACGCAGTTTGTGCCGTCGGTCAGCTTCCAGAGCCTGGCGGCGCGCTACAAGGGCGCGCCCAACGCGGCGCTGGCCTATCTGCGCCAGAACAATCCCGACGCGGCGGCGCCGCTGGGCGTCCGCCGCGAGGCGCTCGACACGTTTGTCAAGTCGTGCGCCGGCTACTGCGTCATCACCTACATCCTCGGCGTCGGCGACCGCCACCTCGACAACCTGCTGCTCGCCCCCGACGGCCACTTCTTCCACGCCGACTTTGGCTTCATCCTCGGCCGCGACCCCAAGCCCTTTGCGCCCGCCATGAAGCTGAGCAAGGAAATGGTCGAGGCCATGGGCGGCAGCGGCTCCGAGCACTACCGCCAGTTCAAGCAGTACTGCTTCCTCGCCTACTCCGCCCTGCGCAAGAGCAGCAACCTGATCCTCAACCTGTTCAGCCTCATGGTCGACGCCAACATCCCCGACATCCTGTGGGAGCCCGACAAGACCGTGCTCAAGGTCCAGGAGCGCTTCCACCTCGAGCTCAACGAGGACGACGCCATCCGCCACTTTGAGCGCGTCATCGACGACAACCTCAACGCCATTGTGCCCGTCGTCATCGACCGCCTGCACGAGTTTGTCCAGGCGTTCCGGGCGTAGTGAGGTTGCGGGGGGCGGCCGCTTTCCAGAGCTGGCTGCTGTTCGTATAGCTTGTCAAGTAGCCTGTCGTGTAGCCTGTCACGTTTCTTGTCACGTTTCTTGTCATAGCTTGTCATAGCTTGTCACGTGTTTATAGAAAATAAAGCAATCATGATTCCAATTGTATACCGAGACATGTATACCGCGAAACGCCGGTTGTAAACAGAAGCAGACAGAAGAGTAAACGAAAAGAAAAGGAAAAAGAAAAAAAAAAAAGGAAGAGGGAAGTTGACCCTCTGCAGTTCGCCCCCCTGCATGCAGTTGGCCACTACCGCCGGCTCGTTTTGCCCATGCCACGTTTGCCCGCAAGCTGTTTTGTTAGCGACAATGAAGGGAGAAAGAAACAAGCCAGAGAAAAACAAGCCAGAGAAAAACAAGCCAGAGAAAAACAAGCCAGAGAAAAACAAGCCAGAGAAAAACAAGCCAAAGAGAAACAACCCCGAGAGAAACAACCCGAGAGAAACAACCCCGAAACAACCCCAAAACAACCCCGAAACAAAACTTACCAGGTGCTTGATCAAGGCCGGCGTCGTGTGGCGGTCGGCCTCGCCCTGCCGGGCGTGGCGGTTCATGTTCTTCTGGCCCAGGCGCTTGAGCTTGGCCGTCTTGACGTCGCGCAGCATGCGGGCGGCGCTGGCGGCCTGGCGCCGCTCGCTGGCGTCGGCGTCCTCCATGACCTCGTCGCCGCTGTCGGCGGCGGCGGCGCTGCCGGCGCGGCTGGTGGCCCGGCTGGCGGCCCGGCTGCTGACGTGGTTCTTGTGGGCCGCCGCCCGGGAGAGCGCCGAGCGCGGGATGAGGGCGTTGTTCTTGATCGAGCGCTTGCGCAGCTGGGCGTCGTTGCGGATCAGCGCCAGCTTCTCGCGGATCATGTCGGCCTTGGCCAGGATGGCATCGGCGTCGTCGTCGTCGTCGGCCATGGCGTCGTCGCCGTCTTTGTCGTCGTCGTCGTCGGACGAGTCGTAGAAGCCCTCGGCAATCAGGCGCTCCTCCTCGGCCTCGAGCTCGGCCAGCTTCTCGGCAATGTCCGGGCTGTAAAAGTCCAGCACGTTCTGGCCGTTGTACACCTCGGGCATGCGGTCGTGCTGGTGCGCCGGGTCGATGCCGACGTAGTCGCGCTTCATGTCGAAGCTGTAGACGCCGGCGCCGCCCTGCTCGGCCTCGCGGTCGCGCTCCAGCCGCTCCGGCCGCGCGTGCGTCTTGGCCGCCTCCGGCACAAACGTCGGCCGCAGCGGCCGCGCCTCGTCGTCGTCGTTGCTATCCTTGCCGTCACCGCTGCCCAGCGGCCGGGCCACGTGGATGCGCCGGAGCAGCGCCTCGCCGCGCGTGCCCGGCTTGTCGGCGCTGGCGGCCACGGCGCCCAGCTTCTTGGCCACGCGGTCCGCCACCAGCCGCCGGCACACCGTCTCCTTGACCTGGTGCAGGCCGTCGCCCGACAGGCACGAGGCCTCGAGCGTGGCCACGACGTGCGAGGCGGCCGCCAGGCCGTCGATCTGGGCGCGCGCGGCGGCGTCGAGATCCTGCAGCCGCACCAGGTCGCTCTTGTTGCTGACCAGGTACACGGCGCGCTGGGCAAAGATGGGCGCCAGGCTGCGGAACAGCGCGCACTGCGCCTCCAGCGGAAAGCCGCACTGCTCGGACGGGTCGAGGAAGAAGAGCACGGCGCAGTTGAGGTGGGCCAGCGCCGAGATGGACTGCATCTCGATCGTCGTCATGTCCTCCAGCGGCTTGTCGACGACGCCCGGCGTGTCGATCACCTGGAAGCGCAGGTAGTCGTAGTCAAAGTGCCCGCAGAACAGGCTCTTGGTCGTAAAGGCATACGAGTCCACCGGCGTGTCGGTCCGGCTGACGGCCCGGACAAAACTCGACTTGCCCGTGTTCGGCAGCCCAAACACCAGCAGCGTGCGCGTCGTCGGGTCGATCGCCGGCAGCCGCCCAATGTGCTGCCGCACCTCTTCCAGATACGCCAGCGGATCGCGCAGCCGCCGCATCACCGTCGCCATGCGGCCCAGCCCGGCCCGCTTCAGCGACTTGGCCTGGTACAGCGACTGCGCATACTTGATCAGCCGCACATAGTCCCGCGCAATCGTCTCAATCGTGTTTTTCGCCCCCGACAGCTGCGACAGCGCAATCTTGTAATGGTCGGCGTCGTACAGCACATTGAACAAGCTGCTGTCTGGGGGGTGTTAGAGTTGGAGGTTGTGGAGGCCGACAGAGCGGAAAAAAAAAAAAAAAACTCAAAGAACTCACAAAATGGATGCAAATCGGCCAGTCGCGGAAACCCCGTCAAAATGGCCGACAGCTTCTCGGCGAAGCCTTCGGCCGTGAACTTGACCTTGCGGGTGTAAAAGGCCCGGATTCGCGAGATCTGGAAGCCCGCCCGGATTTGCGTGGGCAGCCGCCGCTGCGTCGACGACAGAACAATGTCCACAAACTCCTTGTCCGTCGGCACCGGCGGAATGTCTTTCCACGACGTCTTCATTGTCGGCAAGTGTGCGTTGCAGCGTCGTCGGGATCTGGGGATCTGTTTGTGACTTTGGCTGGTCGGTGTGGAGGGTGGAGGGTGGAGGGCTTGACAAAAAAAAAAATAGAAAGAGCACTTATCTCCAAAGTTGCACTAAAATCAAAATTCTGCCGTGTGAAGGAAAAAAAAAATCGAGGGCGGGGAGTGTTGTGGAGTTATCTCACGTGGAGATAAAAATAATGAAGTATGCACGTGATTAGTCACATGCTAAGACACGATTACTCGTGATGCGCCATTATGGATTCTTAACAGCGCAAATGGTCGTACAAAGGCACAAAGGCACCTTTCCCTCTATCACGTACAATAATATACACTCTGTCCAGAATCCACCGTCCAAATCACCAGTGGCTGGTTGGAGCACTGCCCTCACTGCTGCCATTGTTGTTGTCGTCGTTTTGGTTGCTTCCCCCGCTGCCGCCGACGCCTTGTCGCAGCAGCGACGACGACCGCAAAAGCCGGCTCGAAAGGCTGAGCCGCGCCGCCGAGAGATGGCCGCTGGGCTCGTTGTTGTAGCCAGAGCCGCTGCTGCCGGCAGAGGGGCTGCTGCCGGGCCGGGACGCGAGTTCCTGCAAGCGAGCAGTCTGGTTTTTGCTGTAGTGGCTGTGGCCGTAGTACTTGGGCGGGCGGAAAGGCTGGTTTTGGGTCTGGGCCTCAGCCGCCTCTGTCTGTTGGCTCGTTTGGCTCGTTTGGCTCGATTGGCTCAGCTGGCTCAGCTGGCTCAGCTGGCTTAGCTGGCTCTGCAGCAGACCAGAGACGGGGCCGGATCTGGCGCGGCGGATCCCGCCACTGGCTGCTGCGGCCTCGATGTTGCTGTCGTCTCTGTCGTAGAAACGGCCTCGACTGCCCGACACAGCGCGGCCGCCGGCAAGCAGCTGCATGGTCTCGTCGACGGCTTCGTCGTCGCCGACATGGGTGTAGTGCTGGCCCTGCGGCGAGACAAAGACGGCCGACGACGACGACGACGCCGCATAGTGGGCAGAGCGGCGCGCCTGGGCAATCAGGCCCTTGGCTTGCGAGGGATGCTGCTGCAGCTGCAGCTGCTGTTGTTGCTGCAGCTGCTGTTGCTGTTGCTGTTGCTGCCGCTGCTGCTGCTGCTGCTGTAGAAACTGCTGCTGGTATTGCCGCTGCGTGGCCATCTGGCCCGGGCTGCTGCTGCTGCCGGCGGCGTTGGGTCTGTTTTTCATGCTGCTCGTGCTGCTGCTGATGTTGCTGCTCGGATGGCTGCGACTTTTCGACGAGCCGCCAGGGCCGCCACTGCCAGACCCAGCCGCCGCTGTCGCTGTCGCTGTCGCTGCCGTCGCTGCCGTCGCTGCCGCCGTTGCCGCCGCTGCCGCCGCCGCCAGCTGTGCCTGCATGGCCGTCCAGCTCTCGACGCGGCCGTTCATGGCCTCTTCGGGGCACGGACACTCGTCGCCGGCCGGGCAAAAGCGCTCGCCGGCCGCGTACCACTCCCGCAAACACTGCGGATGGCTGGCGCAGCCACAGCCAAAGCACGGGACGTAGAGCGCGTCGACAGGCTCCGTGCAATACACGCAGCGCAGCTGCTTGCGTATGCGTCGACAGCGGCCGCAGATGCCGACGGCGCCGCCGTAGCCGCCGCGACCTGAAGCGCCGAAATTGGACTTTGCGCCGAGCGTACCGCCACCACCGCCACCACCACCACCACCACCACGGCGCCCGCCGCCTGAAGCGTTTGCCACCACCGCCGCCGTCTCGTCCTCCAGCGGCTCCAGCTGCATCTCGCAAAACGGACAGATGCCCACGGCGTCCAGGCCTCGGCCCAAGTCGGGCACCGAAAGCAACAGGCCGTTCCTGCTGCCGTTGTCGTTGCCAACGTTGCCATTGCCGTCGCCACCCCCAGCTGTCTCTGCGCGAGCGCCGGCTCCTGAAGATGACGACGCCGATGCTTCTCGACTCTTGCTGTCCATGCCGCCACCGCCGCCACCACCGCCACGCGCCGCGGCCGCGCTCATCGCGTCTTCTCGCAGCACATTGAACTTGAGCACCTCGAGGCGGGCCAGCGGCTCGCCCCACACCTGCAGCAGCTCCGAGTAGGCATACCGGTACTCGGCGTACGGCCGGCGGCGCCGCGCCTGGCCGCCCAGCAGCGACGCCACCATCCAGCCGTCGTCGTCAAAGAGATGGTCGTTGAATGTGCGCACGTGGACCGTGGCGACGACCGCCGGCGCCGCCGACGGCGTGTGGTGGCCAGAGAGCGTCTCCGCCGTGCCGCTGCCGCTGCCGCTGCCATAGGAGAGGCCAGGGACCGCCGCGACGGAAGACCCGGCAGACCCGCCAGCCGCCGCCGCGTACGCCTCCACCTGCGCCTGTGCACGAGCGCCTTTGGCCATGGCCGACGCTGCCGCCGCCGCCATGGCCTCTTCGCGGCGGCGGCCCGCCGACCCGTCATCGAAAAGGCTGCCTCGTCCGCCACCACTGCTGTTTCCGCTGTTTCCGCTGTTTCCGCCGCCGCCGCCGCCGTCGCTGCCGCCGCTGCCGCCGCCAAAGAGAGCCGACGCAGCCCACGTAAAGTTTCCCGCCGTCAGATTGCTAAAGATCGTCTCGGCAGGGCTGGGCCGCTTGCGCACCGGCCTGCCGCCGCCGTGGTGGTGGTCAGACGGCGACGTCGAATACGGCGGCTCGCCCGGCCGCCGCGAACCGGCCAGGCCGCCCAGCGACGACGGCGATGGCCCGCTGTGGGAATAGTCGCGGCCACCGTGGGCGCTCGCCGACGCAGCGCGCTGCTGCTGGTGCTGGTGCTGGTGCTGCGACTGCCGCTGGTAGGACAGGGGGCCCGTCATCGCCCATGACGGCCCAGCCGCCGCCGCCGCCATGCTGTAGTGGGCCAGCCAGCCGCGCATGGCCTGTGGCGACAGGCGCTGCGACGAGAGCAGCGACGACGTCGTGTCCAGCAGCGATGCCCGCCGAGACGCGCCGGGCACGGCCAGCGCCGCCGTGGCCGCTGGCGTCGTGGTCGTCGGCGGCGTCGGCGTCGGCGTCGGCGTCGGCGCCATCTCGGCCCTGCTGCGGTCGCCGTTGCCGCCACCCTGCGGCGAGGTCGACAGCAGAGTCGTCAGCGTCTGTGGCAGATTCGCCGCGATGGCCGCGACCACCGCGTTGTTGCCTCGGCGGAAGAACCGGCTGGCCGCGAGGCTGAAGAGCGGCGACGACGAAAGAACCCCCCCCGCGCCGCCGCCGCCGCCGCCGCCACCGCTCTCGTGGCTGGAGCCATAGCCGCTGCTCGTGCCCAGCCCGTACACGTCCGAGGCGCGCCGCGACGCCAGCATGTCTCCCATGTCGCCCCCGGAAAACGACGTGTTGCGCGAGCCGTTGCCCTCCCAGCCAATGCGCATGTCGTCGTAGTAGCCCAGGTCCTCGTAGTCGTCGTCGTCGTCGTCGTCCTCGCCCTCGCCCTCGTCGTTCTCCTTGTCGTTCTCGCCATCGTCATCCCGGTCGTCTGCATCCTGCATGCCGTTGTTGTAGAAAATGGCCGCCGCTGGCGCCGTGGCTACGCTGCTGTTGCTCGCCGATCCCAGGCCGTAGAAGCTGCTGCCGCCGCCGCCACCACCGGGGCCACCGCCACTGCCGCTGCCCTCTGACAAAAGAAAAGACGCCGGCATCATGGCCCATGCCGTCGGCACCGCCGCCCCTGCTCGGGCTGCACGGCCGCCACCGAAACCGCCACCGCCGCCGCCGCCGCCGCCCAGAATTCCTCGCATCGTCGGCACGTAGTCCAGCGAAAACGACGGCGCCTTCATGGGCAGCGGCGTGTCAGACGTAGACAAGTGCGACTCCGCGTACGCCACGCTGTCCTCTTCAAACGACTCCCCGAAAATGCACGACAGCATCGCCAGCATCTGCACGTCCGCCAGCCGCTCAAAATAGTCAAACATGTCGTCCACAAATCCGCGCGCCAACGGGTGCAGGCCCCATTTGACCCGCCCCGTCAGCCGGTCCACATGTCGGCCCCGCTTTGCCGCCTCCGCCGCTGCGTCCCCCGCTGCCCCCCCCGCGCTGCGCCGTCGCTGCCTGCTGTCCTTGTCCGCCTGCGCCACCGCCTCGCGCGCGATCACCAGCACCGAGTGCTTGCGCCGCCCGCCCTCCGTCCAGGCGGTGGCCAGCCGCAGCGGCACGTCCGACTTGAGCAGCAGCGCCGCGTAGCGCCAGATCAGCGCCAGGTCCGCCTCGCCGAGCTTGGCCGCCACATCCGCATTGTGCGCGCACACCTCGGCCCCGTCGCCGAAAATCCAGTACTCGCGCGCCAGGTCGCGCTTCGACGGCAGATACGGCCGCATGTCGTCAATGTGCACACAGCTGCGCGGGCCCGCCGGGTACTCCGGGTACTCCGGGTCCAGCGTGCCCGACCGCGTCACCACCGAATCGCTGGCGTTTCCGCCGTTTCCCCCATTGCCTTCGCCATCGCTGCTGCTGCCGCCGTCAAACGCCCCTTGCCCGCTCGCCGCCAGCCGCTTCTTGCGGTGGTCGGCCCGGCTCCGCACGATGCGCCGCTGAAATCCCATGCTCATCGCCCAGGGGTCCAGCATGTTGCGCACCGTGTACGGATGCGACCCGATCGACGACCCGGCCGACGACGATGCCGCAGACGACGTCGACCCCGTCGATGCGTCGGACTCGTCCGACCAGTCGGGCGTCGCCGTTCCGCCCCCGTCGCCTGTCCCTCCCGCAGCCGCAGCCACGGCATTGGCCGTCTCGGCGTCGCGTCGCCGGCGCCGGCCCGTCGCCCGATGCCGTGGCAGAACCTTGCCAAAGCCAATAAACACAGGCTGCTGCAGCTCTGCAATCTCTTCCTCGGTCGGCGGCGTCGGCGGTTCAAACATCATCTTGGCGCTGGCCTTGCCCGTCTTCGTCAAGAAGAAGCACACAACGCGGCCGTCGCGCGTAAAGTACGCCCCGCAGCTCCGCGGCGGCGGTGCCGGCGGCTGGGGCAGCATCGGGCCCGCTGCCGCAAACGTATACGTTCCGCTGGCATTGTCCAGAGGCGACAGAAACGAAATCCCATACTCCGTGCCGTTGGCCCCAACTTGAACACCGCCACCAGCGCGGCCCCGGCCTCTTTTGCTGCCGCCTTTGATGCCCTCCTCATTGCTGTCGTAGTCCTCTTCATCGTCGTCGTCGTCGTCAGAGCTGCCGCCGCTGCCGCTGCTGCTGCTACTGCTGCTGCTGCTGCTGCTGCTGCTGCCGCCTCCACCACCGGCAGCCAGCCGCGCCGTGGCCAAGATCAAGGGCCGGTTGAGCAGCGCCAGACTGCTCGACAGATCGGTCTCGCCCAGCAGGTATCGAAAGGCCACAAACAGACAGTTGCGCCGTCGCTTGAGGTACTCCGATGTCAGCAGATGCAGCTCTGAGACGATGCGGTCGTGTGTGGCCTGAGGCACCAACGGGCTCTTCTCCACGTAGATGCGCGGCGCCCGCGAGCCCGGATACGACTGTGGCACGAGGGCCCGCACGCTGAGAAAGACCGTCTGGCCCTCGGCGCCCCAGGGCCCCTTGACCGACGCAGCAAACGACAGGTTGTCCATGTCAATGTCCTCCCACCGGATCCGCGGCAGCTTGCTGGTGATGCGCACCATTTCTTCCTGGATCGACTCGGGCGTAAAAAAATCGCTCGTCAGCGACCCTTGGTTGCTGCTGAATGCGCCGGACATGCGCATCGGCGACGACACCCCCGACTCGTCCGTCTGGTCGCCCGACACCTTGCGCCCGTGCTCGTCGAGCGCACTGCCTGCGCCTCCGCCGCTCAGGAACAGGCTGGACGACGACAGATCCAGGTCGGCGGCCGTCTTCTTGATGGAAACGCCCTTCATCCAGTCGAGCTGCGCGTAGCTCCGGTCCGGGTTGTTCTTGGCCGAACTGCGCGTCGCCCGCATCGTCGGGTTGCGCAGGCCAGCCGACAACAGCGGCGACTCGTCATACTTGCTGCCGCGGTGCGGCGACGAATGCGGCGAGCTGAGCACGTCGCGCATCAGCTGGCTGCCCGAGACCGCGTGTGCAGGCGGCGACGACGGCGCAAAGGCAGCCGCGGCTGCAGGAGGGCTGTGCCGACGGCCGTGCCTGTAATGGGTGCGGGAGCGGCGGTGCTCGGGATGATGTGGGCCGCTCAGCGTCGCGCCGCCGCCGCCGTAGCGGCTTGTGGGCCGCAAGCTGCTCATCGTGGCGCTGCGCTTCTCATAGTCCCCCAGGTCTTCCAGGATGCGGAACGTCTTGTACGCTGCGCCTTTGCGCGTGATGTTGAGTCCTCCGGGCGCCGGCCGCCCACGCTCATAGCCCACCTTGGCCAGGTCGTTGCGGTCGAGCCGCCGCAGCCGCAGTTCGTTGTCTTCGCCCCACGACACCAGCTGAAACTCGCGGTTGTCGATGCCGTTGTCGTCGATCCCGCCGCGCGTCCTCCACAGGAACTCTTTCACCTTATGATCGCCGTGTCCCCGGAAGAAGGCGACGGGTTCGTTCGCCCGAACAGCCGCCGCGCTGCCCGCCTCCGCTGCAAGCACAGTCGACGGCCGCGCGTCGTACAAATACAGATCGCCCGGAGCATTCTGCGGCATCGCCAGCAGACCGCCGCCAAACGGCGTGTGCCGCGCTCGCCAGATCGGGAACGGTGTCCGGATGACTCGCTCCGGCACGTCCTCGTCGTTGATCGGCCCCACGCTGCCCACGCTGCCACTCATCGACGACAACTCTGCCAGCGACGCTGCGAGGCCACCCCCCAGAAAGGTGTGTCCGCTCCCACCCGGCCCAAACGCGAACCCGTTGCCGGTATCGATGGTGGCGCTGCCGCCCGTGCCGCCGCCGCTTCCTCGCACTGCATAGTCCCAGAACCGGATCGTCTTGTCGAGTGAACACGTCACCAGGCACGTGCTGCGCGTGCGGTTCCAGTCCAGTCCATAGATCTTGGAGGCATGCGCCTCGATCGTGCGGATCGGCTCCGCCGCCTTGCGGTCGTCCCAGACATGCACGCAGCGGTTGTGCGTCGACGCAATGACGTGTTCGTCCTGGCGGTTGTACTTGACTTGCGTGGCACCCGCCGCCCAGTCGATAAACGTCAGGGCCGGCGTGCTCGGCCGCCGCAGATCCCAGCAGTGCACATATCCATCGACCGAGCAAGTCGCCAGCATGTCTGGGTGGTGTGCCGAAAAGTTGATGTCCGTGATCGACCGCCGGTGCCCCCGTAGCGAGTGTTCCACCGCGCCCGCGCTCGAGTCGTTTGGCCGGTTGAGATTCCAAACCAGGCAGCAATGGTTGGCTGTGGACGCTACCCAGTAGTCACGCGCCGCAAATGGCGACCACTGCACGTCCACCACCAGCCACGGCATCCCATGGCTTTTGACGCGCCGCGGCGCGCTGTACGGCGAGTCCAAGTCGATAATCGCCAGTCCTTCGGGCCTGTCATACATTCAGAATGCCGCTCGAGAAAAAAAAGCAACAAAAAAACAAATATAAAACAAAACAAAACAAAAGAAGCCATAGTTGGCGCACTGGAAGGGGCAGCCTCACGATGCTAATGCAATGTCGCGTCCAGAAGGCGATATGGTGGCCGATCCAACGAGCCCGTCGACGTGGATGGATCCATTGGCATCAAAGCTCTCGCTGTCGTATGCCGATTTGATAATCTTCGTCCGTGCCATAGAGTCGTCAGACGAGTCTGACACTTCGGCGTCGGACGCCGCCATGGCGTTCCCGTCGTGTCACCAGCGGCGCCGGTGTTGCGCAAAGACAATCGAGGTACCTATGGAAAATGAGGCGACGGCGCTTCCGCCCCTCCCCGAGACACCTATCCCGATGACAGCATGAGATCACAATCGCTGTTAGGTTCGTTTATAACAAGGTGGAATTTCGTGATTTACGCGCAATATGAGAGGTCTGGTCAGCAAAGCTTCACAAGCAAGGAAGCCGCGATGCGAGATATTGGTGTAGCTAAACGGCAGGTGCTGGTGCTGTACGATTGGTAGGTGGTAATGAATTAGGTAAGCTTAGCTAACGAAAATTGCAAGGCCTACGAGTGTACTCCGTATGGATACTCGTATATCCATACTCCGTAATACGTCGTAACCACGTATAGTAATTGCACTCACAGGCGCACAGCGTCCTGTCTAGCTAAAATCCGAACACGGCCGCGCCCAAAAACGTGGAAAGGTGGGGCTGACCGCGGGGGACATTTTAGGGGGGGTAAATAACTACTATGAGCAAGCCTCGTCTCTCCTCAGTTCTCACTTTGATGCACCGAGAATGCTATTTCAAAGCACTCTTCCAACCGTTACTCCCTCTTCAACCGCTTCTTGTCCTCTTCGCAACCGTCCGGTTTTGTACAGCGCCCATCGCGCGGACTCAAATTCGATCGCCCTCAATTCTCGGCCGTCCTCATCCAGTCGTACAAAGCCTTTGTTTTTGTTCCAGCAAGATACTCCTTTTCGCAGGAGAAGTTTTTTTTCTTCGCAGTCAGCCGGGCATTTTGCTGTTGTCCACGACATAACCTCGTGCGCCATACAGCGTTATAGTCTGTAGCGATCTCATCAACGGTGTTTTCGGTCTAATTTCGTCTTTTTTTTTCGATCCGACTTGAGCTATGGCTTTGCCGAAGAGAATCATAAAGGAGACGGAACGGTTGATGGCCGAGCCGTAAGAATCCTTTCCCAAATGCCGCAGAAATAAGGGTATCTTCCGTGCCAACGTCATATCTGACTGTGCGTTCTACAGAGTTCCCGGAATCAGTGCCGTGCCGCATGCCGAGAACCTGCGGTATTTTGATGTTGAGATCCATGGGCCATCACAGTCTCCCTACGAGGGTTTGTCTTTACACTCTATCGATGCTTCTTTTTGATTTCACTTGCCAGTGTTTGTTCTCACTCTTTCATAGGAGGCGTCTTTAAGTTGGAGCTGTTTCTACCCGACGATTACCCCATGACACCGCCCAAAATTCGCTTCCTCACAAAGCTCTACCATCCCAACGTCGACAAGCTGGGCCGCATCTGCCTCGACGTCCTAAAAAGTGAGCACACCGAATTTACAATCTTCTGTACCTCTTCTTTTGTTTTCTCTTTTTTTGCCCTTTGTTTCTCTGCCTCTTCTTTATACCGAAAAATCCACGCGCAGCCGCTTACTTTTTGTGCCAGACAACTGGTCTCCTGCTCTCCAGATTCGGACCATTTTGCTCTCCATCCAGGCCCTGCTCGGCGCTCCGAATCCTGACGATCCGCTGGCACCAGACGTTGCCAAGCAATGGAAGGAAGACGAAAAAGCAGCGGTGGAGACGGCTCGCGAATGGACGAAGAAGTATGCCATGTCGCAATGAGGAGAGGGCCGGAACGATACCATGAGACAGGCTTTGCAAGTGACACAGCAAGCTTTGTTTTGCAAGAGGGATTTTCTTACTATGACAAGATCCAACGGCGGCGTTGGTTTGGCCAAGCTGCCCATTTCCTCTCCCTTTTCCTATTTTGTTCTTTTGCTTAGTGTGTTTGCTTTCTTTAGCTCTTTAGGTAGTCCTATCACTCACTGCATATCTCATAGATTGGAGGCGCAACGAGAAGCATATGAAGGGAGGCGAGGAGAGAAAATGACTTCTTGGTTGTGTGTTATGAGAAAGAAGAGTTTATTTTTTTTTCAGCAGGCTCGAGCTTTTACTTCTCCAAACGTTTCCATGAAAGAAATATAAACCAACCCATCCTTCCCGTGCTTCAATAACAAGTAGAGTCGGTTTGTAATTTGTCTTTTTATGTGGTCCCTGTCTGTCCGGCAATCTATATCCTCATTTATATATCTTTATTCTTTATTTGCGCCGTGATAGCCCTGGTCGATATTGTGTTGTGTGCACGAGTTCCACCCGTAAGGTCAGCCAAATCACGTATCCTTAAATACAAATATGCCCTTGCCTGAGCGATAGCCCTCTAGCGTACCACTGACGGCAGCGGTCAGAGTCTCAACCGGCGTGTCCCAAGTCCACGGTATCTCTTGCGCAGGAACAGGCAGGAACGAGCCCTTACGGATCAGGTCCAACACCGCCATCACGGTCTGCGTTCGCTCCTTGGGCAAGTTTTTACCCCAACGACTGAACCAAAAGCCATGGAACGCCAGGTCCCGGAAGATCAGCATGCCGGCTGGGATCGTCAGCGGCTGCTTGGCCATGGCGCCGTACGTGACCACACGGCCGCCTTCGGACAGGCACTTGGCCAAGCCGAGCGCGGGGCGGCCGCCGACGCAGTTCAGCCCAAGCAAGAGCGGCGAACGGGTGTCGGCCATGAGCTCTGAACGCAGTTTCTGAGCAAACCCACGCTCTTGCAGCTCGTCTTCGGTGATAACAACAGTTGCGCCGAGGTCGGCGAGCTCCCGGCGCAAGGCATCGGTGGCCTCGGCCGAGGGGCGCGCACGCACAATGTTGATGCTGCGAAGGCCCCATAGCTTACCGAGCTGGATGGCGGCGCGGCCGACACCGCTGTTGGCGCCGTTCTGGATGAACCAGGCTCCTTCCCCCTGGCCAGCACGCACGCTCTCGGCGACGAGGTCGACAAAGTCCCGCAGCAGCCGCCACGCCGTGCATGGGTTGACCGTGGCCGTGGCCGCAGCCGCAGCACTGAGGCCCTTTTCCGCTCCTACAGAGTCTTTCGGAATCGCTACCAGCGCCTCGTCCGCCTCGTCCACCAGCGCATGCGTTCGCCACGTGCCCAGTGCCGGCGCTGCCGGCAGTGCCCAGTCTCCCGGTCTCAGCGTCTTCACGGCGTCGCCCACTGCCACTACCTCAAAACAGGCCTCGCTGCCGGGCACGCACGCTGGCTCCGACGTGCCAATCAGCGAAGTAAACTCCGGCTTGGCGCCATATGTGCCCTGCACCGTGTTTATGTCTGCAGGGTTTATGGCCGCGGCCAACGTGCGTAGCAGCACAGCGCGCGACGGCAGTGTGGGCGATATCGAGTGCGTGTGGAGCCTGACCGTTAGACATAAGTTCACATTTGATCACAGACAAAAGAGCTCGGAGAGAAAAAAAGATAACTCACTTCAGAACATCTGCTGGTTCGCCAACCTTGGAAAATACCAGCGCTTTCGCCTGTGTGTAACCGTACGGCCCCGACTTGTTGCGCACTGCTCCCATCTGTCCATTCAGCACGCCGCTGCCTATAAAGCCGCTCTTCCGGCTCAATGGCCTCGCCATCCGCGACAGCGAGCGCAGCCGTGCTGGCTGCAATGCAGACGCCATATTTGAGCTCGAAAGAGTTTGGGGACACTATTACTAGTGACAACCCTCAAAAAAAAAACTCAACGTGGTATGACTGTAGTGCTCGTAGTTCTAATTCCCGTCGATTAAACAGACATGCCTTACTTGCATCGGTAACCGAAAAGAAGCAAGCATGAAGTTGTGACTCTCGGCATTGGAAGAGCTTCGTAAGGCTCCACCACGAACTGCGGTTCCCAGTTTGTCTAGCGGCGCTATGACGGCATTTTTTCGGTTGATGGTACTGGTCCCGCCCGCCCGCCATCGATAAGAACGCACGTGATGCCCTACATACTCGTAATCTGTTGTCCCCCAGTCATAGCCACAAAGGACCAAAGCAAAGACGAATGGGATGTGATATTTGTTATGTATTCGTTGTTTTTTCTATTCTATTGCATTGACGTCTCGCTGAGAGAAACCAAGACTTGGAAATGGCTGCGTAGTAACTACTCGTATTCGTGCCGTCCTCTTTTGAAATGCAACCCGCCAAGCCACCTGCACAAGAGGATTTTGCACGTCATAGCGTTAGAAAACGGTCCAATGATATTCATAAATCAGAACGCACGGGAACATGACTGTGCCTTTTTCTTCCCTTTTTTTTTTTTTTTCCTGTTTCCCTTGCGTCGTTCCGAGACAAGTGTTACGAAGCGTCGTTCGCCAGTCTGCAACACGAGTACGAGTACGCTTGACTGCACGCCTACCGCACTGTGCCGTGAAAAAAGAGACAGCAACAGTTAAACGCCCTCGTCACTGTTAGGCCTCAGAGGCCGGCGAGGACCGTCAATTGGCAGGTCGGTGGCAGGTTAGGATGAACACGCAGCTGCATTTGGTTTATCTCTTTCATTTTGTGCCTTTGCTGGTTTTTTGCATGTAAATATGATATTTCTATCCGGTGTTTGTTTGCCTAATGTAAAACGTTTCAAACTGGGCTGAAGACAGTATAAAAGTGAGAGACAAGGGGGCAATAAACCCCCCCAGAAGCCAGCAAAAGAAGATATGGGAGAAAAGCAAAGATAAAACACTTTTTCTTGCCACCATATATGGGCAATTTTAGAATTGAAGCATAGACAAAAAAAATAATAAAGAGGAACTGAATGAGAGAAAAGCACCGACGATTGCAATGCAGCTGTAGCATGCATATTGCCGTGCTTGTAGGTATTGGCTGGAGTGTCCAAATATGAAGGAGCACGAAAAAAATGACAAACATAAAAAAATTGTAAAGGGAGGGATCGCTAGGCGTAGCTGCTACCAATGCAACACGGCAGAAGCAAGTCGAAAAATAGAGGTAAAATGGAAAAGAAAATGAACCGCTCAACAGCAGTAAAGGATCGCAGAAGAGGCAACAAAACACCGATAAACCCGCGAAGAAGAAAGAGATGAGCGCAAATAGACATGCACATTACACACCATAGCAATCACACGCGCGGGGGATATAAGAAAACGCATAAAAATCCACTTCTCGTGGGCCGCCGGTTAGCGACTTTGGGTATCAGTGAACGGCCCGTCTCCTCCTCCTCCTCCTCCTCCTCCTCCTCTTTCTATCTTCCTTTCCAAATTTTTCACCGTCTCGTAGGAATTGGCAGAGAGAAGACGTATGTTGGCCAATTGCCTGTTTCGTTGGCTATTGTAGGCTTGGTGTTTGATGCAAAAAGTCGACCGTAATTGCGTCGTGTGACCGACCGCCCGGAATAAGGTCTCTTGATATCCTCCGCCTCCCACGGCTAAGAAATGTTCTTGAACAGATCGCTGCCGAGACTGCCATCGTCGTTCAAGTCCAGCTTGGCTTCCAGTTCGCCCAGTTCCGGAATCATGGGTGGTGGTGGTCCGGTGGGTTTTGGGGTGCTTTCGCTCAGCATGCTAAGACGCTTGGATTTAGGGGAGTCGCCATTGACGCTGCCGTTGATGCTGGCGGTGCTGCTGCCAGTACCTGAGCCACGAAACCGACGAAACCAACCACTGGACCGTCTCGCCTTCCGCTCGTCCATGAAGCTGCCATCACTGCGGCTCTCAGGCCGGACGATTCTGGCAGCATGCCCGTTCGTTGCACCGTCGGTTACGTTGCCGCTTTGTTGGCCTTCGAGTTCACCGTTAGCATATGCGGCATTCAGAAGGCTCCGGCTGAAGAGACGTCGGATACTTCCGGAACGCGAAGACAGGGTGGGCGATGCAGGTATGTCATCAGCACGGCGTTTCAGCCCGGCCTTTGCAAAAGCCGGGTCTGGGGCGCCTTGGACACTTGAGGAAGAGAGAGGCAGTGGAGCATTGGTTTCATCATTGTCGGTTTTTGTGTGGGCACCTTCAATCTTACTACTGGTGCTGCTATCATTGCTGTTGTTGCCCTTGGGCTTTGTGGCTTGTTGCTTGACCTCCGGCGGTTCCTCCGCGATGGGAGACGGCGGCGGCGGTGGAATGTCGGTTCCCTCAGTTAACGGCGCAAATTTAAACTCGAGCGCTGGCAGCTGAAAACGCTTAACAGCTGGTGCCGCCTTTGTTTTGGTAGCAGTGATGGTGGCCATGGTTGTATCTGACCCAATTATCCTCGCTGGCATATTCCGTTGGTCGTTGTTTAGACGACGCTGTCTCGCCAACGACAAAGCGCGTGTCGAAGTCGCGGGTTCGAACTAAGCAGAGAGTAGGCGAAGACGCGAGGCAGGTCGAGGGAAAGAAAAAAAAAAGAGGATTGGGCTTGCTAAGAAGACACCGAACATCCGCTCAAGGACGGACGAAACGCTTGAATGGCGACCTCGAAGGAGGTTGAAAGTGCGTCGGCGAAGATTAAAAGGCCGTTGCTGTGTGCCGGCGATCGGCCTTCCTTTTGATATACTCGTAAGACAATAACAGTGCTAACTTCCTGTCTTTTCAGTCTGTGGATAATGAAGATGCTCAATAAATCGAATTGCTGGTTCTAAAGTTTAGCGGACACAGACAATGCTCCGGGCCGCGTGACAATGAAACGATGGAGGGGGGCTGGGAACAAGGGCGAAAGTCGGCTTCCAGAAGCTGTACCAAAAACAATGACCTGGCTCTGAGACCCAAACGATAATGAAAGAAAAGGATGATCCTGGTTATGCTCTCCTCTTGTGCTGGCGATGAACAAAATGCAAAGCGAGCACGAATGGGCTGCAGAAAAGACGGGGAGGAAAAACGGAGCTCGCGCGTGCGAAAGGAGCGGGGAGGCAGTAACGCTGCGTACTCGCATGAGTACGAGGTACTCGTACAGGAAGACAGTGCGCGCGCGATAAAAACGGCAAGGGCCAAAGGCTAGTGTTGAATGGGAGGCAGGTGTGTGCAGTGTTCCTTCCAGAACTTGGGGTCCATTTCTTGCCTGCTGGACTGACTCTTATGGATATTACTCGTAGTTACGAAGTACGTGAAAGGTACCGGGAAGGAGCGATGTGTGCTGGGCCAAAGGTTGATCCCTGCTGGCAAGCAAGGTCTAACTATTTACGGAGTAATTCTAAGGAGTATTTTCAACATGCAGCTGCCAACCTAAAGTTTAATGCCTGATGCTCGAAAATGCTGTTTTGAAGCCGTTTTGATTCTGATTGACACCCGGGTTTCTGTTGTAACGCAGAAAGCGCGAAGAAGCGGTGCCCCCGTGCCTTTCCTGCTCTCTCTTGATCACTCCAAGGAGGTTGGTAATGCGAATTTGACAAGCACCCGCAGAGTGGTACCTGTACTCGTACCGGTCATTAGAAGTTAGTGGCTAGGAACAGGTACAATGTAGAACGCCAGGGGAACTGGGGAGGAAAAGGTCAATTCAGGTGTGGGGCCCGAATCTCAAAATGCACATCTATTGCCGGTTTAGGCACTAGCTTTGGAGGGTCTCATCTACGATGTACTCCGTACTTGTACTCCGTACTCCGTCTGGTTCGTACGAGTAAATATTATTACCCCATAACACAACACGAAATCGTAGGTCGTAGAAGCCACCACAGAGCGGTAAAAAAAGAAAAAAAAATTTGCGATGTGGGTAAGCATTACTCGCCTATAGCATGCTGAAGATTGAAATGCAAAAGGGTGAGCGATAGTGACTTGAGACAAGCCGGACGGAAGAGAGTACAAGAGAGGAGGGAAACCCGGAAGACAACTACTTAGAAAGACACCATCTTTTTCAAAAAAAGGGCCTCCTTATCTAGCTAAGAAAAAAAGGGGTTCCTAGGAGGGGAAAATGAAAAGGGAAGCTGCCACACCGTACGACGTGTACTCGTAAATGAAGCACTACTCGTATGTATTAATAGCGGGCAGGCATAAGAAGCCGGCTAGCTGTCAGCCAATAGTTAGTGGTTTGCGCAGTGACCACCACCCCCGCTACGGTAGGAGTGGACGAGGTCCATGCAGGGGACAACAAAAAAGAAAAAAAAAATCCCTTAAAAACGGTGTATGGGTACTATCGTATGTTGGGGCCATATGAGTATTAAGAGATGGAAGAAAGGGAAAAGGAAATAGGGGGGAGGTGAGAAGCTAAACGCAGGCCATATTACTCACAAAATGTCTCCAAGAACAAAATAATAGACTTGACGGGAGCTTGCCAAAGAAGCCTTATGAAGTAGTATTACTCCGTGTATAAGGGTCACAATTAAGCAAACCTGCTTGCATTATTACGGTTTTTTTTTTTTTTTTTTTGCAGAAGTGAATAAGCCGCATGTTTGTGGTTGGTGGACAAGCGCCTCAATGCAGATTCTCATATCTCGTTTTGCTTTGTGCTGAAGGGGGGAACAGGCCTGAAGGGGGCTGTTACGAACATTTGATTTTCAAAAAAAGGTAACGACAGTATTGTAGAGAAAATAGCCAACCGTCTTGTGTACTACATATACAAGCACTACGGAAACGGTGTGTATAAGAGGGTCTCTACGTCTTCCTTCTGGCCAGTCCTAGCCTTGGCGCCGGAGCCTCATCTGCCATAAGGTTTCCCCATTTCATGTCTCGGGCAAAACTGTAGACCGATCCCCCGATTTCTTTCCTTTCAATGTGCTCCGTATCAGTCTGTGTCGAAGCCCCCATTTTCCTCAGGCGACGGCTTACGGGCGGCTTGAGAAAAAGCATACGCGTGTTTGTGACAAGAAGTTAACACCATAATGAGATTGTGATTCATTGTCATTTATTGTTGGTAATTGCTTTTGTTAAAAGCGGTTTGTTTGTGTCATGTAGAATACATGATGCTTTGCTACCAAGGAGTGTATGTACTCAGTGTATGTCAACCATTTAAAAGAGGGAAAGTACAACATGATCCGTATCACACTCGCCATGCATACAGCTGGTTTGCGCAGTGTATTTCGCGTTCATCATGCGGTGCAGATGGACTCGCCCGAAAAAAGAGAACATTAAAACTTGGCAAAGAAGTCCAGAACGGTCTTGTAACCTCGGGCATATTCGGCCTTGACACGCTCGTCTGACAGGTCGGCGCGCGCAGCCATCCAACCGTGGATTTGGTCGGAAAACGTCTCAACATGGTTCGGCACCGTCAAGTTGTTCTTAAACTGGGCCACGGCCTCTGCGTCCTCGTCCTTGGATGCCAGCAGAGCCAGCGGTGCCTTGATACCGACAGCGTCCTTAGGATCGACAAAGGCCGGGTGGGCCTCGGCGGCGGCCACAAATGGGTTATTGTCGGCGGCCGTGGTGAGCGACACAACCTTTCCGCCCCAGCAGAACTGACTTGTAAGTATGGCTGCTTAGAAGCACGCAGGCTGGGAATCAACGGTCAACCTACCCCAATCACATAGTACTTCTTGATTGAAGGATACTTCTCCTTCAGGCTGGCCACAAAGCCCGGCAACTCGGCAGCGACGCTGGGGGGCGCGTGATCTTTGAAGAATTGGCCTATAGCAGCTTGTTGTTCCGGGGTTTGCGGGGGGTAGCTGTTCGTTGATGTGAGCCGGTGAAAAGAGAAGGGAAAAAAAGGAATAAATGAGATCAAAACTCGACAAGATTGGATTGCCAGTATAAAAAGACATACTCTTCAACCGGAATGGGCTTGCCATCAAACCAGTCGGGAATAAAGACCTTATATTTGTTGTGGCTGTCGCCTGCGGCCAGGATGTCGGCTCCTTGAAGCGTCTGATCAGAGTAGCCAAAGACGTCAAACGTGTAGACAATGGCTTTGGTGGCGTCATCGCTTCCGACAACATCTGATGATAAAACCAGTCAGCCATAGGAAGTCGCCGAGACTGGGATTGACCACAGCAAAAGTGTCCCACGGACTTACACGTGTGCTTGCCGCCAATGCTATCGTAGCTACCCTTGGCCTTGTAGCCCGAAGCCACTGCAAACCACGTCAATATTGAGGCAAAGGCTATACGGCAGGGACTGACAAAGTGTTCGAGTACAGTCGTTCTTTCGGGAAACTCAGTTGCTTACCAACAGCCGGTGTCTTGCAGCAGGCCTGGACAAAAAAGCGTTAGAAAGAGACAAGCTGAAAAGAGTGAGTGAGGCCTTGAATAGAATCTACAACAGCCAAACCAACTTACTTCGCTCTGGTCGGGAGATGCTGACATTGTGGCGGTAGATTGAAAACGCAAGTCCCGCTAATGTCTAGAGATTGGTGTTTATGCTGATTGTCGGTTGGTTAAGATCGAAATATTGCGTTGCTGCTGAGGCAATGAGGGCATGTATTGGAAAGATTTGACGCTGGCGAGTAAATGGATGTTGAATTCGTCGGCAATTGAAGGCCGGCAAACGAAAATTATCGCCGCAGTTTTATACCGGTGAAAGGAGGGGTAGCTAGCTTTTGGACGAGTATGATGTAAAAACCTCCTACGAGTACGGTTATCGATATCGTTTCAGAAAGCCGTTTTGGTCCAATTACATCGTGCTATTAGTGCTCCGACGAGTATCCATATTAACACAGTGAAAGCATTAGAAGGTTCTATCGACGGACAGCTCGGCGGAGCGGCGGTCCAACGTTGCCCCACTTGTACTCATTCTCAGCATCCATGACGCAAGTTCCGCCGTGTTGCCTCGTTGCTCATGGATAAGTACTCGTTTACTCGTACTAAAAAAAAAACCCCCCCCAAAAAAATTTAAGGGCCAGTTTTCAATTATCACGAGGCTGCAGAAGGCTGTATATTTTTAGAGCCGTTTGTACCACGACATATCCAACAGTCGGAGAGATTTTGCTGAGTCTTACTTTGGCTAACGTGCAACTGTACAATGAAAATTACGGTTATTACCCCATAAGCGGCCAATTCTGTCCATATCTTTTTATTGGCAGCCTCCCTTATAAGATGATACAATTACCGTAATGGGCTACGTCTTACTTTAAAAACTCCATCCGAATCCGTGAGACTCACTCCATACCTTAGATAATACAGTAGAAGTATTAACTCTCGAAGGACAAGGCAGGGATACCTATTCCCGGCGTGACTTTGGCCAAAAAAAAAAAAAACAAAAACAAAAAAAAAACAAAAAAAAAACAATCAAGAACATAAAGAAGCTTAGATTCTGTACCGGTCAGCCTCGTCTTTTAGTACTTGGACCGTAGGACCGTCGCCTATCTAGAATATGAGGTGCTCAGTATTACCATTGAAAACTACTGAGCACTTGAAATGGCCAGTTCGATAACACTAGCAGCATACTGCAGTCGTCTTTGAATTTATTTTTCTTTTTGAACGTCGAATGTTGCATGCTGTTTGGTTATCAAAAAAATCACTCGACGACTTTAGAATTAAGGTCCAGGAAGTCATTTAGGCTTTAAGATATTTGCAACATCTATACTCATTAAAAAAACCAACGGAAAGATAGTATTAATTACTGCAATGGTGAAACAAGAAGTCTCGCTGTTGTTACTGAAACGACTTCTTCTATCCTGACGTCGTTTGACGTATTGCGCGACGGCACATAGGACATCAACCATTAAGTATGTCCAAGCGAAAGGGTGCGAAAATAGACGGATGCTTTGCCTCATCCTACTATGCCATCGGTTTGACCTCATTATGAGCTTCAGTACTTTAAGTTCTGGCTGGTCATATTTCAGTCATGAAGTTTCATGAGCATGGCTGTGATGATTATGTTTCTTCGTGCTGGTGGAAAGGGTGAACTTGAATACGGCTGATGAAGAAAATAAAGAGAGAATGCTAGACTAGGAGAAGCAAATCAAGTATTATTGATCACAAATGGACCAAGTGCGAGGTTTTCCAATGCATTTCGTCAATAGCTCTAATTTGGCGTTGTCGGCTGTTCGCCACTTAAAAGACGATGACTACCAATGTAAAAAGCAATTCACAGATGCCATCTTAGGAAACATGATGTTGCGGTGCTTTGTGGTCGTGCTGGCATCATCACGATACATCGTACACTGACATGCTTTTGCTGCTTTGCATTTTGGACAAGCTAGGAGGGACGCTGAATCACAAAAGTTGAGAATAGAAGGCTTCTTGTCTTTCGTCTGGCACTTATAGTAGCCTGTAAGACAACGTTATACTTGAAAGTGTGTGAGACGAAAAGGAGGCGCCACAGTTTGTTCTCCGAACAAAAGGTTGTGCCACTACGGACGTAAATCCGTCAAACGGCATCGGCTGAGAAGTCGGCAATGTGACAACTTGGCAGTTTTCGTTTCCTCCGCCTTCCGTACGTCGTACTTTGTTCTTTGTTTTATTTTCTTTACTCGTACAGTCTCGCCAACTCTCTGTCCGGCTCCTCTCCATTTCTCACTTCCCCAAAAATTCCCCTCACGCCTCTAAACGCTCTCCCTACTTTATTCCGACATTTTTGTTCTTTCTTTCAGGATGGCTGGTAAGCTAGTTTTCTCCACGGTTAGCGCCACTATCAAAGCTCGCAGAGCTCCAGCTAACTGTCAACGGCGTTGGGCGGAAGGGTCGGCTAGAGCATGAGAGGGCGATAAGTGGAGAAGCAAAGGCTCGTACGGAGCATTAGTGCAACCAAAGAGTGACGTATGACATATTGCGTCTTTGCCTACACCCAGCCACTCGTAGCATGCAGGCCCCCATGCAATACCAATCGTGCAGAGCAATGCAGAGATCGGATAGTGCGGCATAGCAGAGATGCAGTGCGAGCAGTAAAACCAAAAGGGGCAGGAGGAGTGATGGAAAGATAGGCGGTAAAACACGGCAAGATGCAGAAAACAATCACGACCAGCAGATACGCAAAAGCAGCAGTAGGACTGCATTGCAGATGTTTATCTGAGAGATGCAAAATCAATTGGAAAAAGCACGTGTCGGAAACAGAGGGTTAGCCTCTTTCAGCTCCAATTTGCTCACCAACTCCCTTCAAGTAGATTTCAATGGTAAGAGAAAACTTGCTCAATGCTTTCTTGTTCTAAGCTAACATTAGTACGAGCATTTGCTTTCCTTTTCTGCTGTCCATCAACAAGGAAAAGTTTGCTGTGTCTTCCTTCCTCCACCTAAGCTTAAGCTCTTATGCATGCACTACTCATAGCGCTTTGGAGAATTTTTTTTTCGCATGTGCCGGGTTATTGAAGAGCGAAAGCTGCTAGTTATGCCGAAGACAAGGGTTCACAGAAAAAGCCACCTTCGTCACCGTAACTTTCTTTGTTAGGCAAAACGTATGTGGGCTGCGGGCTTGTCTGAGTCTAGCATCTCACCACTTCTCAGGAAATGTGCGTCGTAATACAGTAATACCATAAAGCAGGCCTCGCATATTGGTGTACCACCAGTTAAGAAGTGTTCCAATCGGAGACCGTGGGAGGGGTCGAGACACGGAAAGGCCAAGAGGGAAAATATAAAGGAAAGGGATGTAAGGACGAATCGTTTTTTTGCGATGATCGGCCTATTATCTCTGATGTTTATTTTTGCCTCTTTGAGCAGCTGGTTTCTTTATTGTTTCTTCATTCCCCGTCAACCATCTCTAGCTCTACCGTTTTGTGCTCCATAATATTTTTTGCCGTCTGCAATTTGCCTTTTATCCCGGCTCGCCCTTGTGTGTGTTTTTCTTGTATGGGCGGTTGCTTGTCTTTTTGTCTATTTGTTTTTTTTTTTTGCCTACGACTGTTCATCCTGACGTCTTTACGAACTCGTATTATTGCACCAGGAAACAGCACTGACCCCAGCGACCGGCTCACGTCCTCATTGCTGCCGTACGACTGCATTGATTGCATTTTTTTGGCTGGTTCCCCCACGGACCTTTTCTTTTCATACGCTTCGTTGTCTTTTATCTTCGCTGCAAGTCCGCCCACCAAAACGATTGAGATTTTCTGTCATCCGTTGCTGTGGCTGCTTGCGGTTTTGTGTGACACACGGCACACGCGCAGAGCAAGAGCAACCACCCAAAGCGGCAAGAGCAGCACCCAACCTCAACCATTGTTTCAAAGCAGCAGCAAAACCAAACTGAGCAGTAAAGCGTCTCCAACAACCAGGGGCCGCCGACCGCGGCGATCGTACTGAGGTTCCCCGGAAATCCCAAGGTCGTCACCTTTGTTTTATTCCTTTACATGCAGGCATTCTTTGTTTCGATTTACAGTGGGGTTTCTTTGCTATGCATGGCACTGCTTTGACGGCCGTGTAGCCACCAGGAAAAAGGAACGCACAACAAACTGGCGATACAGGTAAACGAGGACACAAGCAAAAATCACCAAATGCGGAGTCAACCAGCTTGGCATTAAACAGCCTGGGGCGCTTTTGTTCTTCATCCGAGAGCAGCGGTAAATATTTCTTACTTTTTGTCTGTTTCTTTTTTTCCCTTTTTTTTTTTCAATTTCATGTGGTTCTCGCGAGCTGGTTGCCAAACTGACTCCTTTGCCTAGCCATCTGAGTTTAGCAAATCCCCCATTCTGGCTGCCACAATGTCGAACGCTTCCGGCCACGCCTCGCATACGCTGGCGAGGTCGGCACAAACCCGAATAAGAAAAGCAGGCAGCATTGCAACGGAGCTGATAACCAGGCCCAGGAGAACAACTCGCACCGCATTCCAGCACGGTCCCTTCTTCAACTTTGCCAGTTCTCTTTTGAGCCTGCTTCTGATTTTGGTTGTTTTGCTGGCCCCTATCGCCTCAGCAAGCACCACGGCAAACACCACTCCCGCATCTGCTGTATCTAGCGTTGATCTCGTTATTGGTGATGCGTCAACGTCCGACAAGACGGATCCCAGCACCAGCGTCAGCACCAGCGATATACGCCCTCTTTCTGGCAAGACTCGTGAGTCTGCCTTCATCTACGGCACTGACAGCCATGGCGTCACACGACAGCTGACTGTCGACCGCACGCCGGCGCTCTATACGGATAATTTTGGCGACTGTCTTGGTGGTCAAAGCTTGTTCAACATCACCACATTCGACGCCGCCTACTATGCAGACAACATGACAGTCCTGTTCCACTTAGACGGCACAACCAGTGTCCGCAACGAATCCCTCATGTGTATGTCAAACTCTCTTTCTCGCTCGTGCTCGCCCGTTGTCCTTCTATGCCTCTGCCTGCATGTGTGTGCCCTGTGCCGGATTTGAGCTAACATTTACGATTGTAGTGGTCATTACAATGGAAGCTTGTATGTGACCATGGCCTATTGTCTTTCCTACGTGTAGAAATTGACTAATTTTGCGTGGTGTGTACCAGACGGTGAGGTTCGCTACACACAAACTTTTGACCCTTGCTTTGTCAACATGTGGAAGTAAGTGGCACTTGTTTTTTGTGTGCAGCCTAGCATCTTCCGACTTCCAGCTGCTGCCAGTCACTAACCGCTGACTGCGAATAGCCTCTGCCCCTTGAATTCGAGCGTTCCCATCATGGGCTATGCCTCGTTTCCGTTGTCCGAGCAGCAGGACAGCGCGATTCCCTCCATCGCGCTCTCGATCCCCGACTTTGACAGCTTTGTCACGCTGCAGATCTTTGCCAATTCGACCAAGGCCGAGATTGGCTGCTTCCAGGCGGTCATGACCAACGGCAACACGATGAGCCTGCCATACATCATTGGCCCCACCGTCGGGGCCTTTGTGGCCGTGGCTGTGGTGGCGTCCTTTGCGACGGCGGCCTACGGCGTTTCTATGCCGCTCATGCGCGTTCACTATGCGCATTCGCTGTCGGTTCTGCTCGTCATTGAGACGCTGCAGACCATGTTCCTGACCGGCGCGCTGTCACTGCACTGGCCCAGCGTGCTGGTGGCTTGGTGGAGCAATTTTGCATGGTCCGTTGGACTGATCAATGTCAGGCAGATCGTGGCCAAAGTTGGCCCCTTTGCTGGCGTCACCGGCAATGCAAGCCAGGTCGGCGGCGCCGGGTCCACCTTTGTTGACGGCGGGGGCAGCGTGCTGGCGAGCCAGATATACGGACGCAGCGTGGCATCGAGCAACATGAGCGGCTCTGGCGGTGTTTTGCGCGACGTGTCTTCGAGCGTTGTCTCCGGTTTTGGCAGCGCCTGGCGCCGCTCTCCGAATCACGAGCTCACGTCTGCCCTTGTGCGTCGCAAATTCTACAATGTCAGCGACCCCTACGACTACGCCTGGGGCGGCGACCCTGTTGTGCCTGGCGTGCCACTGCCTGGGAGCTGGCAAAGCTTTGCTGGCACGCTGTCGGACCTCAACATTCCCGGCGACTCAGCCTTCACCGTCAGCCTGTTTTGGCTTGTGCCAGCCATGGCTGCATTTCCGCTGGGTGTGCTGCTGTTCAAGGGAGTGCTCGAGCTCCTGTCGTCTGTCGGCCTCGTCCAGCGCGACCGCCTGGCCTTCTTCCGGACGCACTATCGGCGCTATGCGGTGCACATTGGCCTACGGGCGTATTTGGCAGCGTTTTCGCCCCTGGCCACCATGGCCGTCTTTCAGTTTACGCTCAACGGGACGAGGCGGGTGACGGTGCTGGCTGCCGTCGTGTTTACGCTGCTCATTGTGTCGCTGTCGGTTGTGTCTGTGCGGGCCATTAGCGACGGCCTGAGAGCAGGGGATCGGCATCAGCAACGGGAGGTGGGCGTAGCAGGTGGGGCGGCGAGTCGCGACAGTGGCGAGCCTGGGCGGCGCGGCCCCGGAGGCGTGTTTGCATCGCCGCTCGGAGCAAAGCCCGGCAAGGGAAAGGAGAGCGGCGACGGGCACGCTTTGCAATCTGGGCCAGAAGCGAAAGAGCTACAAACAGGCCAGCCCGAAGACGGCCGACAAGCGCAAACACGAGAGAGCCAGGAAGAAAGCAGCGACCCCAAGGAGGCAGAGCCGCAGGCGTCGTTGGACAAGGATGAGGATCCTGTGGTGGCACCGGAGCAGCGGCGAGTCCGTTTTGAGGAGGCGAAAGGCAGTGCGGCGGCGGCGGTGCATCGAGACGACGCGTACATCAAGCGATACGGCTGGCTGATGGCGCGGTACCGAGCAGGCTGCTGGTGGTTTTTCGTCGTCGGTCTCTTCTTCCAGCTGGTGCGGGCGTGCGTGCTGGGGGGCGGCGGCGCCGACAACAACAGCAGTGCGTCGGACAGTGGGCGACACGACAGCAACGCGCCGCCGACAGCGCAGGTGATTGTGCTGCTGTTGCTGGACGTTTTGGCGCTGGCCATGTACGGCTACTTCCGGCCGTTGGAGGGCCGGCGCAACGTTGCCTTTGGCGTGTGGGTGTTGTGCTCGACGCGGCTGGCCGTGACGGCGCTGTGCATTGCGCTGCTGCCGCAGGTCGGCATCAGCCGCATCGGAGCGACGGTCGTGGGCTTTGTGATCATCATCATCCAGGTGGTGGTGGTCATGGTCATGCTCGTCTTGGTGGTTGTCGGCGGAGTGACGTCGTGGCTGTCGATGACGCGCAACCAGGACGACTTCCGCTCGGACCTGTTTTTCTCCGCACGGCAGCGCTACCTCGAGACGCTGCTGGCGAGCGCCACCGGCATGCCGCCGCCGAGACGGCTGACGCGGCGCGCCAGACGCAAGCAGCGCAGAGAGGAGCAGCGGGCCCGGCGGGAAGCCGAGCAGCAGGCGCAGAACATGCCGCCGCCGCCGCCGTCGTTCAGCGTGCTGGAGGTGCGGCGGGCGCCCAAGATCGAGGACCTGCATTTTGGCGGGTCTGACAGCGAGGACGAGTCACTGGCGATGGCGGCCGCCTCAGACCTCGAGAATGGGCTCGGGAGCAGCGGTGGCGGCGGCAATGGATTGGCCAGCGACATGGCCCCTGGGTCTGGCGCCGGGGCGAGCAGTGGATCGGGAAGCAAGGCTGCAGCCAGCGCTGAGGATGCCGTCCCCGGCCACGGCCCGCGCGAGAACGGCGAGGACGGCGACCTGGGCGACGACAAAGACACATTGGGCGATTTGGACAACGTGCATAGCGCGGCGGCGCGGCGGCGGCGCACCAACAGCGGCAGCTTCGGTGGAGGCGTGGGCGGCAGCGTCTACGGGCACAACAACGGCAGCGGCTTCAACGGCAGCAGCTCGTCCCTGGGCGGCGGCGGTGGCGTGGGTGGCCACCATGCCATGGCGACAGCAGGGCCAGGACCCCAGATCTTCGACCCGGCCCGCGTCATTGCACGGCATAACCGCAGCCGGACAAATAGCATGAACTCGATGCGGTCGGTGGCGTCGGCGAGCGGCAGCTTGCGGAGGGCGTCGGCGGTTCTGGGAGGCGTCAGCAGCAGCAGCGGCGGCGGCGGCGGCGGCGGAGGAGGAGGAGGCAGTGGCCCGGGTACCGGTAGCGGAGGCCCTTTCAGTGGTGGTCGCGTCTCTCCGATTGCGAGAGGTGAGTCGCCGGTTGTGAGAGGCGGGTCTCCAGCAGCGTCTGCCAGATACTCGTACAGTCCATCGCCGGGCGGTGCTGGACTGCCGACGCGGCCCAGCTCGGCGCTTGGCGGTCCATTGGAGCATCCGGCAGCCATTTCGCCGTCCGGCCGAACAACTCCCGCCGGCCGGATGACGCCGACGACGGCGGGACCGATCAGCGACCGCATGACGCCAACGCGTGAAACGCTGAAACGCCATGCATCGGAGCGCTGGTCGTTACCGGCGCCGCCGCCCCCGCCGCCGCCATGCTTTGACTAACGATGTGGAAGATGGTTGGAAATTTCCCCAAGATCTCAATGTTTGGTTTTTTTTTCTTCTCATTTTTTTTTTTTTTTGGTCATTTGTTCTCCAGCTGAAGCATATTGCGACGGGCGTTGGCTCTGGTAACATACCCTCATTTCATTGTTGTCTTTACAATTGGTTCGGATGCATCTCTCCATGAATGTACGAGGACGTAGACGGACAGGTCTCGTCGGCTGATAACGTTTTATACACGTTTAGCAAATCTGATTATTGCATCAGATCAATCGAGGTTTTTATTTTTTATCGCATACACACTTGTGACATTACATAAACGCGTCGTCTGTGTCGAATTAACAACTCGTTCTTTCTTCTCCATCAACACAGGTTCTTCGTGCCTTCTTTTCTTAGCTTCGCCAGCCCGGCTTTATCGATTGATCCGCAGTACTACAACGGAAGGCGGGGGCATCGACATTGTGCCTAACATTGTATGGTGAGCTGCCGTGCTTTCAAGCCGCCCCACTATAAGCATCCGACGCTGTGCACGCTCGCAGCTTCTCCGCACAAGCTCTACGAGTAGGCCCGGCATTACCTCTCATTTGGTCAGCAATTAGTCTTGATGTGGTAATTGGCGGAGTCTTCTTATTGGTGTGCATCTGCCTTTATGGCGATCTCATACATAAAAAGAGCAGACGAGCTCTGAAAAGACGTTAAAAAGAACCCGGCTAAATATTACTGGTCAAGCGTAATATTCCTCAAATGTGCAGTGCATTCAGTTGCATAGGCCTTGTTATTTTGTTTAAAACGGGGTCTGATATTTTCTCTGGCCATTCTCTCAAAAAGTAGCTGCTGTTCGTCTTTTGTCGCAGCAACTGACATAAACGCACACTCTCACAGTCTGAGCACCTCACCGACAAGACCAATGGCGCAAAATACGTCAGACGCCGTTGGTGAGGCGGCCTCTGCGTCCTCCACCTCTGCTGCCGCGGCCGCAGCGGCTGCACCACCAGCGCTCCTCGACCTCACCATCGACAACATCACGCCCAACACCATCCGCATCAACGACCAGGCCAAAGATGCCCGTCTGCGCTATCTCATGGCACGCCTCGTCACCCACCTGCATGACTTTGCACGCGAGACGCGGCTCAGCACCGAGGAGTGGGTGGCCGGCATTGCGTTTTTGGTGGCCACGGGCCAGATCTGCAGCGACGTGCGAAATGTGAGGCCTCGCCTGCTCCTTGTCTCCTGCATCACTGCTCTTGTCTTCTGCGTCCCTGTCTCTTTTCTCCTGTATCCCCCGCTGTCTTTTGCTTCTCCCTCGCCACGAGCCCGACCTTGACCCTAATGCTCGAGTAGGAATTCATCCTCCTGTCCGACATTCTCGGCCTCTCCCTGCTGGTCGACAACGTCAACCACCCCAAGCCGGCCGGCGCCACCGAGGGCTCTGTGCTGGGGCCGTTCCACACGCACGACGCGCCGACGCTGGAGAACGGGGCCAGGATGTCGTCGGACCCCGACGGCGAGCCCATGCTGGCCCTGTGCCGGGTGGTCGATCCGCAGGGCCGGCCGGTGGCGGGAGTCAAGATTGACATCTGGGAGACCGACAGCTCGGGGCACTACGACGTGCAGCACGCGGACCGGGAGGCGCCGTCGGAGCGCTGCGTCATGGTGTCGGACGCGGACGGGCGTTTCTGGTTCCGCGGCATCAAGCCGGTGCCGTATCCGATTCCCCACGACGGGCCGGTTGGCAAGCTGCTGCAGCGACTGGGCCGGCACTGTTGGCGGCCGGCACACGTTCACTTTATGTTTGAGAAGGACGGATGGGATCATTTGATAACGTAAGTCCAGAGGAGCGTTTTGAGAGAGTACAGAAAAGCGAGAGAGAGACAGGGACAAATTGAGAGAGACAGAAGAGATCCGGAGAGGAGGCAAAAAAAACGATCCCGCCAACGACCCGCTAACGACGGCTGACAGTGCTCTTTACCTGCGCGGCGATCCCTACGAGACGTCTGACGCTGTGTTTGGCGTCAAGCAGAGCCTGGTCATCGACCTCAAACACATCACTGATCCGGCCATGGCCGCCAAGCATGACGTCCCCGTCGGGGCGTGGCTGTTGGAGCATGAGTTTGTGCTGGTGACGCGCGAGGAAACAGAGCGGCTGCGGGACCGAAACGCCGTCGAAGCGCTGCGGAAGTTGGGGCTGCACATGAAGCTGGTTGACCATCTGCCGGTTCCAGATGTGGACTAGGGGGCCGTGCTGTTTTGTATTTGTTCTCCCAATTGAAAAAATTGCTGCCAAAGGCTTTCGCTCCAGGGCTGTCCGCCGTTCTGTGCTTATGATCAGTGTTTCGCCGTTCTGTCTTCTGTCCTCGTGTTCAGTGTCCGCCGTGCCCCTTCTGCGAGGCAAGCCTGGTCACGGTCTCGACGAAGCCGTGGGCTCCGCCAAACTGCTGGATCACTTCGAGCGCCTCCTCGGTCGTGAGCGGCGGCGGGAGGCTTGTTGCCGATGATGTGTCGGTCGTGCTTGGGCTGCCAGGGCCATTGCTGCTCCGCCGCCGTCGCCGCCGCCGTCCCAGGAGGCCGACGTTGCGTGTGCTGGGAATGCGCAGCATCTCGCGCTCCACGTCCCAGCCGCAGGCCTCTGCCACGCTGGCCGTCCACTCGACAAACAGAGAGTACGCCGACGGCACGGCTGTTTTCGCCGCTGCGCCGCTCGCTGCAGCCGCCGGAGCCGCCGGCCGCAACGCTGCAAACCGCCTCGGCACGCGGAAGCGGCCGCCGGTAAAGTCGTGGCTGCAGCAGGGAATGGCCAGCCAGGCGTCGCAGCCCGACAGCGCGGCCAGCACGGGTGTCCACGCCGTCAGCTCGTCGGCGTGGTTGGCAATGAGAAAGGAGCCGGGCGGGAAGAGGCCGTTGTGTATTTTGCTGTTGCGGCTGTCTTCGTCGTCGTGGGCGGCAGCCTTGCCCGTCAAGAAATAGGGCAGCAAAATGCGTTCCTGCAGCATTTCTGGCGGAGCAGCAGACGACGCACAAGACGAAAATGCGCCGTCTGCCTGCTGTCGCTCGCCGTACTGCTGCCAGGAATGGCGACGCCTGGCATCGAATCCCCAGCCGGCATAGCCCTCTTGGTTCAGAATGTGCACGAGCAGGCCGTTGCCACAGCCGAGGTCGACGAAGCCGGGAAACGACGCTTGCCCACCCGTTTTGTCCCCACCATACATGTCTCGCCACAGCTCAATGAGAAACGCAGCAATGGCCAGGTCCTCAAAGACATGCTTGGCCGGGTTGGTCTGTTCCTGCCAGGTCTGCACCAGCCGGTGGGCGTGCGTCTCTTTGAGCCGAGTGTATCGGTCCTGCACGCGCGCCTGTGAAACGAGCCGGTCGTGGTAGACGCGCTTGACATAGCCCTGGCGCCGGCCCTGGCCGTGCTTGTGCACGGTATTGACGAGATTGAGGCCGACGCGGGCGATGACGGGCCGCGTGTTTTTGTTGGAGACAGCCGCGCGCACAGGGCTCCCGTCGGGGAGAGGCAGGGCGGCGGCGTCCGTGGGGAACAGGGCAAAGTGCACCGACACGGTGGCGTGGGCGTCGACGCCGTCAGCGTCAGCGTCAGCGTCCCTGGCCGTCGTCGCCCGGGACTCGTACAGAAATCCGATGCCGCGCGCGTTGGGGTGGTAGAAGGGCATGTCGGCAGCCGAGGCGACGTGGGGGAGGTACACGATCAGGGAGCGGACGACGGCGGGGTCGGCATCGCCGTCGCGCGCTTGTTGCGTGGCGCCCTCGTAAAAGAGACATGTCTGCAGCATGGGCTTGTCGCGGTTTGTGTTGCGGGGGACGAGCCGGCGGACGAGAGAACGGTGGTCGGACCGAACGAAACCGGCAAACGAGGGCAGACAGGAGACGGATGGCGGCAACGGCGACGGCGATGACCAAGACGCCGCCGAAACACCACTGCCCTGCTCCAAAATATCCGCGCGGAACAGCCACGACGACAGCACGTTGGGGTTGTGCACCAGATTCATCATCACGGCGTCAAAGTCTTCGGCCGAAAAGGAGCAGCCGCGCCGCCACATCGGCGTCCACGTCCAGGGGCTGCGGCTGCGGTCACTGCCACAGCCATCGCTGCGGCCGTTGCTCGCGCTGTCGGCTGCCGGTATCTCGACCAGCAGCGGAGCAGCATCGGCAGCAAACTCCTCGGCCATCGCGCGTTGACCACCGGGACCTTGCGAGAGAAATGACAACGAGTAGATTGCCCTGAAAGGGAATTTTTTGCAGTGGCACCAAGTCGCTGGGCAGGCGTTAAATCTGGCAATAAAAAGCGGTGTGAAAGGCGGTGAATGTACACAGTCACGAGTATTACGAAGCCATGTTCTCCACAGCAGTACGAAGCTACGAGTATACGAGTCCTGCGTAATACGAGTACGAGGTAATACGACGTAATTGCTCCGCACAGTAATGCCACTCAGCAAGGAAATGCTTTGCTTACTCCGCCGATCTTTGTTAAACGAGCGAGCGACCACCTTTTTTTCTCGTATTTCCCATTGTTTGAACGTTCCGAAAACAAAGTACCGTTTCGGGCTTGCGGCCTGAAGCGGCTGCGGCAGCAAAGATGACGAGGTAAGCCGCCCAATAGCAGTGATGATCTGTGCATCCAGTCCCCATGGGGCTGGTTCGCCATGGTGAGCTTTCTCATCCTCCGTATTAATACGAAAGTGCTTGTCCCGTTTGTCTCGCTGGTTTCCCTCGAGGTTTCGTTGATTTTTGAATATTGATTTCTGGAATGCTTGATTTTTGGTGGGCTCTGCGATCTTTTTGGCCTCCGGCGGGACTACGAGTAAACTTGTTTATGTTTATATTCCTTGGGGGTTCGATTCTGAAGAATGCTCTTTGTGAAGACAATTAGGATTTTTTAGTGCTTTGTACCGGTCCGATGGACTTTTCTTGATTCCTTGTGTGGTTTCTCAGAGCCACCGGACTAGGCGGGAATACTAAAATATCATAGGCCGCCTCTGTTCTCTGTCTCTTGCCAGCCCACTCGGGCAAATGCCTCCTGCTTGGTTACTATTACGCATCTCTTTGTTCTTTTTTCATTTTTTTTTATTTTTTTTTCTTTTTGCGGCGTGATCCGCCCAGTGGGAGAACGGCATTGCTCGTATTTCGCTCGTATTTTGTGGATGGTTCCAAAATAAGACCATGGGCCGGTTTGGGGAATTACTGATCGGATGGTGTTGCAGAAGACGGGCGTTTTTGTGTTTCTGGTCTCTTTGCGTTTCTGTCTTTTGTCTGTCCAGTCTTGTCTCTCTTTTTGTGTTTCCATACGCTTCCCTCTTTCTGGTTTTATGTCCTTTGTCCAACCCGTTCATTCGACATCCTCATCCGTCTTGCATGCTCTCTTTCCCTTCCTCGCCGTGTCTCCTTGCTTCTTCTCTCGTCCGTCTTGCATGCTCTCTTGTCTCGCTGTCCCCTCCGACGGTTTTCTTTTGCAACGTCTTTGGCCATCTGCCTGCCGAGGCCTTGCTGTAACTTGTCACCCATGGCGCCGTAAATCCCGGTTTCATTCCGCTGTCTTTTGTACCGTCATCCCACAGTGGTCTGCTTTCTTTCCAAACCAAACTCGCCAGCACGATGCGGCTCTTCCTCAAGCCCAGCGGCGTCCAAGCCTGGGTCTTGTCCATCATGTTGGGACTCGGCCTGATCGAAGCCGTCGATGCAGGCTATAATCTTGATACCTCGTCTCCTGGTGAGCGCTCCAGGACTCTTTTTGTTTTTGTGTGCAGAGGCTTGTGGGGGAGAGGTTGTTTTTGTGTGCAGAGGCTTGTGTGGGAGAGGTTGTTTTTGTATGCAGAGACTTGTGGGAGAAGAGGTTCTAACTGCATGCAGACTCGATCAAGAGCATTGCACGATCCATGACCGAGGACCTTGTGTCGTTCTACCACGGCAATGAGACCGGCCAGACGCCCGGGCTGCTTCCAGACCCTTACTACTGTAGGTTTGGACAAGGAGGGGTGTCGTTTGTCTGGGAGACGGGTCCCAAAAAGCTAGCATAGCGACGCTGACATGTCTTTTGTGGCCAGGGTGGGAGGCTGGCGCCATGATGGGGGTGCTGATCGACTACTGGTACTACACGGGCGACGCGACGTACAACGATCTGGCGATGCAGGGCCTGCTGTTCCAGGTGGGCGACAACCGGGACTACATGCCGTCGAACCAGACGCTGACGGAAGGCAACGACGACCAGGGCTTCTGGGGGCTTGCGGTGATGAGTGCGGCCGAGTACAAGTTCCCGAACCCGCCGGCGGACCAGCCGCAGTGGCTGGCGCTGGCGCAGGCGGTGTTCAACACGCAGGCGGCGCGCTGGGAGGAGGCCGACTGCCGCGGCGGGCTGCGGTGGCAGATTTTCACGTGGAACAACGGCTACTCGTACAAGAACTCGATTTCGCAGGGCTGCTTCTTTGCGCTGGCGGCGCGGCTGGCGCTCTACACGGGCAACCAGTCGTATGCGGACTGGGCCGAGCGCACGTGGGACTGGATGCGGGCGGTCGAGTTTCTCGACGACAACTACTACGTGTACGACGGCGCCGACATCAAGACCAACTGCACCCACATCACGCCGTACCAGTTTTCCTACAATGCCGGCGTCTTTCTGCTGGGGGCGGCCGCCATGTACAACTACACGGCCGGTGTCGGGGCCGGAGACGGCGGCGAAGCAAAAGAAGCCGCCAACGCGACCGGCAGCCGGGCGGCGGTGTGGCGCGAGCGCGTGGACGGCATGCTCAACGGCACGCACGTCTTCTTCACGGGCAACGACAGCAACATCATGACCGAGGTGGCGTGCGAGACCGTGCACCTGTGCGACCTGGACGAGCAGTCGTTCAAGGCGCATCTGAGCCGGTGGATGGCGGCGACGACCAAGTGGGCGCCGTGGACGGCCGCCAAGGTGCTGCCGCTGCTGCGAGCGTCGTCGGTGGCGGCGGCACGCCAGTGCTCGGGCAGCAGCAGCGGCAAAAGCGCCGACGGCCGGCTCTGTGGGCTGGTGTGGACCGACGACGGCGTCTGGGACGGCACGACGGGCGTCGGCCAGCAGATGGCGGCCCTGGAGGTCACGATGGCCAATCTGATCGGCGCCGTCGGCGACCCGGCCACAAACGCGTCGGGCGGCACGTCGACGGGCGATGCCGGCGCCGGCGGCTCCGACATTGGCAACGCCACGCCGTCATTTGCGCAGCTGCGGCCCATCCGCACGGCCGACCGGGTCGGCGCCGGCATCCTGACGGCCTGTGTCGTCCTGGCCCTGGTCGCCGGCGTCATCGTGCTCTTTGTCGACGAGTCGGCTGCCCGGTCGCCTGCCCAGCGCCTGCACGGCGTCGTCGTGGCCGCCAACAAGAGCAGCCGGCGCCTGGCCAAGATGGCGGACTATTACGGCGGGAGCGACGAAAAGGACAAGGACGTCGTCGTCCAGTCGTTTCGTGTTCTGCGCCACGGCAGCAGCGACCGCAGCGACGGCGCCAGCGGCTCGCTTGCCGATGGGGAGAGTGACCGGTCCCCGCGGCTGGAAATGAGAGACAGCCAGTCGCTCGGCCAAGGCTCGCCGAGACACGCCCTGTTTGGACAGCGGCCCTCACAGACACGCACGGGCCGGAGAGAGGCTGGACCAGCCAAAGACCTGCCAGCCCTACCAGCTGGGGTCTGAAGGACCTGCAAAACAAAAATTGAAAGATGGGGTGGGTGGATCGATCGACGGACGGACGACTGGCTGGTTGGATGGTTGGTTGGTTGGCCCATTGTGCATTTACAACAAAATGAAATTGGCGTCTGGAAAGGGTTGAAAATTACATGGGATACATGGGATGAATATTATAAAGTTCTAAACTGAATGGCAGGCACCATCGTCACAGACGGTCTTCGGCACCAAAAAGCTTGACATGCAGTTTTGAAATGAACAAACTTGACTTCTTCAGCAGCTCTGTTGAGTTGTGGTATGCTGCCCCAGTCTTTCGGGGCACTGTCGCTTGGAACATGGCCGCTATGTACACAAACCGCCATGCACCCCGGCAGCTCAGCTTTTGGCCACTCGCCATCAACCATGTCGCTTGTCCATTGTGCTGCAGCCTGCACGCCCGTGCCTTGCCCCGTTAGGGTGGTCGATGCCTTGACATGGCCACAAGTAGTGACCTCTGAAAAAAGGCGGCACGGCATTTATAAAGTCCGTAGAGTTTAAGTTCGCTGATCTCCATCATCAGCCAAGCTTGCTGGCTGGCATGCAACGGAGAGTACACGACCTGGGCTCGTCAAGCTTCTCTTGAAGATGGGGGGAGAAGACTCCTTTTCTTCTTTTCGCTGAGCAAAGCCTCCCTTTGTGTTCACTCATTGAGCAAAGCCTCCTTTCATCCCTTTCATTGAGCATGTGTCCTCGTCCTCGTCCTCTTCGTTTCCTGCTTCATCCTGTCCGCCGCCAGGCGCTGTTTCACTGGGGCTGTCGCTCAGCGTCCCACCGCATCGGCAGACCGTGCTTGTTCCGCAGGCCGCTGTCTGCAGGCGGCAGCGGCGTGTTTGCTGCGCTTGTTGCCGTTGCTGGCTGCGATGCTTCGGTTGGCCGTGTGTCGGCCTCTGCCGCGTCTGCTTCGGCAGCCTCCTCGTCCAGCGCCTCCAGCGGATCGTTCGTGGCCCAGAGCCGGGCGATGCACAGCTCAAAGGGTCCCGGCACGCGGTCGGTCAGGCCCAGCCCCACCGACCGGATGCGCTGGCGCAGCAGCTCGGTCTGCGGCTCGACCGCCAGCCCGTGGTTTGTCCTCACAAAGTCGGACCACGGCACGACGACGGTCTCCCAGCGGCCGGGGCGCCGCACAAACAGCCGGTGCTGGTGCAGGTCCGTGGGCGCCACCATGGAGTCGGTCTGGACGTTGATCAGATAGCTGCGGCCGTCCGACCGGACGCGCAGAGCCAGGTATGCATATGCGTCGACGTTCCACAGAGCCCGCCCAAACACCGTCGGCCGGCGGTCGGCCGTGCGCCACGCCGCATAGCCCGACCGCTGCACGTCGGGCCGGTGGGCGGGCAGGCGCGTCGAGATGCTGCCGTGGAAGCGGATGTGCGCGGGCGACGCCTTCTCGGGCGCCACCCAGTCCAGCTGGGCCGTGGAAAACCCGCCGATTTCCGCGTCGGTCATCAGCTTGCAATCCGCCAGCGAGTCGGCCGTCTGGAAGGCCTGCAGCTCGAACGGACCGGCCGGGCCCTTGACACCTTCCATCCGCACGACTTTTGGTTCGTGTTAGCATTGCGAAGCACAAGAGACAAGGCCAGGCGTATATGCAGGCACTGTTCGGTCTGGAGAGATTTCGGCAACATACCAATTCCAGTGAGCCGCCTCAGCTCGTCGTAGCTGCGGCCCCAAAAGCCCTTGGCCGGGCAGGCCAGCGTTGCTCGCATGATGTGCAGCTGCAGGACGGCCAGAAAAAGAAAAGAAAGAAGAAAAGAAAAAGAAAAGAAAAGACGGCAGACAACAAAAAGAAAATGCAGAAGGGGTTTTCAATTTATGATGACGGCGGGAAAGTCCAATGGATGTTCAAAAATGTTTGACCAGCAAGAAGGGAAGGTAAAAAAAATGACTAATCCACAAGGCGAGCTAGACAGCAGAAGAGCGCGGTACCTGGGTGCCACGCTAAAACGGCTGCAAATCTTTTTTACCAAGCTATATCGAATAGCAGAGCTTCGACTGAAATTTGCTGGCCTTCTCTTGTTATTTTCTCCAGCAACAAACTATCAAAGTTCTTGTGCAGTTCATTCAACTATCAAAGCTCTTCTGCAGCTCATTCTCTTCCATCTTCCATGTCCAGTTGCTCCTTATGATAGCAAAACCGCCGTCTTTCGGCGGCTTTGCCTGTCTCCGATGCCATCTTCGTCGTTGTTCTGTTTCCTCCGTCTCGACACCATCGCCTCCGCTTGCACGGCCGCTCGTTTTACGACCAGCGAGCAGCAGATGTCGAAAGTTCCACGCTAGACCCAGCGCGAGCCCAGGCGATGGCCTGCAGGCGGAGCGGCACAAGCGGCCCACTGCGCACCAGCCAATTATCCTCGCCGAGCCGCGACAGCAGCGGCAGCAGCCACGGCTGCAAGACGACGGCGGCGAGCTTGACGGCGGCGGAGACGCAGCTGCTTCGTCGTCCGACGCGGAAGCGATCTGGAACGCGCTCTTGGAAGACAGTGACGAATGCGACGGCGGCAGCGCGGGTGGCCGCAAAAACAGCACACCGGACAAGGACGAGGTATTTGCCAACATCGACGAGCTGCGGCCGGTGGACGAGACGATCATTCCCGAGTCGGAGTTTCGGCGACGGACAAAGGCGCTGCTAGACGGCTTTACGGCGGCGCAGCTCGAGGCGTACGTGCGCACGAAGCGCCAGCCGCTGGCCGAGGAGGCGACCGTGTATCCGTGGGAGGTGCGGCGGATGCCGTGGGTGCCTCACGACAGCGACGGGGCCCAGAGGGGGAGCAGCCATGCATTTCGAGCAGGCGGAGCAGAGAAGAGGACGGGTCGTGCGGGCGCCAAGCCGCCCAAGCCGCCCAAGCCGCCCAAGCCGGCGGTGCCGAGCGCTGCAGCCTCGCTGCTGCTCCGGGGCTACCTCTCGGCTTCCATGACCAACAAGGAACGACTTGCCGTGCAGCTGCTGCGCGAGTGCTGGGGACTGGCCATCCGCGAGCTGTCGGAACACGCCATCGGCGCCTCCGGCCACCGGGACGTGGTGGTGCGCGAGTTCGAGTTTGCCCTACTGGCGGCGGGCGGCTGGCTGGCCGCCATGGCCACCACAGGCGGCCAGCCAGCCGCCATACAAAAGCACAGCAGCCGTGTTGCGGTCGAGCTGCTCCACGACCAGCACATTCTCCGCGTGCACGCCCCCGCCCCTGCCATTGATGCTCTGCTGGCCGACATCCACGCCGTGCTCGAGGGCGCTGCTACGCGCCGTTTCCCGCTGTCGGATGTGGCGCCGGCCGTGTCGCCGGAGGCGTCGGCTGTGTCCGCCGATCTGGTCGACCTTCTCCAGACGGTCGGCGCTATGACGGGCAGCTGGGTGCGGCTCGAGGAGCAGGCGGAGCCACTGATGGGGGCAGAGATGGCAGGGACGGAGATGGCTGGCACGGGCGCCTATCCACCGCTCGATGTGGTGGTCAGCTGGGCTGCTGCTCCTCGGAGTCGCCATGCGCCAGAGGCAAGCGCAGATGTGGAAGATGCCGGCGACCGAGTGTTTCGGCTGCTGCTGTGCGCTCTGGGAGGCGATCCGGCCGGCGTGGGCGGCCTCGGCGGCTCCGAGCCCCAGTGTCAGCGGCCGCCGACTGCGCTCGGGTACGTGGAGCCGCGCAGGCGCAGCGAGACGCGCGACGCGCATTTTGTGGCTGTGGACGCGCCGCAGCTGCCGCAGCTGCTGGCCAGCGGCATCGGCAGCAGCAGCCACCAGCACTGGGGCCGGCTGGTGGAGCCGTGTGTGTCCAAGTCGGCCCAGGCCCAGCAGCGCGAAGCCAGGACGACAGGGATGCCGTGGCCGTTTACGATTCCGTTTGAGTTCCAGGCGCCGGCCATGGCAGGCGTCGACGACCAGGGAGACACTGAAGGCCAAGAAGCAGCCGAAGAAGCAGCCGAGAGAGCGGCGGCTGCCCGAGCAGAGGCTGCGGCCGACGCAGAAGCCGACGCAGATGCAAGAGCCAACGCCGAAGCGGAAGCCGAGGCCGAGGCCCAAGCCGAGGCCCAGGCACACACGGACGGAAAGACCGGCACAGCTCTCAGTCGTCCGCCCAGGTGGTACCGTCTCATCCGGTCATCGACGGTAGCCACGTTTGGGCACCTTCTGCACAACGTGCAGCCGGCCTCGTCGTCGGGGCGGCCCGGCAGCAGCAGCAGCAGCAGCGTGCTGTTTCGACCACCGGCAGCCAAGGACGGCCGCATCAAGCGAGCACACCTGGCTGGGCTCCAGCGCGTCCTCTCGCCTGTCGTTCCGCCCATCTTCGGCTTGCCGGCCGCCGGGAGCGATGCCCAGTCCTCTTCGCCCTCCATCGCGACGTCGACGACGATGCTCCTGCGTTTCGTGCCGCAGCCAGGCTCGCCTCTTGCCCACTGCACTCCTCCGCTGGAAGTACACCTCGACGTGCCCGACGACGACGCCCCACGGCTCTCGGCGCTGCATGTGGTCGTCGGCTCCAACACAAGCGACGTGCTCTTCCCGACCCAGGCCGTGGACGTGCGGCTGACCCAGAAGCGCTTCTATGCATTGTCGGCCGCAGACATGCAGCCGGCGGACGGCTCTGACACCGTGGACAGCAGCAGCGACACGTCTCCGCTCATGGACTTTTTGGCACGCTCACAACTGCAACTCGGCCGGTTTGCCGACGGCCAAAAAACCTCGCCCACGCACCCTGCCATGCACTCGACGGCCCTTCTGACGACGCCGCCGCGCCTTCACGGCCTGCGGCTCCCGGCCCGCGTGCTGCTGCCGGTCGGCCAGGGCCGCAAGCTGTGCGATGACCCCGTGCGGCGCCACGCAGCCGTCGAGCTCGACTACGTCTTCGCCGGCCTCGATGTGCATCGCCGCCTGGCCACCGTCTTTGACGGCTGGACGCTTGCGCTGACAAGCATCGAGCCGGCGCCGCTCGACGGCCGCCCGCCGCACACAGAGCTGACGCTGGAAGCCGTGCCCTGGACAGGCACCGCAAACGGCGCCGTCAGCAGCAGTGCTGCCTACGACGGGAAGCGTGGCAACAAGATCGCCTTCCGGCAGGCTGTGGGCCGGGTGGTGCGTGGCGACACGATCAAGTGGATGATGCCACAGGGGCAGATTCGGTGTTGACGGGCCGGACAGACGACGGAGGGCTGTGCAGAATATGGATACAGCCGAGTGTAGGAGTGTATTGAATACCATGTACGAGTAATGCACTTGAAACCGACCTACTGGATCCTCGTGGGGTTGGAACTCTGGATGCATAGAACAAACAACACGGTTCGAAGCACTCAGAAGCCAGAGAGGCACATGTTACGGCAGGAAAAGAACGGCCAGGCGCGGCTTGCGAGCCTAAGAGTTAAAAGATAAACAAAACTAGCCAGATCTAAAAAGCTAGGCCGCCAGCAAAGCGCTCCATTGCCAAGAATGACTCATGCGGCGAGACCACCTGCTTACTTTGTAACGCTATGTGAGCAGCAGCCCAGATCACCCTTTGGGCAACAAGACATACATTAACGCGCTGGAGCCTAATACAGCACTACGTTTTGGTTCGTCTTTGGTCTCGTTTGGGCTTCAACAAACAAGAGCCTCTTTGGTATTCCGGTTGACAAAATTCAGCCCAAAAAAAGTAATAACAAGTGTCGCATGCATCCATAATACCACAGTCATCATAGTTTGCAATCTTGAAACACCGTTGCATTATAAAGTAATATATGTAAAATCCTTCTCCTCGAATGTCACCGCCTACCAAATTGTTATCTTACTCCTCCCCATACTCGTATTCTTTTTTTCGCCCTTGGAGGGGCGAAATTCAAAAAGGCGGCGAGATTTTGCCAGAAAGGGACGGCGGAACACACAATTTTTTGAATTCTTTCAAATTCTGTCTAAATTTTTTTTTTCTTTATCTTAGTGCGGTTGTGTTTCGATTTTTCTCACTTTTTTTGTGGGGCGAGACCCTGGCAACCAACCACAGCCAAGCCCCCACCATTTGCCCCTTCCCTCCCCTCTCTTCCCTTTCTTCTTCATAAAAACCCCTCCACGCACTCCTAACTTTTTTAAAACTTTTTTTTCTTCCTCTTTCTCTCCTCGTCGGCACACCTTGAATCAAGCATTCTGATCTGCCAATTTTATCAAGTGAGTATTTCCTTCTTCATCATCACCAGTCTCATCATCCATTTTCCCGTTGCCATCTCCGCTCTTCTTGTTTTTTGTTTCATCTCTTTTGCCTTGGTTGAATTTGATCTCTTCTCGTGCCGTCGTCATCGATTTGTGTTTCTAACAGTGTTTTTTTCGCCTTAGATTTCCAGTCTACCAACTCAAAATCATCTTCAAATCTTGAAACAAGCGTCCAGCTTCCTCAAACGTCACAATGGGGTATGTATTATTTTGCTTTTGTTGATCATGGGCGTTGGGTTTGACCTTGCGTGGCATCGTCATCGCCTTCGCTCCGTCAAGGCGACATGAGATGGTTTACCATTCACACCCAGCCATCAAAAGTGTTATCTTTCTAGTTTCATTTGCTAACGTTTTGTGTCTGCAGTAAGGAGGAGAAGCAACACATCAACGTCGTGGTCATCGGGTTCGTATCCCCCTCCGTTTCTTTACCGTCTTGATATTTTTCGCTGCGGTCTGAAATCGGTTCGACCATCGATGTACTAACCCCTATAACAGCCACGTCGACTCTGGCAAGTCGACGACCGTAAGTCACTCCTTTTTTGCATCGATGAAATATTGTTATTCCACACTTTACATGAGATAGCTAACAATTTTTCTTCCAGACCGGCCATCTGATCTACCAGTGCGGTGGTATCGACAAGCGTACCATCGAGAAGTTCGAGAAGGTAAGAAGCAGTTAAATTTTCCTTTCATCCAATTTTCTCGCCTTTTCCAGTTTTGTGCACCCATCTCTACAGCCCATTCACCATTTTCTCGCCCGCCATTCCTTTCATTTCTGCCTTGGCTCCTGCCCGCCTTCGTCTGCCCAATTGTTGCTGGCCCAAAAAAAAAAGTTTTCTTAGCCTTATTTTTTTTCTTGCCATCGCACCTTAGCCCCTCCTTCCTTCAGGCTTTTATAAAAGTGGGGTGGAGGGGCAACAATTTTTTTTTTAATCTTGGTCGCCTGCTGTTGTGGTGCACATAATCGACCTTTGACTTTAGTTGGTCAAGGGTCGCAAGCGAGTCATGGTGCACAGACCACTCACATGATTTCCCGCCAACGTCCTCCCCTGTATCCTATTCCTGATGGCTCAGGCGACAACTCAACACCCTTACAAAAAAAAAAAAAAGATCACCTTGAAAACTTTTAGCGCACAATTACTAACTTGAACAAGGAAGCTGCTGAGTTGGGCAAGGGCTCGTTCAAGTACGCATGGGTGCTTGACAAGCTCAAGGCTGAGCGTGAGCGTGGTATCACCATTGATATCGCCCTCTGGAAGTTCGAGACCCCCAAGTACTATGTCACCGTCATTGGTATGTGCCTCTTTAACAAGCTCCACTTTTTTTTTGTCAACTATAACTAACAAACCGTAGACGCCCCGGGCCATCGTGACTTCATCAAGAACATGATCACGGGTACGTCGCAGGCTGACTGCGCCATTCTCATCATTGCCGCTGGCACTGGTGAGTTCGAGGCTGGTATCTCCAAGGATGGCCAGACCCGCGAGCACGCTCTTCTTGCCTACACCCTGGGTGTGCGGCAGCTCATTGTCGCCATCAACAAGATGGACACCACCAAGTGGTCCGAGAGCCGCTACCAGGAGATCATCAAGGAGACGTCCAACTTCATCAAGAAGGTCGGCTACAACCCCAAGACTGTCGCCTTCGTGCCCATCTCGGGCTTCAACGGTGACAACATGTTGACCCCCTCCACCAACTGCCCGTGGTACAAGGGCTGGGAGAAGGAGACCAAGGCCGGCAAGGCCACCGGCAAGACTCTGCTGGAGGCCATCGATGCTGTCGAGCCCCCCAAGCGCCCCACGGACAAGCCCCTGCGTCTGCCCCTCCAGGATGTCTACAAGATTGGCGGTATTGGCACAGTGCCGGTCGGCCGTATCGAGACTGGTATCCTGAAGCCCGGTATGGTCGTCACCTTTGCTCCCTCCAACGTCACCACTGAAGTCAAGTCCGTCGAGATGCACCACGAGCAGCTTACCGAGGGTCTTCCGGGCGACAACGTCGGCTTCAACGTGAAGAACGTGTCTGTCAAGGAAATCCGCCGTGGCAACGTCGCTGGTGACAGCAAGAACGACCCGCCATCTGGCGCCGCCTCTTTCACCTCTCAGGTCATTGTCATCAACCACCCTGGCCAGATTGGTGCCGGCTACGCCCCTGTGCTGGACTGCCACACCGCCCACATTGCCTGCAAGTTTGCTGAGCTCCTCGAGAAGATCGACCGCCGTACCGGCAAGTCGGTTGAGAACAACCCCAAGGCCATCAAGTCGGGTGACGCCGCCATTGTCAAGCTGATTCCCTCCAAGCCCATGTGCGTCGAGGCCTTCACTGACTACCCGCCCCTGGGTCGTTTCGCCGTCCGTGACATGCGCCAGACCGTTGCTGTCGGTGTCATCAAGTCGGTTGAGAAGGCTGCTGCCTCTGCTGGCAAGGTGACCAAGTCCGCTGCCAAGGCTGCCAAGAAATAAATATAGAACTATATCTTTCTTGCCTTGTTCGTCGAAACGGATCAAGTGTGAATGGGTGCCTCGGCCGGGGAAAGGCCGAGGACAACCACGCGCACAACATGAGACCATGATGGAGGAGGCGGGAAGAGGAGGATACCAGCGGCGCGGCCCACCACCGTGTGGGTTACGAACGGTTTCGGTTCAGCGGGGTGAGAGGAAAGAAAGAGCTCGGGGTTGCAAGGTTTTTTTTAGGTTTTATGTAGCTTTTTTTTTCTTTTATTTCACTTTGTATGTTGTGTACGACCTCTCTTTGGGCATTCTGTCATTTAAAGAGGGGGAGGAAAAGGATAGGGCGAAAAAAAAAGAAAAAAACTGCAACTAATGCGACTCTTCCATGTATGTGTTGTTTGTTTCTGTGTCAATTTCTAAACCCGGCATGTTGTCGTGTGTGCCTTATTTTCTCTGCTACTCTGGCGCGAACTTTTTATTGCTCATTCGACAACATCGCTTCTTTCCTTCCCAAAATCTTAGACCGTCAATAAACTCTAAAGTGTTTACCTCGCTCTTTTAATTACAAAGCAATGCAGAGACCTTTTCACATCTTGTTTTAAACAATCCAAAGAGACATAATACTTAAATGGCTATGCAGTCTTTTTCGACTGCACTGGTCTCCGTGGATTGAGCTGAACTTTCAAAGGCAACCGGGTTCACCAATAAACAGACAGTGAAGTTGTTGGCAGTAGACACGTGAGGATATTACAACTTCCGAATCGCTGAAATGGGTACGCCCTGCTTCACATAGCCTCCGAAAGCAGAATGGGCCTTCTTTGCCTCAAATTGATACATTTTTATTCTTTGCCAACCCCCCCCTTCGGTGGCCGGCAGTATGATTTTCTTCATTGTGTCATCCATTTGTCTAACGAAGCCAGAGTTTTCTGGAGTGGGGGCAACAGCCAGTCGCCTAATAAGAACCCGGATGTGGCCTGTATTAGCAGGAATCACATCAAAAAAACAACAAGCAGCAAAACGAATACCAAACAGAACATGCAAACAATGAGTAACAAATCACATCTAGAATAAATGACACATAGAGTAGAGAGATTATACTTTTCAACGGTACGCCGTTATGCGAGTGCACTTGAGGTAAAAGAGTTTTTTAAGAGTCCCCTTGATTGTTTTTTTTAAAGATCCTAATTGCCCCATGGAGACGAGACTTACAGAACTACTTCACAGGCTAATTCTTGCTTTCCAAAGATACATTGCCAAGAACGGCTGCAAAGCGACGTCAGTTTTGGAAGCTGACCATACTTCATCATTCTGACCTCCAAAGGCATTTGCTGCACGGTTTTGTTATTCTACTTTGTCAGTTGTTAGACTCCGTGTACGACTATGTTGATACAAGCCTTTAATAACTCCGTTTTGCAGCCACTTCATTACTTGAAGGTAGACTTAAAACTACGATATGTGCATTGAACGAGAGATCCCCATGACTCGCCGCTACTGGTGGCTATCAACGCCAGTTGCCAAAAAGGGGGGGTGAATCACGTTGTTTTGCGTCGTACAATAACAGCCTCACCAGCCAACCACACCAGTGAGAATGGCCGCTGGCCTTTTGGAACCGGGACCAGACATAAAATAAAGTACCGGGCTTGAACACCTTCAAAAGTTGGGATCGGCTCCTGACATCATGATGAAGAAGGGACGAGTACTTTGTAGCCCTGCCGTTGGAAAAGAAAATTTAAAAGGGGGTGAGCGTATCAAAGAGACGGTCGACTAAATCCCGACAAGCCAAAACCTGTTAAAAATTAAAAAAACGAAAAGCCGAGGCCAGAAGGCTGAGGAAAAAATGCTTTCTCCTAGGCTCGCTTCTTCGCGTTTTTTTTTTTTGTGGGATTCTTCTCAAAAGTGTTATTTCATGCGAGGTAAATACCATATTGCCATCCGTCTAGCGGTCGCCATGTTTGCCATGTTCTTGTTTCCGTCTGTTACTATTCCCCGGAATTAAGAGGGTTTTTATATTTATATTTTGTTTTTTATGTCTCACCAAATCCCGAGATCCAGAAAAAAGCAAATTTCTAGCCAGCTCGCAATCGCGAGCGACAGGATTGACACGAGGCGAAGTATTCTCGCCGAGGTAGCTACGACGGTATGCAGATTAGAACGTCCTCTGGGGAATAATCATTTATCATATTGCAGGCTTCTCCTTTCTTGTATCATACTCGTACGAGTATGGATACATATGTAGTTGTGAGGACCCTGACGTAAACGGGCCAGAAGGCTAATCGCTGCTGTAGACCCCCGGAAAGAAACCCGTAGCAACGGCATGTCGGTGGTGGCCGTCGCAACTTGTGGGATAGACAAAAGTAGCCCGAGTTGGTGCACCCTTCGTACATGAACTCCACAAGTCCAACGTCATACGATAGCACTCGTACTTTGTATTCTGTTCACAACACTCCGAGCTCTTGGAAACGGCCAAGCGGCATTGGTATGTCGCACTCTGCTTTGATGCGAGGCCTGCCTCGATCTCGATTTGGCTCACTGGCGCCTCATGCCGGTGGAGGTCATATGCCCCTCCCCCCCCCCTCCCTCTACATGCAGGCGGAATAAGACGGAGGGTCGGTGTAGCAAGCAGTCCGCTACGAAAGCCTCATTCTTGTAGCACAGGACACAAATCAGCAACTTTCTAAAGCCAGGGTAAGGGCTTCGTGAAAGAAGAAACTAACACGACGGCAATCCGTCGTAAGAACCTTATGCCTGCCGCCAACCAACGGGAATACGGCAGGAGATGCTTATTTCTATTTTGTGTGGAGTACTCCGTCTGCGTTTTTTTTTACTTTTGTTTTGTGGGATGTTTTGCTCGTGCTCCGTTCTTATTTTACATCATTTTTACATAGGGCTTTGTTTTTTTTTTCTTTCTTCAACAATATTTATTCTGAACGTGGCGCTTTTGAAAATCGAGAGCCAAAGGATACGGGATAATACAGTATAGCAAAAAAAAGGCAAATTGCAAGTAATGACTTGGGTCATGGGCTGCCATTTGTGCCCCTTTTTTGGATTGCCTTTTTGGATTAAAGACCGGAGTTCGTCGTCCGCTGAACGAGAAAAAAATGTCCGAACTCCAGACTTTATCTCCATGCGGCAAAAACACGGTTGGGGCGGCACAAAAACAACGGGGCAGTTGCACCAAAAACCCCAAAACGAATTGTAAGATTCTTATATGTGCGTGTGAAAGAGATATTTGTTTTATTTTTTTGGTCCTTCCTGCGCCAATATGAAGTATTACGGGGTACCTCGTATGAGCTCGTAGATTATATCGTCATTCCAGTTTATGCATGTCTTTAAAGAACCCGCATCATCAACTTACAAGGACGTGTGGAGATGACCTGCGGAATACAATGTCGTTGACAAGATGGTGACATGGTGTGGCAGGCGAAGCCTGCTTGTATGAGAATGTTGCTTTGTATCTGTCGTCTTTCTTGTCTGTCAACCCCGGATCCACGTACGACATAAATTTACAAAACCGACAGTTCATACCTACGAGTATGGTGTGAGCAAGCGTGAAATCAACGAAGATAATATGGCCGTTCTGAAAACTGCAGCGTGGTAAGCTAAGCCCGTGTATACACCCGTAGATATACAAGAAGCCCTCTTCTTTTGCTTTTAACTTTAGTGTCATGAGAGTTGCGTGTTGTGTTTACGACTCGCTCGGCATGCTTGAGATAATGATGCAGAGTACGTTGTATTACGCATCCCTTGTCTTTCCATTTTGCCCATCTTGCAGATGAACAAAGCCAAATGCCGAACTATGTCGTAAAATGGCAAGAAAGATAGAAACAAGGAGAGAGCTGGCAAACATACGAGTAGGGGCTGGCCATCGGGCTGGCACAATTGTGAATGGCCTGCCTCTGCATAATAATACTTCTTGTGTGTACTGGGTTTGTCTGCATTGATATGCGACGTACTCGCAAGGCGAGAGACCCAGCAACTCAGCCTCATCGCCTCATACATATCGATGGGTATGAAGTAGCTGATGAGCGCCAAAGTGTTAATATGGAGTAAACCAAAGACAATACGTATGCTACGGCAACAGTTGCTTGGTCACTGGCAGGAAGAAGGTGGGAAAAGGGTTGAGGTAATTGAGCTTCAGGTGTTGCCATGCGCCTGCGAACGGGATTGGAAGAAAGGGGTAAGGCAATGTGATATACGAAATACGAAGCACTTCGGCGTGACACAACCGTGCTTCTACGACGTACCATATTATACGACGTATTATACGACGTATTATACGACGTAACGACGTAACTGGCAATACGTCGTACTTGTTGTCGTGCTTTCTACTCGTACAATCCGATCTCATGGTACGGAGTATTCTTGTCCATATCGGTTCTCGCGTGCCTGAGCGTGCTCCCTACTAATACCCCTCCAGTGTCTCAACCCCCCTGTACGGAGTAAGACGCTGTTCTTTCCATTACATCGTACGGAGTATGATGGTTTAATTCTTTAGTAGCAGATGATGACACTCTAAGGCTCAAGCGGCAGTCAAATAAGGGATATTTAGGATATCAGCCGTTTACAACAATACTAAACGCACTCAGTATGGAAAACTCCAAAATATGCTACAAAGTAGAATAGCAAAGACAGGAACAGAAAGATGGGGCCCTCAATATTGGAGTAATACGGGGTTACGAGAACTCCCGTACAGACAAGGAAGGCGTTTGAGCTTGTGGAAACCAACCGCTCACTCGTGTTTGGTCCGCGCTTCGGGCATATCTATGAGGCCGACACACGAACGGATTTTATCAGTGGTCCGGCGCTGAATAATAAAGCTCATTTTACCCACTGCAGTTTCTGTCCCATGGCTTAGTGCTAAGGGGGCACGGGAGTTAGGTCGCATTGCAGATTATTACTTTGTGGACGTAGTAATACGAGGAGCGCTACAACGAATTCAGTGGGTTTCTCCCCTGTAGCTACCCCTCGCAGCACCGATCTTTAACCCTATAATATTGCGGCCTTTCGCTAAAAAGCTTTGGGCCACACCCCTCCGGCCCAAGTCCGTTTTACGCGACGGAGCCATTTACAGGCTCCGTTTCCCACGGTGATACGAGTAAGACAGACTAGGGATCTTGGCCTGACCATTGCCAAAAATTGCCTTTTGTGAAAGGTAAGTTGCTTCTTCCGTGGTCATATGTTTTTGCTGAGTGCCACAAAGAAAAAATAAATGGAAAGAAGAGAAAAAAGGTAAAACATTGGCGTGAAAAGGCTCAGTTTTTGATTAGTTATTGTAGAGTGGTTTATCTGAACGAGTCAATGGCACTCTGCCGTCGCAAGTGTACCAGCCTTGTGAGAACACTTACAAATTTGCTTGGTCTTATTCCCTATCCTCCAACACACCATTATTAATGCCAGAGTGTGTTTTCCTGATTTTGTCATGTTACTTACTAACTTACCTAGGCTTTTCTTTTCCATTGTTTTCCCCTTCCAAACGGTTTGCTCTTCGGCCGATCCCCGCTTGTCTTATGTGGTTAGAAGGGGCGTGTAGATTACAGGGCGTATTATTCAACGGAGACGGTGGCCACGCCCCAAGATTAGGCCCTAGCATTTCCTTCACTCAGTAATACCTGATGCTGTTGTCAGTCATTCCTGCTTATACGCGAAAAGCCCTTGCTCTGCTCCCGCGCTTCGCTGACGTTCTTATTTTCCTCTATGCTTTTCTGCGTACCTCGCCCCGAGTTGGTCTTTTACTTGGACGAGCATGTACTTTCGTACTCCGTACTCCGTGTATTATGATATGACAGCTCTCCGGTGCCTTTTTATAATATGTACTCGCCGCCCACTCCCATCGCTCCTGTGTCTGCTTCCTCTTCTTACTTCCTTCCCTCCTTTCATACACCCCCTTCCCTGACCGTGATCTTTCGTCTGTCTCTTTTCATATTAGTTTTCACTGCTTCATAATAGCCTCAGTGTGTCCTTCACTTCATTCCCCCTTCCATTCATATAGCTGAAGCTGAATTGGATCTCACAGAGAACTCACAGGCCGCCGAGTTTCATATGTGTCTATCTTTTTTGGGGGGCAGTTTTTTTTTTTCTAGCTGCCCTTTTCTCTCTATCATAGACACTAATACGACCTGTGCTAGTGCTCTTGTCTCTTCACCTTGTCCCCCCTCCCCTTTCCCCTTCCCTAAGATATAAACACGTTGCGCCAGAGTACCTCAGAGAACTTCGTAAACAGCAGAATCCTCTGATGTGGTGAACTAAAACAATGGAAACCAGCATACCAACACCGCCGCAGGACGAGCATCCCCTTGCTGCCCGTCCGTCACCATCTGTACTCCGAAAGAGCTCGTCGTCACCGTCGTCAGCATCGGCGGCTGCGGCGGCCATTCGAGCGGCCAAGAGCGGCAGCGGAGTCGGCAGCCACAGTAATCATAGCCATCATCATGGCGCCACCACGGGCAACAGCCACCGGGCCTCCAAACGCTCGGCCACTGCGCCGTCCACATCTCACTCACACCACTCAAACTCGTCTCACAGCCACGGCACCTCCAGTGTCCAATCTCACGGCTCTCCCCACCACGACAGCAGCGATGGCCGCCACAAGCGTGTATGGAAGGCTTGCGAACGCTGCCGGATGAAGAAGACCAAATGCGACGGGGAATTCCCATGCAAGCGGTGTAAGGACGACGGGCTGGTATGCACTGCCGGGACACGAAAAAAGACTGAATACAAGCAGTTGCCAAAAGGGTAAGCTTTTTTTTTTGTTGTTTTTGGTTGGTGCTGTCTTTACGATCTCCTGTTCAAAGACCCGTGTTTTCTAACTCGTAACAGGTACGCAGAGCTGTTGGAGAACACACAATTTGCCCTGGTGGCTACTGTGCATAAGCTCTACGCCATGGTGCGTGCAGCTCATGCTTGGGACCTTGGCGAGCCGGAGCTCAACGGGCGTGGCCAGCCTGTGATTCACAGCATTGCCGACAAGTTGGGATGCATTCGGCACAACAACGATCTAGATTTGCCGGCAGGCACCATTCTCTTCCCCGAGGACGAAGCCGATCTCGCCGAGCTCGCCAGCCAGCTCGAAGAGCAGCAAAAGCTGCGTGAAGCCGAACAGGCGGCGGCTGCACAGGCAGCTGCTGCTACGGCGGCCGCCGCCGCCGCCACATCGCAGGTGGGCCTTTCCTCTGCTCCTGCGACGCAGGGCCTCGCGTTGTCGTCCGTCGACCTCGGCAATGAGAACGACGTCGTGGGCCAGTTTGACCGCGCCAGCTCGTCTGAGGAGCTGGACGCGTTTTCCGACCTGTGCGACTACCGCAAGGCTGCTTTTGGAAGCGCGACAGCCAACGGCAGCGTCAACAGCAGCAACTCTGCATTGTCACCCCAGAGCTTGGCCTACAACGACATTGATGTGATCTCCAACCCGTCCGAGGGCTTCGTGGCGCCGTCGCCGACCCTGCCCACGTCGCAATACACCAACTGGATGAGTCCAGCAGCGTCGGCCGAGCTTTCCGTTTCAGCTATGCAGCAGCAGCAGCAAGCAGCCCATCAGCAGCAGCAACAAGCACAGTCCCAGTCTCAATCTCAGGCCCTTTCGCAGCACACGTTGCTCCAACATCAGCAACAGCTGCAGCTGCAACAGCAGCAGCAAAAGCAAATACAGCAGCTGCGGAAACAGCAACAGCAACAGCGGCGCCGCAGCCAGAAGAGCAGCAATCTACTGCAGCAGCAACAGCAGCAGCAGCAGCAGCAACAGCAACAACAACAGCAACAACAGCAGCAGCAGACTCAGCAAGATTTGGCAGAGATCAGCCAGTCGCCTTTAGCTCTGTCCATATCCTCCTCCATGCCGACTATTTCGTCAATGCCCCTCGTGGGCTCGCCGTCTTCGTTTTATGCACTGCAGCAAGGTCTTGTCGAGTCTAACTTTGGTACCATAAAGCCACACATGCTCTCGTGTCCGAATCCCGAAGTAATGCTGGGCATGGGCGATCCTATGATCTATGGCGGAGGCTACGACGATGTGCTGATGTGAACGGCGGTTGGCGGGGGAAATGCTATGATTTTACAATTGTTTTATACCACGGGGTCTGGCTTGGAGGTGGGCTGTTACGTTGAACTGGCCAGGAAAGAGGCGACGCGTCAGGAAACGGGACAAATTTGCCTGATGGGCCCCATTTAAGGTCATGTTGGTTGTGCTTGGGAGGGACGGCTCGTTGAGAGAACCTAATGCTATGGAGGGATTTTACGTCTGTGTTTTGTTTCCTTCCAACTATTGCATGTCTTCGCCGTTGTACATGATCTCGGTGTTCATACGCTCTCATTAGGTTTGGATTTTGGCTTTGGTTTTGGGCGGTATACAAAAGTGGAGAAAGATAATGATGTTGCTTATGATTCCCCCATAAAACAAAATATACACTTTGTACAGAGCACACTTGACAGCTGATATATTTGTCTCTTCTTTACCCCCCTCAACCCCCAATGGCTGTCACAATTCAAAGAAAGAATGCTCAGGCAACTGTAATACCGCGGGAGCAACCTATCAGCCACTTCGACGTATGCTGCTTGGGTCGAAATGAAGCCATGTCTTACCATGCATCCGTAAGCACGCATCTGGGGCGGCGTTGCTGAGTGATTCCAAAAAAACACTGCATTATTGGTCTGTGTCTGCCCTAATGTCGAAGCAGAACGCTTACTGGATGGACTGGAAACGGCCGACTTCGTGGATATGAATTTCCATGCTTACCTCGTTATATTTCTTATCTCTGTTTTTTTTTTTTGTCTCAAAGCTAACCCTGACAGACGGTGCTTGAAGCTCCATGAGCAGACTTGTACATATTTACTCGTACTTCGTATGGCTCTGTCTTACCAATACTGCGCTTGTTTTGGCTTATGAGGCATTCTATAGCGAGCTATTGGGCAAAGCATTCTGACATGAAAAAAGGCTGGGCAGGGAGGCGGAATGAGGAGACATGTAAGATGGAACCAGAGGTAAAGTACAAAGGGGTGTCATCTCGCTCAAACGTTGCACCGATGGTCTCCCACGGAGAACAAAGCTGTTCCTCCGCTTCAGCTTGGATTACTATACGAGTATTTTACTATCGTAGTGTGCTGGGGTCGATATTTTTATTTTTCACTGCATTTGAGAAAAGTGTGTCTAAAACGTATGGAGTACTCGTAGTAAGCATGCAAAAGTGATATGGCTTATTACCCCTGACAGCATTCCTCCGTAATGCCCAGGCAGAGAGATATCCCGCAGAACACATTCGACGCGCGCTGTATTGGGGGCCTTAAATCATACTCATCTTCGCATATTCGCACCCCGTGAGCTGAGGTAATATTGCAGAGCTGATGCTTTGAAGAAGGTGCGAGAAAAACGAAATGTGAGCTAGATGCTGTCTTTCTTTAAGCCAGTGGTTTCGCTTCAACTAGCCCTTTTTCCTTTCTATGATTTCGTTTTGCGAGAATAATACTGGCTGGCTGGCTGGCTGGCTGGCTGGCTGTTACAAAAATGCAGTTCACTGAAAACCTCTTAGCTTCGGCATTGTAGCGCCTCCAGGCTGCTTAGCAATGAAGCTTTTCTTCGATCCGCCGAAACGGTCGAAACTCCGAGAGTCGTTTCCTTCCAGCATATCGGCTACGACGAAAGAGCAAGAGGGCCCAAATACTCGTAGGCCCCCTCTCTCTACTCGTAAGACGGAGATACGTAAAGTCGTAATATACAATCGTTCTTTTCGGACCGGCGAGCACGGAGCAATAATAAGAGCGACCGCCGCCGAAACGGCGGAGTTTACAATCTCGCTGACAGGCAAAACGGTACGGAGGAAGACGCTTAGCAACGCTCGACAAAAGCTGGGCGTTAATATCCAGGCCCTTCGTACCATATTGCGCGTGATATTCTGGGGGGGATGAACTCCTGTGATCTCGGCATTTTCGTCCACTGGCCTTGAACCTGGGTCTGTTAAAGCGAGCCCGAGTCCGAGCAAAATACAACCCCCCACACTAAATATCCCCTTTTTTGCAGGCGGCCTGGTAGACGGAGTCGGAATTCGTGTCACGAAACTCCGAGTCCAGTCCGTCGACGTCTTTTTTGAAATCCGACCCAACGGGATTGAGTTAGAGAGCTTTCACAATAGGTTACTATTTTCTCTGCGTCCCAGAAGTCGCATTTTGTTCTTTGACGTGTTCTCTCTGTCCTTGTTCTCCTCTTTTACATTTTCTTTTCATCGTCGTACCAGAGTAAGAATGCGGGTATAGGATGTATTATCCTCACGGAGGTCAAAGAGAAAATGAGAGCAAAATACCTCAGATTCTGGAATAGGCTAGTAATAATGTGTATTTATCCCACCAAAAATAAAGCCAGGCTAGGTGCATAACAAAGGCAGAACAGCAACTGCAAACTCCTAAATCCCAAAGACCGTTTCAGGCCCACAGACTTACCGTTTTAGTGACCGTTAAGTATGGGCTAAAGACACCACACTTTGTACGAAATACGAACGTAATACGGAGCAATTTGTCTGGAGTAAAAGTGAATGTCCCAGGTTTAGACCTACAACACACAAAGTATCACTAATCGTCCGACGCCTGTTCCTTTCGCTTCGATATTAAGCAACCGCAGCACAACAGAAGAGTTTTCTTTTGTCTTTAGCCTCTCATGCTGACATTCATGACAGCCCTGCTCATGGGCCAAGAAGAGGACTGAAGTATGGAGTATGGATATTATTACAGAAGTATCGCAGAAACACTTCTCTCACCTTGGCTGCAAAGGCATGACCTTCAGCCGCATGTAGTGGCGAGGCAGAACAGCCCCCTCGCAACCGTAACATCGTCGAAGGCCTTGTGCACGTACGAGTGTTGTAAAATGCGGGATATGCAAATACGGAGTGCGGAGTAATACGCTGAGATGCTTACGAGCACTTGGCACTCTGTGCCAAGGCTCCTCGTATTGCTTCGTATTTGCAGCAGGTGCCATGGACGTGGTAGCAACGGCGTTTTCAGCATTTCTTGGCCATATGATCTGCCATTAGTCTAGGCACCGCGCAACTAAGACCCAGGGAGCTACTTCCAGTTTGTCGAAGAGGCTCAGCCGAGTCCTACTTCTTCTTATTGAATGCTGATTTGCCTGCTGCTTGTAGGCTGGGCCGATCTGTTGCTCCCTTTTTAATTTTTTAGCGTTTTGTTGACTACGAGTACTGCCACCCCATTTCTTGTATCGCAGCTCGAAAATTCCTTATATATTTGGTGGTTAGATTGAAAGAATGCCGACGTAAACGAGACAAACACAGAAAAAAATAACGAATCTACAGTTGAACCGTCTCTCACTTGCAGAAATGCACGTCGTCTTTTTTTTTTTCCGTACGCATATTCTCCACCACGTCCTCGTCCTTCATTCTTCTGGAATGATTCCCCGCTTCGCATCCTTGGCTTTTAGGCCTGTGAGATTCTTCTCGGGGAGAATGGGCGGCGGGCGGCCGCTCAGTACGTCGACGACCTCGGTGATGCGTCGCCAGTACGCGGTACGCGGTCGGCGGTTGGGCCAGTCCGTCTCGTTTTCCTCGAGTTCTTGGATGGGCGAGAAGATGACGCCGGCGCCCTTGATGCCGATGACGGCGTGGCTGGCCGGGTCTTCTCTGACGCGGCTCTGGGCGTCGCGGCCGTACTTTTCGAGGTGCTGGATGCACTTGATGGCCAGCCGCACGGCACGGCAGCGGTCCATGGGCGACGGCACGCCGCCCTGCTGCACGTGGCCCGGCATGCTGTCGCGCGCCTCGAAGCGGTTGTGGGCCTCGTCGCGGATGATGTCGGCAATCAGCTTGGCATTGTAGACCTTGCTGGAGCGCTCGTTGATCAAGATGAGACGGCCGGCGCGCGACTGGCCCTTGTCGTGGGCGAAGACCTCCTTGAGATAGCGCACGTCGGCGGCGAGCATGTCGAGGCTGATGCCTTCCTCGGGCGTGTAGACGGCGCTGGCGCCGACGCTGAGGCCGGCCAGGGCGGCGATGTAGCCGCAGCGGCCGCCCTGGGTCTCGATGACAAAGACGCGGCGGCGCGTGGCGGACGCCGACTGCTTGATCTTGTCGCAGTAGCTGACCAGCTCGTTGAGACAGGTGTCGGAGCCGAGCGAGTACTCGGTGCCGGGCACGTTGTTGGACACCGTGGCCGGCAGCAGGGCCATGGGGATGCACAGCGACGGGTACTCGCTGCTGGCCTTGCGCAGCTCGGACACGGCATGGAAGGCCTCGAAGCCGCCGATGAGAAAGAGGCCGTCGAACTTGTACTTGCTGACCAGCTCGGCAATGGTGGCGATGCCGGACTCGCTCGGCAGCTCGCGGTTGGTGCCGATTTCCGAGCCGCCCTTGCTGGCCCAGCCGTCGACCTCGAGCCAGTCGAAGGGGCGCACCGCGCCGAGCGGCTTGTCGCCGTGGTGGCGGGTAAAGCCGGCAAAGCCGTTGTGGATGGCCACGGGCTCGTGGCCGCGCGACATGCAGTAGGCGACGCCGGCGCGGATGGCGGCGTTCATGCCGCCGGCGGGAGCGCCCACGTTGATGAAGCCAATGCGCATGCGCTTCTCGGGCGGCAGCAGGCGGCTCTCGTCGAGCTGCACGGTGGTCGTCATCATGTAGGAGTTGTACTGGTCGGAAAACTCGGTGTCGCGCAAGCTCATGGCCTTGTCGAAGTCGTGGGCGTCGATGGCGGCCGACACGGTCTTGGTGTCGCGGACGGCGCTCATCAGCGGCTTGCGCACGATCTTGTTTTCGGTGATAGCGATGAAGCAAGTCTCGGTCTCGGGCGTGGCTTCCAGAACGGCACGCACGGCTTCGACGCCTTGCAGGGTCGACAGCATGCGGTCGTAGGCGACAGCCGTGCCGCCGCGCTGGACATGGCCCAGGGTGGTGATGCGCGTGTCAAGGGCCAGGCCGTCTTTGTCGGCCAGCAGCTCGTGGATCATCTCGGGCGAGATCTTGTTGCCGTGGCGGTCGTGGGCGCCTTCGGCCACAATGACAATCGTTTTGCGTTTTCCCAGTGTACGGTGCTGGAGATGTAAGCCAAGGGCAAGACGGTCGGTGGATGGTTTCAAGCAAATAGGATGCACTCAAACACACACACACACCTTGTTCACAATACTGCACATCTCATCGCGCCAGTTGTCCTCGCGCGGCTTCTCGGGGATGAAAATAAAGTCGGCGCCGGTTGCGACGCCGGCCATGAGGGCGAGCCAGCCGCAGTGGCGGCCCATGACCTCGATGACAAAGGCGCGCGAGTGGGAGGAGGCGGTGGCCTCGATGTAGTCGACCATTTCGCAGATGCGGGAGAGGGCAGAGTAGCAGCCAATGGTGGCATCGGTGCCCGACAGGTCGTTGTCGATGCTGCCGACGAGGCCGACAATGTTGAGGTGGGTGTAGGGGGCCACCTGGGCGGCCGTCAGCTCGCCCGTGGCGACGAGCTCCTGCAGCAGCGACGGCCACTCGGCACGGAACTTGTCGGCACCGGTCAGCGAGCCGTCGCCGCCGCAGATGATGAGGGCGTCGATGCCGTTGACAATCATGTTTTTGGCCGCGACAAGACGGCCCGGCCGTTCGTAAAAGGCCTTGCACCGCGCCGTGCCAATCAGCGTGCCGCCCTCGGACAGCCAGCCGCGCACGTCGTGCCACTCCATTTTGCGGATGTAGTCGCCGCCACGCACAAGGCCCTCGTAGCCCTCGTAGATGCAAAAGGCATCGCAGCCCAGGTAGATGGCCATGCGCACGCACGCTCGCACCACGCCGTTCATGCCGGGCGAGTCGCCGCCCGACGTCATGATGGCGATCTTCTTCTTGGGGTTCGTAGGCAGCACGGCCGTGTTCGAGGGGGGGGTTGATAATGGAGCGGCGGTGGCCGGCGCGGGCGAGGACGGCGAGGCCGAGAAATTGATCTCCATGGGAGCCATGGCGGGAGGGTCTGGGATATGCATAGAGTTGAGACCAAGATCAGAGTAGAACGAAAGTAGGGGTGGAAAGGAGAAGGAGAAACGGCATAAAATCAACGTGATCGATCAAGGATAGAGCGATAAAGGTGCAAGGCCTCAATAAAAGCCAGTCGGGAGAACGACAGGGCTAGAAAAGAGGTCACAATCGAGAGGTCGAAAAGAGCAAAAAAGATACGAAAGATTAAAAAAAAGACAAAAGAAAAAAAACAGAAATGGCAGTGAAAGCGCTCAGGTTGACAACGCGGTCCAATTCCAACGAGCGAATAAATGGACGATGTCTAGAGAAGGAGCGAGCGGCCAACGAGCCAAACTCCAAGGACAAAAAAAAGGCTCAACTAAGATTGAAGCAAGGGCGCTGACGGTTCTTGTGCCCGGGTTCGAGGCTGTTCCTCCCGGCAGAAGAGAGAAATAGCGAAGAATTTGGAAGCTTTATCTTATCAGCCACACCTTCAAGGGAGAGAGCATGGAGGGGTGACGTGCAGTGGGGCGTTCGAAAATACCGCACTGAGGAGTATTGTATTTGATTGGGGCGCGTAAAGTATAAAGAGCGATCTTAACAAGAAGATTTTCAACAAAAAAAAAAGAGTTTTAACCAGAACAGAGACGTAGGGTCGAGGAATTTAAGTATTGTGTAAAGTTTGGAACCCGTTCACGAGAAGAGTCCTGTGGCACATTGGCATGAGCCAATGAATGCTATTATTGCTGGGAACGTGTGGCTAAAGTTCTGTTTTGTTTCTCTTTATGTGATTCCGAGTCATTTCAACCGGGGATATTTCTGCGAGATCTTGGCTAACAGCTGGATTATCACTCATGGGACACAGTGCCAAGAGAGCTGCTAAAGATGTTTACCCCGTTGTTTTTTTTTGCAAAACGACCAACAACTAGCTAATCGCTCACAGACATCGCAAAAGCCTCAACTTGATGAGTTGAATAAAAGTTTTCCTCCATCCTGCTTCTCTAGTCTCCACGACGTTGCATTGGAGTCAATGCAGTTTCCCGTGCAAATGCCGCCTTCTTCGCTGACCGCCAGTCCTACTTCGTGTAATACTGAGTTGTTGCAATTATATGGATACCTTCGTAGAGGCGTTGGCTGTGTTGCTAGTAGACAACAGCTCTGGCCAATCAAAACTCTGTTATGCTGGAACCAACAGTCACGTGCACCTCAAGCCCGTGCAACGCCCCATTTCCTAGCAGCTTTCATTCTGCCACGGTTACGCATTTGGCTGCTTTTCCCCACGACTCTCAGCTCCAACACAAACGCTGTCCACGTTGGCAGCCGACGACACGCACCATGGCCGATGGCTCTGGCGCAAGCGAGGAGGAGGCGGCGCTGTTTGGCCGGCGCGATCCCGTCTTTCGGCCGTGGCCATTTGGCGATCGAGAACCAAAGACGATTGGCGAGTTTGTTTGGCGGCTCAAATCGCAGGGCGGCGAGTTTCGCACGCTGAGCGAGGAAGGACTGCGCAGGGAGATTGAAGAGCGGCAGAAGAGACGGGAACAGGGCACGGAGGAGGAGGAAGAGGACGGCAGCGACGACGGTGGCGATGATGAAGCCCAGGAGGGCAGCGACGAGGAGGACGGAAAGCGCGGGCAGACGCAGGGGTTGAAAACGGTGGCAGACCTGATTGCCAAGCGTGACGAAGTGCTGATGACGTTGGAGTGAGTTGCCCTGTGCTGCGTTGTGTCGGTTCTGTCTCAGTGTCGAATTTTCCACCTCTTCTTCCCCCCCCAACCCAGTTTCTGTTTCTGTCCCCCCCCCAGGAGGCTGACTGGCCAGATCGGCTCTCCAGCACGGCCTCATTGCAGTCGACTTTGTGTCGCTGCTGCTGTCCAAGGACCGGCCGACGCAGGCGATGCAGACGCTGTCGCCGCTGCTGCGCGAAAAGGTGGGCATCGGCACGCTGAGCGCAGGCCGGATTGCGAATGCGGCGCAGGCCGCGCGGGCGCTGCAGACGAAGAGCCGCGGCGCGGCGATGGCGACGACGGCCCTGGGCACGGCGGTGGCGACGGCGGCCACGGAGCTGGACGAGACGACGCGCTTCAATGCGCAGCGGCTGCTGGAGCACAAGACCGAGTGCGTGGGCTGGCAGCTGCTGGCCATGGACAACGTGGCCGAGACGCTTTCGCGCGGGCAGCGGCGGCTGCAGGCGGAGCTGCGGCGGGAAGAGCGCTACTGGACGGCAGTGGCGGCGGTGCGAGAGCGGGGCTGGGGCCTGTCGCGCATGCCCGGCGGCTCGGCGCGGCTGCTGCGTGTCAAGTTTGGCTTTCTCGAGGCGGCGCCCGACCTGCGCGCGGCCGGCTTTGCACCGCTGCGCCGGACCGGCCGCCACGGCCACGTGGCCCTGGACACGTCTGCGCTGGGGCCGCCGTGCGCGGTTGTGGTGACGCTGCGAAGGCGAGATGATGGTGCTCGTCGTGGTGACCCTACGGCTCCTACGGCTCCGGCGACGGGACGCTCGTCTCCCCCAGCGCGCCTGCCGGCATTGGCCCCTCTGGAAGACCGCATCCGCGAAGCCCGCAACACCGTATTCGCCAAGGAGCTCTGGCGCGAGCTCAATCGAGAGGCCCGCCTGCTGGCGGCGCACGGGGTGGCCATGCGCGGCGCCGAGCTCGTCTTTCCGGCCGGCACCCACATCGAGGGGGCCATCACGCTGGAGCCGCTGCAGCTGCTGGAGACTGATAGCGGCGAAAGCGCCAAGACGGACGAGAACAGCGACAGCCTGGCGGCGCGAGCCGAGCTGTTGCATGCTTCGCTGCAGGTGCTCCTGTCTCACGGCCACCGCCACCACTACCGGCAGCGGTCCTCGCCGGGCAGCGTCATGGCGGCGGCGGCGGCGGCCACCGCTGCATCATGGTCGGCACAAGCGGGTGCCGGCGACATCCCCGGAGGAGGCGGGCCGACGCAGGCGCCGTACTACCTGTTGCGGCCCATTCTGGCACACGTCAAGTACGAAAAGGCCCTGGCCCACATTGCGCGGCACCTGTCGGCGCTCTGCGCGATTCTTCACGGCGTGGGCCAGGCGGCAGCGCGTTTTACGCTGCAAGAGCGGCCTGTGACGGCGCTGTTGCATGCGACGACGACGGCCGGCACCGCCGCGAACGCCTCCCTCGAGCCCCGCGTTGTCGCGCTCGGGTCTGCAAACCTCTCGGCGTCGGAAAGTCTCTGCACGAGCTTTTTGGCCCCGCGCGAGTTTACGTTCGAGCTGACGCTGACGCCGACCACGCGCATTTCCATTCGCAGCCGCACGCTGACAGCACCGCCAAAAACACAGTACTTGGTGCAGCTGCTGGCGCCGCCGGCGCCGGGAGACGGCAGCGGCGGCAGTCCGGGCAAAAATCCTCTGCAGGACATCTTTGCGCCGGCCGACAGCTATGCGACGCTGGCCGACGTCCTCGAGTATGTCGACGATGCGGTGGCACACGTGCTGGCGACGCACAGCCGCAGCCTGGCGCAGGCGTGCGACGCCGAGGAGGCCGCTGCCGGTGGTGCCGACAGCGCAAACGAGGCTCGACAGGCCACACAGGCCACACAGGCCAGACAGGCCAATCAGGCCAAACCAGCGAAAAAAGAGGAAAAGCCAGAGGCCCGCGTGACATGGGCGACAACCGCCGACGGCATGGCCGTGCATCGACTGAACAACCAGCTGTGGCAGATTCGCTTCAGCGTGGTGCCAGAGGGCAGCGTGACGGTCTGGGACCGCATGGTTGGCCATGTCCCGGCTGTCGACCAGAGCGACGGTAGCCACAGCAACGATGCCAGCAGCCATAGCAATGGCGACGACGGCCACACTGGCCCGGACGACATTGATGTCAGCGACAGCGACAGCCCGCTGTCGTCGCCGCCTCCGCCCGAGCTGCGGCTCTACGCATCGTGGCCGGCGGCCGTCGGTGTGCGCAGCCTTGCCAAGGCGGCTGGCAACCTTGGCCCAGAACAAAATAGCCACATAAACTCAGTTGCCACGGCCGTCGCTGCCGAAGATGCGTCCGTGCAGCGTCGCTGGACTTGGTCGGCCGAGCAACTGCACCAGCAGCAGCAGCAGCAGCAGCAGGCCCCTGGGCCGTCGTCGGCAGCGTCATTTGTTGCTATTCTGCGCGGGTGCATCAGCGGCGAGCTGATGCCTTCGATCGAAGTGGAGTAGACATGTGGGAATTTTGCAGGTTCACGGCTCCAGCCAATCGAACTGTATGATTTCTCCGTCGCTCATCATAAGCACCAAATAAGCCAGTTTGTTTTTTTAGAGGCTGGTATGCCCTATTTATGCTCAAAAGAACTATTTTTCCATGGCTCCAACAGTAGGAATGTGCAAGGAGATAAAAAAGAAGCAAACAAAAAACCAGAATGTCTTTCAGACTTTGCACAACCCGTAACCAATTCCCTACAACAGCCCGACCACAGCCAGCATCCCGGCCATCACCACGCCGAGCACTTTGACGGTCACCCAACTGTCGCTGCCGCCGCCGCCACCACCAGCGCCGACGCCGCCCAGAGCACGGACGCGGCCGGCCGACGCCGCGGACGTTGCCGTGGCTGCAAAGATATTGTTGAAGAATGTGGTGCTGCTCGACACGGTGCCGGACGCCGCTTGCTCGACGGTGGCGATGCCCGTGGCCGTGACCACTGCGCCGGAGCTCGTGTACGTGGTAGTGACGGTGGTGGTATGCGTGGCAAAGGTCCAGCCAGGCCACGTACCGTCCCAGAAGCCTCCGCTGGCCGGGCCCCAGCCACTGAAGCCGCCCCAGCCGGGATAGCCGGGCCCATCCAGCCACGGCGACCCGCTCCACGGACATCCGGTCACGGTGAAGGTGCCGGTCGTCCAGTCCGGGTGGCCGAAGTGGTTGCCGGTCGCCATGGGGCCCCACGGGGCTGTCGCCGTGATGGTCAGCACCCCCGTGCTGCCTGCTGCACTGCACGACGAGTAGCGGCTGCACAGCGACGACGAGATGGCCGAGAATGTCGACACTGCCGCCGGCGGTGTGCCGCAGTTGGCACTGAGACAGCTGGTCACCGACGCTGCGGGGCCATCGCTTTTGCAGAACGCAGTGGGTGCGGGAAACGTGGTGGCTGACCATGCGGAAGATAGACAAGAAGCCTGTTTTGGGTTTTGGATGTGAGCGGGGCCGGAGAAAGAGGAGACAAGGCACAGGGGGCGTTGTGTGAAGCATTGAAGAAAGACCTGGAGACCGCGAGAGGGACGAAAATAAACAAAGGCGAGAAAATACTCACAGCACAGCTAGGTGCACCGTTCCACCACGGGTGCTGGGCAGCCACAGCGGGCACTAAGACGGCGACGATGGTGGACGCATGCATTGCAGACTAAAAGGGGGGCAAACTCTCATAAAACGGGGTACAGTGCTGGTTAAAGAAACCAAAGAGGCGCAACGAAAAGTATGCTTAGGAGGAGACAATGAGAAGCAACATTCAAAAAGATCTAGCAATGGAGGAGAGAAACGAGATGCGGCATTCAAAAATATATAAAAGTGTAGAAGAAGGCACAGTCTTTGGGGGTGAAGGACAATATATAAACAGCAGGCTTGCGTGGCGGGTGTGGGCAAAGGTAAGGAGAGGTGAGATGAGAATGTACACGAAAACAAGCTGTGCGCACCTCAACTCGGGTGAAAAGAAAAAGGCTGAGGAGAGAAGAGAGGCGGGGTTTGAAGAAAAAGGGCGAGAAGGCAAGCCACAAAGTGAAAAAGGCAGTTCTTTTAAGGAGCCGAAGCGACTACACCCAGCCTCTCCTTTCCTACTTTGGCTGCTGGTATCCTGTTAACGGTTCCCTGAGCCAACAGCCCGCCTTTACTTAATGTACTCATGTTCAGGTATAGCTTCGCAACTGCCCTGTCTATCGGCACATCCTCTCAGAGGCACACGTCTATCTGTAGCTTTTCGCCCAAACACACACCCTCACACGCGTCATCGTGCATTGCTCGACCCACCCCCTGCGCATTGGGAGGTTAAGGGCAAGACACGGACGGTGTCCTGAACACCAGCCTCTTTCTGGATGTTGGGGCTGGCTTTCCGTAGTCTGGCGCGGAGAGAAAATCAAGAAAGCAAGGAGGACCGGAAGGAGGGCCTAGGAAATATTTCCATAATAGGACGACCTACCAACCACGAAGAAATAAGCAGCGAGAAGAACAACAGTTAATAATAGAAGGGACGGGGTGTGGCTGCTGTCTGCATGAAGCTCCCAATTCAATTGCACGACTTGAAATCCTACTCTGGCTTATGTATGCTTTTATCCGGGACCGAACGGGTTCGAAATCACTGGGACTGCTGTGATTGTTTGGTGTGGTTGAGCTTGTGTGGGTGATAGTGGCCGCAGCAACTCAAGAGCCAGAGGTATGCCGCCAGGAAAGTGCCGACACAGCGGAGGATAACGAGTGTGATGCCACGCGGCCTGCATCCTTTTGGTTGGATGGAAGACGCTGCAGGATTCCAAGCTCGACTGGAGGATCATTCGACCCAAACGCCACTTGCACGATTCGCAAGATTTTCACAGCTTAGCACGATAACCACAAAAGATAAAACGGGGTTCCGGGACCGAATGCGCGGATGCAACAGTAAGACGTGGCGGATCCGGAAAGGCGTTGAAGGAGAAAACAAGCGTTGAAGGAGAAAACAAAAAAAAAAAAGTTAGAAAAAAAAACATGCTCGACAGTGCTGTTCCACATTCGTAAGCTCGGGATGACATCTGGTCAGCTCTGCATTAAACTTTCAATGAGAAGTAATAGTTATAGGAATACAATACGCATTGACACACGAAAACAAGGCGCATAATCCCAGTCCAGAAATGCTGATTTTCTTTCGGTAGTTTTCTGGGGGAAATCCGGGAGATGCCGCAAAATGACCTAATTGGTGTTATGGGATTCCGGGCTGCCTCAGCAGGAAGAAAAGGTGGTGGCACGGAAACAAGCGTCATACTAATCGAGGCGAAAGAAGCTTTAATATGCAAAGAAACGGTACTTCAGCAAGTGATGCAAAATAACAAACACAAAAGAAGAAGGCTGGCGTGGCGGGCAGGCGACAAGAACGGCCCAGCGCATAAGGACGTAAATGAAATTTGGTGTGCTTTTATTAAGGCAACCAGAGTGCTACAGATACCCAGAGACAAGTACGGGATTGAACGACCAGACGTTAATATCTCCCAAGATGAAAGACAGACCTCGTTCCAGGAAATCAAGATGGATAAACGAGGTGCGATGCTTGCCAAGATTTCTTTTGTTCAATTCCATCTTCAAATTTCAGTTTTGCCTTCCAGCAGCCCTGCTCCGCGACCAGAACAACCTATTAGAAAGAATAACGGTATTAGAGTTGGCGAACATAGGGCTGGTTTATTAGGACGGCTTTGGCTGCGTTTGATGCATTAAAGCAGGACAAACTCAGCGACGCACCCCATCAAGTCGCCGTTGTTCCTTTATGAAAGAAAACCGTACCTGGTATCGAGTTTATATCTCGTTCTATTTTTCTATCCTTTGTTTCTTCAATTCAGCCATAGCAAATGCCATTGTACATTGAAAAGGTAGGCTAATGCTGCAAAAAAGTACAAGCCATTTCGACAAGGAAGTAAATCTATCTGAGAACATAATAATGACCCTCCGCCCATTCACTCCTGTATTTCGTACTGATTGATCAGACGCGCAGGCACCAGCCCTCTCAAGACCAGAACGCCCGCATGCACAATTCCCCAGCGAACTTTGGTCAAGGTCTCTGCGATGCCCCAGACGAGGCCATTCGTGCGACGGCGGCTTTGTGCGTGGCGGTGCCGCAGGCGTAGGCGGCATGGCGCGTCTGGGCTGGCGGTCATGCCGGTGATCAATGTGTCCATTTCAGCGCGGGAGTCCCACACGATCTCGTCGACATCCAAGCCGGTGGCGACATCGAGGTCGGAGTTGAGATCGGCTGGGCCGTCGTCGGTCGCTGTTTCGCCAGAGTTGTAGGCGTGACTAGGAGAAGCGTGAAAGAATGCCCAGCAAGTGAGGGCGGCCAAGAAGAGACACCAGGGTACATGGAACAGGCTGGCCATGGCATCGGAGTCGGCCTCGGGAAGGACATCGCGTATTAAGCAGGCGGCGTGCCAGGCAGCAGCATTGGCGTCCAAACCAGTTGGCGCACTGCCACCGGCGGGCGGCCTATGATCGGAACTTGAAACAGTGGTGGTCTGAGACGGAGAGCATCCTGCTATTGCGGCAGAATCGTGCTTGTTGGAGGCCGTGCCGGCTGACGTGGCCCACGATTTGACCACCTGCGCCGACCGGAGGTAATCGCGTTGCTGCACAGGCCGGCCGAGGATATGCCGTGCACCGGCGTAGATCTGGATGTCGAGAAAGTCCATGCGTAGGAGACACTCGGCGGCGTGATAAACGGCGTGTGCTGCGGCGGCAAACGTGGCCATCTCAGAAAAGAAATCAGGCTGTTGTGGGCCGAAGGGATGGGCCTGCTGCTGGTGCCGGTGCTGGTGCTGCCGGTGCTGGACGGCAGAGGAGCAATACGAGTCAAAATCGGATTTCCAGTTTTTGTATGCGTTGGAAATGGTCAGGCGCCAGTTGGAAACGCCCGGAACGGAGCCGACAGCAGCGCCAAGAGTGGTTTGGTCGCGACGCTGCATGTCCCAGAAGATGGACATGAGGCCGTGCAAGACGAGCAGGCGTCCATGGGCGTTGAGATTGGACGGCGGAGGAGGCGCACCGGGGGTGAGATAGGCACGGAGCGTGGGAAGGTAAAACGGCTGTTGTGATGAGGGCGATGGGGCAGACGACGATGACGAAGACGGGGCAGGAGATGCCTCCCACCAGGCAGCTACCCAGCTGCTTGCATTGGGAGCCTCCCAAACGGCCTGGCTGCAGGGGAAGTGCAGCCTCAACTCAAAGGCGGACATGCACAGGCTCTGGCAGAAGAGGACGGCGTGCTGAGTGTCCCACATGAAGCAATAGAGGGCAAGCCTAAACGAGTCAGCCACGAGACGAAACGAAGCGGACGCTCAAAAGACACCTTGAAAATTCTTACCTCTTCTTCTGCTCTGCTTCAGCCCATTTGAGCCAGGCTTGCTCAATCGCATGGCTGTGCGAGGAGTCGGCGAGGTGACTGCGTGTTGCTGGCGGTGGGCCTTGAGGACGGACAGACTGGCAGTCGGAGCGGCGGATCAGATTGATGAGAAGCCCGTGGAAGAGGTGGCTCATGTCGTGCTGTTTCTGGCCGGCGCGCGACTTGCCGAAGCACTCGACGAGCAAGATGGTCTGCAGCGTCCACAGCGCGGGCCGCGCAGAAAAGCCGTCATGGGCAAAGATCCTGGGGCGGATCACGTCGTGGATGCAGACGGCGACCTGGTGGGCGTCCTTGGTCGAATAGGTGGCGCCGAGGAGGACGATGGACAGCAGCAGGAGCGGCTCGACGCAACTGGGGTTGAACGAGGCCATGTGTATGATGGGGTAGGCAACGTTGAAGCGTGTGAAGAAGAGGTCGAGGTAGGACTGCATGGCGGAGTGCGACAGCAGCGGAGAGTCGTGCAATGGCGCCGCCGCCGCCGCCGACGACGACGACGAGCCGCCGATGTTGCTGTCGGGAAGACACGGCATGGCATTTGCAATGATGACAAGCAGGCGCTCATGGGTGGCGCGGTCGAGATGGGGCAGCGGAGCGGTGTTGTCAAGCATGGACAGAGGACGCTCCAGCTCCGGCGAGAAGTGGTGCATGGGTTTTGGCAGATGGCCGCCGTGCACGAAGCGGGAAGGCGTGTTGATGCCGGATGCAGCAGACGCAGCAGACGGAGATTGCAGCGACAACAGCGGCGGTGCGCTGTCGGGAGATGCTGACAACGGGGGATCCGACAACTGGGGCCGCATGGCGCGGGGGAGGTCGGAATCTGGGGAACCAAAGCCCAGCTGTTGCTCGGACTCGGGGCCGAGATCGAGGCCCATCGTGCTGCCGTCGTGGGTTCTGCGGCCGCTGTCCGATCCGAGCGAGGCAAGAGAGTCCATCTGCACACTGGTGACGGTGCTGCTGGAGGGCGGAGTCATGGCAGTCATGGCATGCATGGCTGGCCGAGCAGACAATGGATCAAAGACCTGCTGTTCGTGGTGTGCCTGGTGCGAGGCTGGTTGCGACATGTTGAAGAGCCAGTTGTAGTCCAGGGCGGTGGTGTATGGCATGTTGAAGGAGCTGGCCGTGTCGGGTTGGAAGGGCTGCTCGTTCCACAGCTGCCACGGATCCTCCTCGGTGCCGTACGTGGAGAGCAGGGGGTCCAGCAGAGCGTCAAACTGCGATTGGGAGTGGGAGGAGTTTGAGTTCGATTCGGCTTCTTGGCCGGCAGCTGCAACGTTATCGAAGCGGCCGCAGTAGTCGTTGGATTGAAACGGCACGTCGTCTGACTCCCTCTCGGACACGGGTGACGTGGGCAGCTGGCCAGGCCCGGGCAGGGCCTCGTGCTGCTGGATCGCTTTGCGAGTCTGCTGAGCCTGGGTATGCCTGGACCTGTCCGCTTGGACGGGTTGGGCACTTCTCCGTCTCCGGCTCTGCACCCGACCGGGCTCGAGGGGAGTTGGCCGACGCTCGACGACGTTCCCGTCAGGAGCCTTCCAAGCGCGCTTGCGGGTGTCCAGAACACCGCAACCGTCTCCGCCGGCCTCGTTGTCCTTCTGGCGGTGCCGGTTCATATGCCGGTCCAGCAGGTCCGGGCGCTTAAAGGCCGCACTGCAACGGGGGCACGCGTGGTTGCCACTAGTGTGGTTGAGAGCGTGTCGGTGCAGATGCTCTGCCCGAGTGAAGCGCTTCTCGCAGCCCGGAAACGTGCAGGCAAACTTCTTAACTTCCGCCGGGGCACCAGGGCCGGCAGCCACAGAGCGCTGCCGTCCCGACCTTGCGATCTCCATTCTTGGCGGGTTTTGTGGGTCAGATCTTCTTTCCCTCCCCCTTTCTCTTTTTTTTTTTTTTTGTCTATTTAATTTCGTTTCTTTTGATTTTTCCTTTACTTTTTGGTTCAAGTTTCACACACAATTCCACCATTCTTTAGAAGTGCACCTTCACCCACTTTTGAATCGTTCGTGGGAGCCGAATATTACTCGTAGCCATGAGCTTTAAAAAAGGGGGGGGCCGCCGAAACCCCCCCCATTCTTGCCGCTCCCCCCACTTCAAAGAGATACGGCGGCCATGTCCGCTATCTTGGCCTCGCTAATCGTACTTTCCTACTTTCTATGCTAGGGGTCTTAAAAAGCCCCGACTATTGTCAAACTAGTACGCGGCAATAGTGAGGCGTTGACAAACTCGAGACGCTATAGCTTTTATAGCTTTTATAGCATACGGGTATGCAGCAGCTTCTTTGACATCGCCGAGCTCATCCCGCATCTAGATCGAAACGTCGCTGTCAGTTTGGCCAGCATCATGGGAAAGAAAGAAGTTTTGGTCTGCTACGGCGTCGACATCGACGCCGTAGCTGGATGGCTGGGGTCTTACGGAGGCGAAGACAGCACCAACGACATCAGCAGAGGTAGAACCACACTTCACACCTCCCGAGGCAGAGATTGGTTCTGGGACAACGGCTCATGGCTGACCTGCGGAAATCTTAGGCATCTGGGCCGGCACCGAGGGCACGCGCCGACTGCTAAAGCTGTTTGAGAAATACAACATCAAAGCCTCGTGGTTCATCCCCGGCCACTCGCTCGAGACGTTCCCGGAGGAATGTGCCATGGTCCGAGATGCCGGCCACGAAATCGGTCTTCATGGCTACAGCCACGAGAACCCGGTCGACATGACGCTGGAGCAGCAGCGCGACGTGCTTGCCAAGACGTGGGCGCTTCTGACCGACTTCTGCGGCAAGCCTCCGCGCGGAAGCGTGGCGCCGTGGTGGGAAACCAGCGCTGAGGGTACTGAGCTGCTGCTCAGCTACGGCATTGAGTACGACCACTCCATGTCGCACCACGACTGCCAGGCCTACTGGCTGCGCACGGGCGACTCGTGGACAAAGATCGACTACTCGAAGAAGGCGGAAGAATGGATGAAGCCGCTGGTGAAGGGCCGCGAAACCGGCCTGGTCGAGATCCCCGGCTCCTGGTACATTGACGACCTGCCGCCCATGATGTTTATCAAGAACTCGGCCAATTCGCACGGCTGGGTGAACCCGCGCGACATTGAGGACATTTGGAAGGACCACTTTGACTACTTCTACCGCGAGTACGACGAGTTCATCTTCCCCATGACCATCCATCCAGACGTCTCTGGACGGCCCCATGTGTTGCTGATGCACGAGCGAATCATTGAACATATAAACAAGCACGAAGGCGTGCGCTGGGTGACCATGGCCGAGGTAAGTCTTTGTTTGCCGCATGTCTCTGTGTGGCTCGTTCAGTGAGCTTCACCCTTTGCAGCGCTGACTCAAAGCAACGCGGAGCTGTAGATGGCCGACCACTTCAAGAGCAAGAACAAGCCACCTGAGGGTGCCTTGATGCCTGCCAGCCCCGAGAAGGTAATGGAACGATACGGGAGCATGCTGTCCAAGAAGCCAGAATGAATGACAAAGAGTTTATTAGATGAGGGAACGACGTGTTTCTGTTCGTTTATCTGAGCCAAGTGCAGCCGGACGGTAGCAGAGTAGCAGATCGGGGTGCAAGATTTTGTGAAACTAGTTGCATGGATTGGTTTGTTTTCTTTGCATCCATCTGGCCCGACTCTGCTGGATAAGATGCTGGTTGCAAGAACAATGCTGTGAGACCCAAGCCTTTGTTGCAAATGGAAGAGGGGGGTTGCGTTTCGTGCAGAGCAGTGCAGAAAGTGCAGAAAGTGCAGAAAGAAGCTATATGCAGCAACCAGATGTAGCCCACTTCCTCCTTGATCTTCTGTATAATACTTCAATTTTTAGGTAGTCATAATATACACCAGCTCCAACACCAAGTGTCTACTCATGTTTGATAGCAACAACCTTGGAACACCATTTTTGCCACAGCCTAATTTTCATGATTCATTTTTATTAGGTACCTTATCTATTCCAAGCAAACTTCTCTTTTCTCTCACGGGCCCCGCTTTTGGATATCGAGCACGGGCGAGTTCGGCTTGCCGGTGCGGAAATACGCCCGGATGTTTTCAAAACACTCGGTCTCGGCCTTGCGGAAGGCCAGATCGGTCAGGCCACCCAAGTGCGGCTGCACAATGACCTTGTCGCTGGTGAAGAAGTAGGGGTTGATGGACGGCTCGTTGTTGAAGACGTCGAGGCCGGCACGGGCCACCTTGCCCGACTCGAGCGCCTCGATGAGGGCCTGCTCGTCCACGATGGGGCCGCGCGCCGTGTTGATGAAGAAAACGCCGTCTTTCATGGCGGCAAACTGGGCGGCGCCGATGAGGCCGGTCGTCTGCGCATTGAGGGGGCAGTTGACGGACACGACGTCGGCGCTCCGCAGCAGCGCCTCGAGGCTGTCGCAGTACGTCACGCCGTACTTGGCTTCGTCGGCGGGCGACAGGCGGCGGCGGTTGTAGTAGGCGATCTTCATGCCAAAGGCCGCTGCCCGCGTGGCCAGGTATTTGCCAATGGCGCCGAGGCCGACGATGCCCATGGTCAGGCCGGCCGGATCGCGCGTGGGCACGATGCCCGGCACCGAGCGAAAGGTGCCGGCACGCAGGCTGCGCTCGGCCACATAGGTGTTGCGCAGCACGTTGAGGGTCAGGAGCATGGCCATGTCTGCCGTGGCGGCGGCGACGGCGTCGACGGAGTTGGAAAAATAGGTGCCCTGCTCGGCCAGCCACTCCACGGGGAATTCGTTGTAGCCGGCGCTCGCAGAGGCCACGATCTTGCACTGCGGAAGCAGCGGGCCCAGCATGGCCTGGTCAAACGGCTCGTAGGGATGTGTGCCCATGCGGATTATAAACGCATCGATCGGGCCGTTCTTGGCAATGTCCTCGGGGATCATTTGGAGCGACTCGGCATGGTTGGTGGCCGGCACGACGCCGAAGTCGAACTCGGTGGCAAAGTCGGCCAAGTACTTTTTGTCCATATGCGCCGGTGTGCCCAGAGCCACGACGCGGGGTTTTCGCCCCGTTGCCGTTGGTACAAGACCAGGAGCCATAATGAAGCGCAATGTTGAAAGAGAGCAGCAGGGGTGAGGCGGGAGGGGGGGGGGAGGTAGTAAGGGAAGGGGTCCGGGGAAAAGCTGGAAAAATGAGAGATGAGGGAGGGACCAGGAAAAGCTGAAAAAAAGGGAGATGAGGGAGGGACCAGAAAAAAGCTGAAAGAACGGAAGATGGAAGGGGAGGGAGATGGATGGCAGGTTCTGTCGAGCGATACCTTGCTCTTCTTTCGAGACAGGGCTTCAAGGAGAAAAGCAAAGAGATACGAAGATCATGTGCAGTCCTAAGCTAGACAAACCAAAAAGGATCAACTGATGGGAAACAATACCACACCATGATAGCAAATGATAGTAAACAAAAGTTGCGTTGCTGCTTTTATCTTTTTTATGGCACTACCACAGCTTCCCATGTGATATTGGTCTATTTGTGTATTGTAATACGCGTGCCTTAAAATCACATAATACATTATCGTATACGTCGTAGGACTGCGTGCTGTAGTCCGTAGTCCATACGCCGATTACGTCGTACCCCATTGCTGCCATTGCTCGTCACTCTGCAGCCACCCCTCCTAGCAAGATACGGCTCTGGTGGAGACGCCGGTTTCCTCCGTGATTGGTCGTTGGGGTCCGCTCTAGATCCAGACTAGTGCCCTTGGAATCCTGCTCCCTTTGGCCTTGGGCACCGACCTAACGGGCAAACCCATACAGCATCTCTTGGACCAGCCATTCGGACTCTTGCGGCATATCCATGTCGCCCAGAGCCGAGATCCAGCTCTGCAGCGACTCAGCCATGGGGCCTGGTGCTGGCGGCATTGCGGCGTCTCCCAGGCTGTTCCCGCTCGCAGTGGCTTGTCCCGGCGGTCCAAAGGACAAGCTGTCCTCGGCACCCTGCGTCTTGCTGCCGATAAGCTGTCCCGGCAGAGCTCCGATCATGGCCGTATTCGTAGTCGCAGCAGCGCCAAACCCGCCGTCCGGCCCATAGAACTGCCGGCCGCCGAGCGTGAGCGAGAAACTCTCGGCGTCGCCGCAGAGCATGCTGATGGTGCGCTCGGACAGGGCCTCGAAGATGTCGCGATAAGTAGTGGCCAGGTTCCAGCGCTCGGCCACGATGACCAGCACGGTGGAACAGGCCATGCAGGTGCTGACGACGTCGGCGCGGCGAACCTTTGCGCGCAGGCGTGGCGACCGCCACAGACAATAGAGGTAGGTCAGGCCGCCCAGAAAGAGGATGTGAACGCTGCCCCAGGTGAACTGTATGGTCGGCCGTTGGTAGAGCCGGCGGTAGGTCAGGCACATGTCGCGGGAATAGTGGAGGCACTCGTCGAGGGCGCGCTCGATGCTGGCCGTTTCGTCGACTGCTTCCGCACCGTCTTGTAGGTTTGGCGCATCCGGCAGCTGTGTCTGCTGCGATTGCTGCTGTTGCTGTTGCGGCTGTTGCTGCTGTGGCTGGTGCTGGTGCTGGTGCTGCTGTTGCTGCTGCTGTTGCTGATGCTGCTGTTGCTGTTGCGGCTGTGGATGCTGGTGCTGCCTGGTGGGCTTGGCGATGTGGTGGCGGTAGAGCAGGAGGATGGTGTGGTCGAAAGCCAAGTTGAACCACTCTTGCGAGGCCCAGACGGACAGAGGCTCTGATTCGGGAAAATCCAGCCGGTCGGGCGCCAAGGCTCGCCACTGCTCCAGTTCCTGGCGCAGCGCCGCCATCGTGAGCACGTCAAAAGGCCGCTGGTGCGGGCTCGGATAGACTTGAGTGCTCAGCTTGGACCACAGCTGCCGAATCTTGATGGCATGGATGGCACCCGTCATGTTGGTCGGCGGCTCCAGCGGCGACGCTCGGGGCTCGCGCAGCAGGCCAGTTGCCGTGATGTACTCGTCGTCGATGTCAAGAGGCAGCTACAAGAGTCAGTGACAAGGACGATGGGACCCCACAAGAGTAAAAGCATTTCCTAACCTCCACATCGATGGCCTCGTCTGGTATTCCGACAGGCCGTCCTAGAATGGATGCGGCAACGCGGTCAATGTCGTATGCGACCCAAAAGCAGCGCTTGGACATCTCCTTTGTGAGAGGTTCCATCTTGCCGCGAAACTGCTCCGCGCTTCGGTGGTATCCCAGCTCGACGCAGTGCCGGATGGCCAAGCCTGATATTTTCCTGTTGAAGATTATTAGAGACAGACAATGCCAGTGCCGGTTTTACTGCTGTGCCATGCAAATAGGAGGCTCGTCGCATACCACAGACTGGCGCCCACATGTGAGCGGATGGAGTAGACGGCACAGCACAGAATGCTCTGGATGGATTCCAGCGAATCGAGTTCAAGGACAGGAGACAGATGATCCAATGCAAAGGAGTAGTACGTCTGTCCCAGTTAGCGCTGTAAGCTGTATGGCGGGAGACCCGGGAGACAGTGAGGGAAGTAGGCTGCCCACCTCTGCATTTTCGCTATCGTTGTGGCCCAACGCCAACGATCCTATGGCATAGACCTGGAAGCATGTCAGTATGCTGTGAATGAGCCGTAAATGCGCTACGGATAACAATGTCGTCGTTTTGCGACTGCAACAGACCATAAGCACAAAGAAGAGAGGCAGGCTGTGGACGCGCTGCATGTCGTGTTCGGCATAGGCGGCCAAGCACTGGCGTTCCCACATCTCGAAAGTCGGGCGATGCAGCATCGGATACTGCGGGTGGATGTTTTTCCAGTAGGCCTGTGCCAGGCGAATGGCTTTGACGGGGTTCGGGAAGACGTCTGCAAGGTTCGAGGACAGCCGTGCTCTGGCCATGCTCGGGCCGCCAGACACGCTGCGAACAGACGTTCCGGTGGCCGCGGGCAGACCCATGGTGGCGCTGGCAATGCGCGAAAAGGACACAGCCGACGACGGGCCAAAGTAGTGTGGCTCGCGACCGGCCGCGCTCAGACAGAGGAGGGCCACCTCGGACGACAGCATGTCGACTTGCGGGTCGAGGCCGCCGTCTGACGAAGACGCAATGGCCGGAGCAGCCGGCGGAGCCCCTGGTTTGGCACCCCCTGCGCAGCTGGCAGCTGTCGGATCGGCCTGGTAGGACGGACGGGGCAGGTGGGCGTTTCTGCTGCTGTTGTTGTGCTCCACGAATACGGGAGGCGGCGACATGGAGAAGACGGGATTTGTCTGGTACTCTGGCGGCGACACGGAGCACGGAGCCGCCATGTCGTTGTCTGAGCCGGCCTCGCCGTCGATGCCGAGATGGTCAAGAGCCACGTCGGGCCGTACTTGCTGCAGGAGGCCTTCCAGGTAGGCAACGCGGGCTTCCAGCGACTGCATGTAGTCCCTTGGCCGAAGGAGACCGGTCGCAGGATCCTCAACCAAACATTCTGGCGAGCAAGCAAGTCAGCAAGAGCGAGTAGATGCTTTCAAAAGCCCACGTGTATTGAGTCTGATGACAACAACGACAACGGCCAGCGAAGACCCATAAGCTCTCTCACCTCGGTTGCACTTGACGCAGTTTTGACACTGGGGGCTTTGCCCGTCGCACTGGCGAGCTGTCAGCATTACCGCATGTCTGAATGCTGCCTGTTGCATCTTGCGCTGTGCACCACGCTGTCCAGGCCGAGGAAGAGAGGCAGGCTGACCTTGAGCTTCTTCTGCTTGCAATTGGTGCATGCCAGCATCGTCCGCTCTCCCAGCCGGGCGCGCTTGGCTGTGTGTGAATTTGCGCGTTGCGGCGCCATGCCTGTTAGCTGCCTGGTGGGCTGCAGTTGACTCACTGGTTGCGGAGCGTTGGGCGGAACGTGGTGCGAGCCGGAGGCATTGTCGCGTTGTGGCGGAGAAGATGTACTGCGACTGCGCAGAGATGCCCCGCAATTCATGCCCGTGGCCAGGTCGCCACAGGCGTATCTTCGGAATTCTCCGAGCTAAAAAAAACAGGCGGTCGCAGTGGTGAATTGTAAGGCCGATCGGAGAGAAGCTTCCATGAGACATACGATTAAAAAGAGGCTCAAGGATCTACAAGTAAAGGACATTAAATTCAAACAAAGGCTTGCAACCCTAACCCAAGTTGACCCATGTTAAACGATCCAACCTGAAGATCGAGAACTGACTAGAGGCAACGAACAAGACCCTTCATTCGACATGTCAGCGACTGCCACGGCGACCACTACGGCCGATGCTGCCACGACCGCCTCGGCCAGCGCAGCAGGCACGGCCGCTCCAGCCGGGGCTGTACGGCTGCAGTCGGCTCTGGACATTGCCAAAACCCCGAGCGGCCAACGCAACCGACTGCATCGCATTCCCTGGCCGGCCACCAAGGCCGAGCATCGGCGATGGCAGCTTGAGCAAATGGCTGGTGCTTTCCGGTTATTTGCCAAGCTTGGCTTTGCGGATGGAGCCAGCGGCCATATCAGCCTGAGAGGTGAGTGGGTGTGCATATTGTGTTTTGTTTTTTGTCTCTTATGCTTTGTTCCTGTTATGTTTTGTTGCTCTCTTGTCGTCTCTTCTTCTTTGCTCTGCTTGTGTTTTGTTTTTTGTCGTCTCTTCTGCTTTTCTCTTTCCGTCCTCACTCACACTTTAGACCCCATTGAGCCTGACACGTTCTGGATAAACCCGTACGCCGTCCACTTCGGCGCTCTCAAGGTTTCGGACATGGTCCATGTGGACAAGCACGGAAATCGCATCGGTGGCGCTGACCGGCCCGTGAACACGGCCGGCTTCATTATCCATTCATCCATCCACGAGGCTCGGCCCGACATCAACGCCGCATGCCACATGCACAGCCCCTATGGCCGCGCATGGAGCAGTTTTGGCAAGGGCCTTGATATGTTGAACCAGGGTGCGTGTGTCTGCCATATTTGATTTTTCTTTCCCCCCTTTTTTTTTATCTCTCCAGTCTTCTTCTGCTAACACTGATACAAACAGACTCATGCATGTTCTACAACGATCTCTCGGTGTATCCGTCCTTTGGAGGCATCGTACATGCAGTCGAGGAGGGAAAACGCATTGCAGCCGCCCTGGGCCCGACCAACAAGAACTTGATCATGCAGAACCACGGCCTGCTGACCTGCGGTGGCACCGTGGCTGAGGCAGCAGCCTTCTTTGTGGCTCTCGAGCGTGCGTGTCAAGCGCAGCTCCTGGTGGACACGGCCATCACCAACTCCGGCGGCGCTTTACAGAAGACCCTGGTCGGGGATGAAGAAGCTCTGTACACCAAGCTGGGATCCGGAACTCCTGAAGTGATGTACATGCAATTCTTGCCCGAATATGAGCTACTGCTGGAGGAAACCAAGGGTTCTTTTCTGAATTGATGAGCTACAAAATCACTTCCATAGGAGACTTTCTTCGCTAGTCTGATCATGTGAACTTCTATTATATAAGATGTCTGTTTCTGTCGGTATCCAGTTTACATTATATTTCGTGCCACTAGAGGGCCGGTTTCTTGTCCCTTCAACGGGCCCCATGTCACCGGACGCCGCCGCACAAGCCCCGAGTAGAACCAGTTGGCCATCGTGTACACGTCGTGCACAGGCAGATTGAGCTCGTTTTGGAGGGCCTCGGCATATGGCGGCATCTGCGTGCACTCCAGCACAAGCGCTCCAATGTCATCGTGGGCTCCAACAAGCTCCTTGGCCAGCGTCACCATCTCCGCTTGGACGTCATAATAGTTGTAAGTGCCGCGCATACCGACCAATTCCCGGAGGGGTCCGCCGGCCGGTGCTCCCATAACGTAAATTCGTTCTGTTTGCTCCTTGGAGATACCGAGTCGCTCAAAATGCAGTGGGCCGAGCTGGTCGGCGTTGAAGGTAAGAACGCCAATTTTCTTTTTCGGCGGCAACCAAGCCAGAATGCTGGGGATCTGGATGAGCGACGACGTGGCGACGGGGATGGGAATCCTCTCGGCAAGACTGCAAGCATGGTCAGCTCGACGTGCCAAAAGCAAGATAAAGAGAAACCCGGTCAGAAAAGGTAATACAGAGCAAGTGCACCATCTTCGGCAGCGTTACTTACAAAGGCTGAGCCATGGCAAGGAATCCGCAGCTGGTGATGATGCCTACGGCCCCTCGCTCGGCCAGCCGCTTGCCGGCCGCCACGAAGTTGTTGATAAAGGTCTCATCGTAGTCGGCCTTGGAAACCAGCACGCTTTCCTTGGAACCTTCAGCCAGCTCGCGGATGATGGGGAACTTCCATGTTTTCTCGCTGAAGGCATCGCCAGCCGGCCGGTAGAAAAAGCACTCTACGGCAATGAAGCCAATCGGCGGCAGAGAAGCCTTGTCTGCGTAGTCTGTCATTTTCGAGTCTGGTAGTAGTAGAAATATGGATAGTATTAGAACCCACAGGACCCACGGTACAGGTAGTTGGAAAGTCACGAGCTGTCTTCCCAGATAAAGCTACATTTTGGCTTTAATCAGACTACTCGTATTCAACAAACATAACACGATAATATATGAAATTGACATCCTGACTCTCAGATAAGGTCAGCTTCGTCTTCAGATACCCGGTAGTTGGCCTGCGCTAATGTGAGGTGTCGTTTAGCGCCACTCGGGGGTTTCCGGTTTTCGCGCTGCGTCTTGGGAATGTCATCAACTAACACTGACTGACGAATACTTTCTTTGACATCAGCCACCAAGCCCTTTCTTCTCTGCATTGGCACAATCCGAACGCTGTATATTCACTAGCTAATTAAACTACAATTTGGATTTCGTGCTGGCCGGTTCCGTCAAAGGGATGTTTTTCAGCGCTCTGGCTCCCGAGCTGCCCTCCATGATGACGTTGAAGGGTTCTTCGTCCTTTGGCAGGCTTCGCCATTTCCAGGCTTGGATGGCTGGCCGGTCCAGGTTGATGCCCTCGATGATGTCGACCACCCAGTTCCCCAGGCTGGGCAGATACTTGAATGCATGCCCGCTGCCGCTGGTCGCCACCATCAGGCCGTCCATGCCAGGCACATAGTCGACGGTGAGGTGGTTGTCGAAGCTGTCGTTGTACCAGCAAATGCGACCCATGGAGATGCGAATGCCGGCCTGGCCCAGCTCCGGCATGTAGTTATCGAGGAACCGTTGGATCACCTCGAGAGCCTTGACTGGAAGTGCCGTGATCGTCTCTCCCTCCGACCATCGCGTGACAGGGGTGCTGCGTTCCTTTCCGTCGGCCTGGACCTTGGGATTCGTGTACTTTGTCCCGCGGTAGCCCACCTTGAACCAGCCGCTTTCGTGCCGTGGAAACCCGTACAGGCCGCCCTCGGCGCCGTCGCGCATTTTGTACATGAAGCTGGGGAAGCGCTCCGGCGACAGACGGTCCCAGAAGGGAGAGTCGCGTGGGATTTTAAGGAGGGCCACAGATCCGGCCGTGGCCTCATTCAGTCCGTCCAGCGCCGGCAGAATTGTGGGCGTCCACCCACCGCAGGCCAGGATGGTCAGTGCCGCCGTGTGGGTTTTGCCGTCTGCTGTCTTCATACCGCGAACAGCGCCGGACTCGGGGTCGCGCAAAAACTCGGTAAAGCGGCCGGCCACGGGGTCCAGCACCGTCTTGACACCGTACGAGCGAGCCTTGTGCAGTGCAAAGCGGCAGGCCTTGTCGGCGTACGTCAAGCCGCCAGTCGTGTCCAAGACGGCCAAGTTTGGCCGCGAGGGGTCTTGTCGCCTGAACGGCTCCAGGTTCCAGCCCTTTTCGGCAGCAATTTCGCGATGGCGAGCATCCGTGCTGACCAGCTGGCTGTCCTTGGGCATCGTGGCAATGCTGTCGCGCTCGTACTCGGGAATGGTGTCGCCGTCCGTCATGGACAGGTTCCCGTTGTTGACCCACACACGGTCGGCTGTGGTCATGCCCGGCGGCACAGTTTGGCCGCTGGCAAGCTCGGCGTTCCACTGGTCCCAGCCCTGGACAGCCTCCATGGTCAAGTCCTGGTAGACCGTCACCTTGCCGTAGCCGGCACGGATGATCTTGTTGAGATCTGCCGACGCGGCATCGCAGCCTTCAAAGTAGGAATACAGCGTCTTGTCGTAGGGCTGCCGGTCAAACACGGTCACATTTGTGTAGCCGCGCCGGCCTAGATGCAGAGCCGTACTGAGGCCAAAGGCCCCGGCACCTATGATGACAATAGGCTCATTCTTTCCAAGTTTGCGGCTCATGTTTCCTTTCTGTTCTTTTTCTATTTTTTTTTTTTTTTTTTTTTTTTTTTTTTTTTTTTTGCTTATTGTTTTCCTGCGTCTCCTTGGTCTCTTTGTTCTTTCTCCTTCTCTTTTTTTTTCGAGTTTCTGGCCCGGTCCTTTGGTTTAATTTACATTCTGTGCAAACCCTCTCTCGTATGTTGTTGCAGAGCCTCTTCTCTCTTCTCTCTTATCAATGTAAAAGCACGTGCTTGTGGGTATCTGTGCCATGCGTCCCCTGGTGAAAACGTTCTCCACAGATTTTGCTGGATGGGTCGACATTCAGGATAATTGACATGATGCATTCGCATGCTCGGATTCTCCCGTGCAGCGGTGTAGTGGTAGGATGGTGGCTACTGTTGACAGCCGTATTTCCCAACAATATTGGGTAAACGGGTTGCCAGATAGCGCGTAGTCCACTCATAATGGAGGGGGGTATCTTAGGACGCAGACGCTAATTGCAAACGAAGCCCCCCGACTAAAAAGGCGGAGACACAACTTCGATAACGTAAGTTGCAAAGGGTTGATCGTTGCCGCGGGAAGACTGCTTGAGAACTGCTGGCATTTTCGTGTGCCTTGGCTTCATGCTAACAACAGGGAAAGATAGGCTTCATCCGAGCTTATCGACATGACGTTTCATTTAGTTTGCGAAGAGGTGATAGCCACTGCATTTCTTGCATCTGGCAGAGACAGTTGAGACAGCTCATATATTCGTCAAGACCCGTATCATGATGCATCGTGGTACCAGGTTTCTTGCCCAGTAATTATTTTCACAAAGCAGTGCCGCGCACACTGACAGCAAGATGGCGTTCAAAAACTCCAACCTCGCAAAGTACATCAAAAATATCAAGACCTCGCCTCGGCCGTTGATCGCCAATCGCAGCCTGATTACGACATCTTTCCTGTTTGCCCTTGCCGGTATTCCTCTATGTAGGTCTCTTCTCATTGCTTGGCCAATCGACTGCTTTTTTTTTTTTTTTTTTTTTCTTTTGATTTCCTTGCCGCGTATATGTACCACCTTTGAATATCTTCTTCATGTTATGTCCTTGCAAGTCGGTCTCTGGCCTAGTTCTCGCTGACACAAAACAGGCTGGGATCAGGGCTCCGTGTCGACAATCCCGTCGCTGCATGGTTTCCAGAAGGCGTTTGGCATCACGTCCGCCACCAATCCGGGCCAGGTGGCTAATTTCGTGTCGCTTGTGTATGTCGGCGCTGGCTCGGGAGCTGCCCTTTCGTTTTTCATCAACGATCGGTTTGGCCGGCTGTGGTCCTTCCGCATCTACACGCTGATATGGATCGTGGGCCAGCTGATGGCCACGGGCTCTCGGGGCCACCTCGGCGTGATGTATGCGGCGCGAGTCGTCTCGGGCCTGGGCATTGGACCGCTGACTGTCATTGGGCCTGTTGCGCTGTCGGAGATTGCGCCGACTGAGATCCGCGGCCTCATCACGTCCTGGTTCAGCGTCGTGCTGCTGCTCAGCTTGTGCATCGCCGCCTTCACGGTCTACGGCTGCTTTGTCAACATGCCAGTGGGCACCCTGCAGTGGCAAGTGCCGTTCTTTGCACCCGCCACCTTCATGGCTGTTGTTCTCGTCGCCAGCTTCTTTGTCTATGACAGCCCGCGCTGGCTGTTTCTGGCCGGCCGCGACGAAGAAGGGACCAAGACGCTGGTTGCGCTGCGCGGGCTGCCCGTGGACCACCCCCGCGTGGCATCCGAGCTCAAGGACATCCACGACTCCATCGCAAAGGAGCGTGCCGCTTACGGCTCCGCCTCGACGTACTCGTTCAGAGGCCTGCTCGCCGTGCTCAAGGAGACCTTCCTCGTCAAGGCCAATCTTCGTCGCACACAGCAGGCCATGATCTGCTATGCCCTGGCCCAGCTGTCTGGCGCAAACAGCATCACCACCTACCTGGTGCCTATCCTGAATCTCGTCGGTGTCAAGGGCGGCACCAACTACAGTCTGCGGGTTGCCGCGCTGTACGCAATGTCCAAGTTTTTTTATACCTTGATTGCCAGCTTCTTTTTTGTCGACGCCATCGGCAGACGCAACAGCATGTTTTTCGGCATCACCATACAGATGCTGTCAGACATATACATTGGCGTATTCATCAAATACAACCAGATGGGCGAGACGTCGAAGGCTGCCGGCCAGTTCGCCATCGCCTGCATCTTCTTCCATGGATTTGGCTACGCAGTCGGTAAGTCTTTTTTTTTTTTTGCTGTGCATTCCATTCCTCTTCTTTCTTGATCTGCGCCTTTGCTAACAACATTGCTGTAGGCCTTCTCATCCTCCCGTACATTTTTGTGTCTGAGCTGTGGCCCAACCAGATTCGTTCCTTTGGCGCAGCCCTGACGCAGTGCTTCCACTGGCTGTTCTTCTTCGGTGTCAACAAAGGCGTTCCCGGCCTCTTGAAAAAGACCCATAACTGGGGCGCCTTTCTCTTCTTTGCGGGGTGGTGCTTCCTTGCTCTCGTCTACTCGTTCTTGGTTGTTCCCGAAACGGCGGGTGTCGAGATTGAGAAGCTGGATGCTTTGTTTGAGGGGCCTTGGTGGAACCAGTACAAGAGATCCAAGGCTGTGGCAACCAATGATACAGTTATTGAAGCCGCAGAGTCTACGTAAGTCATTTGCCAGGGCGTGAGGTGAAGGGTGTTTTTCTTTCCTTTTTCTTTATTTTTTTGCTCTTTTCGTTCCCGAAACTTCAAATCCACCACGATGCGTCTATATAGTCATTTACTAACGGAAGCTTAAGACACAGCAATTGTAATGCGGCCTCTGAGGCGGACAAGAAAGCTTAGTACCTGAAGAGAATGCTGTAAATGGATTCCATATCATGTTAGCCACTGCTATCGTTTGTCAAGTGCAGAAAGCTTTTTGGAAAGCCTTTGTTTGTTTTATTTAGTTTAGTCAATTGCACCACGTAATACTACCTTCACAAACGTTTTTAAAGAGTCGCTTAGTCGAGAACGTGGAACGTAGAGCATAGAGCTTTCCTTCGGACTTGGGGGAGGCCTCAGAGTTATCAAACTACTGTGGACATTGTAAAATCGTGCATTCTCACATCCATCGTCGGTCTCGAAAATAAGACAAGCACGATCAATTCTCTGTTCTAGACGCTGTCCTGACGGCTACCATTGACGAGGTCATCTACAATCTTGCCAATGGCGAGCAACTTCTCCTCCTCGAGCCTGCGGGACACCAGCTGCACACCCACAGGCAACTGCAACTCAGCCATACGTGCTCCGTGATCGGCCCAGACCTTGTGGTTGGCCGCGTCCATGGGGTTTCTTGCTGTCATCTCAGCATCTGCGGTGCTCCACGGTGTCCCCAAATCCTTTGTGGATACCTTGCCGGCCGGGATCACAAGGGCTGGGTAATCCAGCACGTTCCACACCTTCGTATAGCCGACCCAGCCACAGGATTTGTGCGGGACGGCTGTGTGCGGCATGGGAGGCAGGATGATGGCGTCTACATGGCTGCCTGTTTCGGGACACAGGGTTGCGTTCCACTTGTCGAGATAGGCGTTCTGCAAGGCAGTCTTGCGACGGTTGAGCTGCCAGTAGTCGTAGACCGAAATTGGCGGTCCGCGATCGACAAGACGGGCAACGTGCGGAATAAATGGCTCTCCTCCCTTGGCGACGTCGCGGCGGATGTCCTCGCCACCATCGGCAGAGTAGAAGGCATCCTGGACTGTCAGCTCTGGCTTGCTTGTCATGTAGTTGCATGTTACGCGCATTTTCATTTCATTCTCACCATAACAGCTACCAGCTCTTTGTGTAGCGTGGGACTCCATTCGACAATATGATGTCCAGCGGCTTTGAGCTTGGCCACGGTCTCGTCTAAAACCCTCGTCACAGGCGGGTGTGGTTTTACAAACCCGTCATCTCGCAAGACACCAAAGACCAGGGGACGTTCTTTGGACACAACACCGTCGTACATGGAATGGCGCCAGGGAATTGGGACACATCGTGCATCGTACTGCCAAGGCTCAGCATCTATCAGACACTTCATGACAGTGTGGATCGTTGACAAAGACCTTGCCAATGGACCAACCGAAGAGGGCACGTGTTCTTGGCCCTCGGTCGACACGGGAACGCCGCGATAGGGGAGACGTGCGCTCTATTTGGTCAGCAGAGGGATGTGCAGGAACAATTATGGAGGATCTTCATCTTCACGCACGCTTGGTTTCAGCCCATACAGGCCCATCATGTGCGACGGAATGCGAATGCTACCCCCAATGTCGGTACCCCAGCCAAGCACACTTCCGTGCAGCGCCAACAGAGCTGCCTCGCCGCCAGTCGACCCGCCAGGCGTATAGTCTTTGTCGAGAGGATTCACAGTAAGACCAAACATGGGGTTTTCGGTCTCGCACCACTGCAAGAGTCAGCTTGGACTATAGGCGAGCAATGGCCATGTTTTTTCTGGGTTTAGAGAGCGCCCACCATGATGCTCTGCGGCAGATTTGTCTTGGCGAGGATAACAGCGCCCAACGACCGGAGCATCTTGACAAGGGCACAATCATCGTCAGCCGGTGAAAATGCTCGGCCGACATAGCCGAGTGTCGAGTCGTAGCCCTGGACGTCAAACTGGTCTTTAAGCGTAATCGGCACACCAAAGAGGGGCTTTGAAGAAATGTCGATTTGGGTCCTCCTGCTGTCGAGGTCTCTGGCGTGTTTTATGGCATCGGAAAATAGTACCTCAGTGAGGCTAATTGTGAGCGGGGGGCAACAGTTAAGGAGTATCTTTTTTTTTTTCCTTTTCTTTTCAAAATAAACCAAAACGAACAAAATAAAGGCCTACCAGTTCGTGCATTCATGCGCCGTATATGCTCTGGTGTATGCTTGTCAGTTAATGAATATTTTATAGAGAACTCGTGGACGTGGCATACTTGGCAATGTAGTCTGTAATGACGGTCTCCACACTCACATCACCCGACGCAGTTCTCTTCTGGAGTGCCTCAATGTCATCTTCGTCTGTTACAGAAGTCGAGTTGCGTGCGCTGGAGAATAATGACAGTGCCTCCGACTGCTGTTTTCGCTTGGCCTCGACAACTTGCTGCCAAGTCTGTTTGTTGTCCATTGCTCGATTGACTTTGCTTATTCTTTCTCTCTACTTGGTGTTACTTCAATTTTGTTGGTCCTTTGTATCTTTCTTTTCGTCTAAAGAAAGTTTGGGTTATATTGTTGCCTTAACTGCAGATGTTCAAAATGAGATCTCAGAGCCGAATTGCGATGTACCCATATTATTCGGTAACTGCCAATGCCCAGAGCTAAGCACATTGCCGTAGGAAAGCGACGATGGCCGACCCGGCAAACGCACATGCAATCTGACACTTGTGCCTATTCCACCATCGCTTTTGTCGTACGATGAATGTGCACTATCGGCAACCACCGCCAGTCTAGTGAAGCTTGCATCACAGGAGTGGGGAGCTAAGCTCGAAGAGTGGGGGGACACCATAGCTTCGAGCTTGCAAGAAAGAGCTTTGACACGACATAATGCCGGCTGAGTCTCGGATGGCGGAGACGGTCGAGTTCAGTCAGCCGTGTCTGATTCCTACAATTGCAGCCTGCCATAAAATAGAGAGCAAGGGTTGCTTGTGTTTTGTTGTGTCCGCAGGATACAAAACATTTACAGACCCATAGAAGGCAGCCCGGCACTTAACAGTGAAGCATCACCAAAGCCAAGACGTCACCGGCACAAGAACTACAACGTTAAGCACCCATTCACGCTGCAACGAAATCTTCAAATAAAATGGATGACGTGGATGTGTGTGTGGTCGGCGCCGGGCCAGCTGGTCTTATGCTTGGGTAAGTGTGCAAGCCAAGCAGATATGTAAATTACCATGAGATGTGCCAAGTGCTTACAACGCCGCAGGGCGCTGCTCACTCGGTTCGGCGTCAAGACGACGGTCCTAGACGAGCGACCAGGAGCCACGACGGTGGGCAGAGCGGATGGAATCCAGCCCAAGACAATCGAAACGTTTCAGATGATGGGACTCGGCGACGAGCTGCTTCGCGATGGGGTTCGCGTGTACGATATCTGCATGTGGCGAGGGTCGGCTGCGGCACCTCTGGTGCGTGTATCACGCGAGGTGCACTATCCAGAGGACTGTCTGGACGTATTGTGGCCGTTCATTCTGCTATGTCACCAAGGCATGATCGAGGGCTTATTGTTGGACGACCTCGAGGACGGCGGCAGCGCGGTGCAGCGATCTCATGTTTTCCGGGCAGTTGAAAAGACAGACGATGGCAACGCTGGAGGCAAACTGGCAGTTTACTGCGAGGATAAAGCGCAAGCACCTGTTCTTACACGCTACCTGGTGGGCTGTGATGGCGCCCGATCTCGGGTACGGGCCGCAATACCAGACACGTATGCCCAGGGTACGCCTCACAGGTCTGCCTGGGGGGTGTTAGACGGCGAGCTCGATACAGACTTCCCCGACATCTGGAGCAAAGCAGTTGTGTTCTCAGAGGAGCACGGAACGGTGCTGATGATCCCCCGTGAGCGAAACATGACACGATTCTACATCGAGATCAAGACCAACGAAGACGACGGCGCGGCAACCACAACAGAGACCAGCTCGAAGACAGCCACACAGGAGATGGTCATGGACCAGGCCAGGCGCGTGCTGGCGCCGTATCGGGTAGCCTGGCGCAGCGTCGAGTGGTTTGGCCATTACACCGTGGCACAACGGGTGGCTGCACGCTTTATGGATTCCGAACAGCGCATGTTTATAGCCGGCGACGCGAGCCATACCCATTCTCCCAAGGCGGCACAAGGCATGAACACGAGCGTTCACGACTCGTGGAACCTGGCTTGGAAGCTCAATTTGGCGGTACGCGGACTAGCTGCACCGGCGCTGCTGGCCAGCTACGAAGCGGAACGCAAGAAAATTGCGCTGGATCTCATCCATTTCGACTACGAACACGCTAACCAGATTTCTGCTGGCGACGCTGCCGCTCTCGCGGAGAACTTTCGCACAAACATCCGCTTCATCTCTGGCATTGGCGTCGACTATGGCCACAACACCATCAACCAGCCCGTGCGCGAGGCTGACGGCGCTGGAGGCAACAATGCCGGTGCCCAGCCAGGCCATACCCTTCCACCCGCAAAGGCCACCCGCTACATTGATGCCAATCCGGTTGATGTTCAACTCGACATCCCCATACTCGGACAGTTTCGCATATATGTGTTTGTGCCAGACGTCATCTCTCCGTTAGGTTCTGCCTTTCTGCGTTCACTGAGCGATGCCGTCAGTGGAGAGTCTACGGTTCTCGGCCGTCTGTCAGCAGCAGCAGCGTTGTCGTACTCGAAGAAACCTCGTCCGCAGCGGAAGAAAGACAAATTCGTGCGGCCTGAGCGCTACACAGCCGTCAGCGAGCTATTTACATTTGCTCTGATAAGTATGTGCTGTCATGCCGTGTGCCTCGTAATGTTTACCAGGCCGTCATTCTAACAGAATCAGCCTCTACAGATAAAAACAAATTTGAGATTGCAGAGCTTCCGTCAGTTTTTGCGCGCTCTGCGTGGACCGTTTATCTCGACGACGTGCCCGCCTTGGACAGCCGTGGAAAGACATGCGTGAACAAGTGGCTTGGTGATTTGGGCAGCAATGAGGTGGCCATTATGAATGTGCGGCCGGACGGCTATGTGGGCTCGTTGCGACGATGGCAGGCCGTCGACAAGAACACGGGCACCGAGGCCGGTCGTTGGCTAGACACTTACTATGGGGCCTTTTTACAAGCAAACTGACAGATGCTTAAAACTAGAAAGTGCCGCGAATAGAGACATGAGCTTTGGATACTGGAAATAGAGCTGCACGACACGAATTTGGCAATGCCTCTAATTAGGCGCGATACTGTGAATATTGCATGTTTTTTCGTGACCAGGTGGCCAGGTATTGAATCTTGTCATACGATAGCAATCAAAGAGCTTATTTAGACTCTGTTACGAGACTGAGATTTGAAAATTCTGGTGTCCTCATCAGACGCACCACAATCAGATGCCCCTGTTCTACGGTCCCAGCTGGCTGAAAACGGGCTTACTCTAAAATGGCTTCTTGTTTTTAAGCTTGAAGCAGTGAATTGACATCCGAAGCAACATTCTGCGTACCATGTATAACCACACTACGAGTATTCGTGGCATTTTAAAATGCTGCATCAGTTGACACCCCACCTCAGGGATGGTGTTCAAGACCATATTCGCTGGAATTTCCTTGTTAGGTCCCCTTCTTTTTTTAACTAAGTGGGCCAGCTCATTATTCTGTCCCTACAGCTCTCCCACTCTTGATCCAAAAATGGGAGATCTGGATCTACATACCAGGGTCTTTTAAACCGAGATAAGGGTAGCTAACTGTTCACAGCCAACTAGCCGGAGGGTGCTTTCTCAATTTTTGTACCATAGCTTTGTTTTAGGTTTGGTGAAATGGGAACTAATAGTGGCGGGATCGTATATATTTCCCCATATGGATATTGCTCTCATCGCGAAGACATTGACAACTCAGTACTGAAGCAGGTTATGTGTTGCAAACACGCTTTCACAGGCTGATTCATTACTTTACTCATCTGCTTCCTTTTGCACAATGCCCGCATCTTGCAATGACGCCGCACTGGTGCCTCTCGCCAAATCGGCCCTCTTCACGCCGCTGAAGGTGGGCCGGATGTCTCTGCAGCATCGCATCGTCATGGCACCATTGACGCGCATGCGCTGTGACGTTGTGGACGGCGTCAATGTTCCCAGCGATAGAATGGTCACGTACTACAGCCAGCGTGCCAGTCAAGGCGGGCTTATTATTTCAGAAGCCACCGATATCTGCAAGGGCGCCAGTGGCTACCCTCGCGTGCCTGGCGTTTTCACAGAGACGCAGCTGGCGGGCTGGAAGCGGGTGACGGACGCAGTGCATGCCAAGGGAGGCTTCATGGTGGCGCAGCTCTGGCACACGGGACGCGCTTCGAGCTCAAAGATGCTCGGCGGCGAGCGATGCTGGTCCTCAACAGACCTCCCCATGAGCGGGAGCTATCTGGACGGCACGGCCTGTTCAGACGACCCGCCGCGCGCTATGACGGTGGATGAAATCAAAGGTCTGGTGGCCGAGTGGGCCGCCGCGAGTCAACGGGCTGTCGGCGAAGCTGGCTTCGACGGCGTCGAAATTCACGGCGCAAACGGTTATCTTCTCGAGCAATTCTTGCACGACAACATAAACACGCGAGATGACGAGTACGGGGGTTCTGTTGAGAACCGTTGCCGCTTTCTCCTCGAGGTCATCGCTGCTGTATGCAATGCTATCGGCTCTGACCGTGTCGGCCTGCGTTTGTCACCATTCAACTACTTCCAGGATACCCGCGACAGCAATCCAAATGCACATTGGACCTATCTGAGCAAGGCAATTGCCTCCCTGCCTGCGAATCAGAGACCAGCCTACGTTCACATGTGAGTTATTATTCGTATCTCAATTTTAGATTCTTTATAATTTTACTCCCTCTTGCTCACCTCTCAAATAGGATCGAACCGCGATTTGACGAGGTCCTCAGCGAGGAGCAGAAGCTGGAGGCCCTGGCAAAGTATACGTCCGCAGAGAACACAAGCAATGGCGAGACCCCTGCGCAAATTAAGAACTCACTTGCTCCATTCCGCGCCATTCTCAAGGAGGCAGGCATTCCTTTTCTTGCTTGCGGCGCCATCACCCGGGACACTGCCCCAGGCATGGTTGCATCAGGCTCGTACGATCTGATTGCTTTTGGTCGATATTTCGTTGCCAATCCGGGTCTTGTTGAGCGCCTTCGCAACGGCTGGCCGCTCAATCCTTACGACCGCTCCACCTTTTACGGTGCTGATCCTTTAGAAAAGGGCTACACGGACTATCCCGAGTACGAGACATAGTATTTAGGAGGGTTTCATGGTTTCTGGACACATCCACTGTAGAGAGAAGAGGGCTTGAATTAGGACAGTGTGGCAAGCAACTGGAATAGAAGTCAAAAACGTTCCGTTATATGGATATACTCTCAAGTGTTTATTTAAACGTACTTTTGCAATTAAGACACCTCTGATCACCAATGGTTTTAAATATGCATGATTTTCGTTGGGAGCTTCCAATAGGATGCCAAATTCGCTCTCATGATTAGTTACAAACAAAGATCTAGCTGTGCACCCCGAGTCCCCGACATTTTGTAAGGCTTTTTTTTTTTTTGATTTACAGCAGACTTTAATAGCTTAAAACGCTTAAAGCTTGTGCAAATAGGGAGAAGAGCATAAAACCCCTGTATATCTTCAATTCCCCTTTAGATATTTGCCCTGACTGCATCTCCCTGCATATTGATTTGCCCCCACTTCTCCTCCACATCCTTCCACATGTCGTACGTCAGTAGCCATCGAGCCACACCGTGATAGCGCCACGGAAAGGGATCCTCCCCGGTCTCGTCTGACACAGGCAGCACAGGCGCCTCCCCAGAGGCTGCAGCGTCGGCGAGCCACCGGCGGTCAACCTCTTCGAACTCGGCCATTTTGGCGTCGCGCTCAGCCTGGTCGGGCCCATCAGGCATGTGGTACATATATTGGTTGTACGTGCCCCGCTGGACGACCTTCTCCGTTCGAACACGACGGCAAGCCTCGTAGACAGCAAGGGCGTGGCGCTTGGAAGCACTGGAAGTGTCGGTCAGCCGTGCGAGGCAGAGGCCGAGAACGCCTGCATCTTCAAGAGCCATTCCAGCACCGCTTGCGAGGTAGGGCAGCGTCGCGTGGACAGCATCACCGAGAAGTGTGAAGCTCCCCGACGCATGTGACCATGTCGGCTCAAGCCCTGGACGGATGCAGAGGCGCCACTTGAGAACCTCGGCACTGGTGCATAATTCAAGCAGCTTGCCAATACGCGGGTCCCAGTCCCTGTAGAGCTCGCGCATTTCGTCGGCCGTGCCAGTGCCTGTGGTGGCGTGCTCGCCGGGGGGAAGGTTGTCGGGCACGAGAAGAACCATGTTCAACTGCTTGCCTCCACGCAAGATGTAGTTCACAGCATGCGCCCCCGGGCCGATCCAATAGTTCACTTGGGGGTTCTCAACCATGGCGCGCAACTCTGGATCTGCCATCATGCCCTGTGTGTCCAAGAGCAACCGGTAGGCCAGGTCGCCGGTCGGAGTGGGCGGATCGGGGTGGCCGACGAGCTCTTCACGCAACCGTGAGTTGATGCCATCGGCCCCAACAACAAGATCGGCCACAAATGTCCGGCCATCCGCCAGGTGAACAAACGACTTTGAGAAGCCGTCCTTCTCCTCGGTGGTCACACCCACTGCGCGGGCGTTCGTCTGGATGGCAGCCCCGAGCTCGACTGCCCGATCCAGCAGCACACGATGGAGATTTGCACGGTGAAAGTCCCAGAACACGCCGTGCGCTGCACGGCCGTATGCCTGGAAATCCATTGTGGCAAGCTGGTTGCCCTTCCAGCCAAAGTAGGTGCACTGTCGAGGCTGCGTGGCATACTGTTCCAGGCGATCCTTCAGCCCCCAACCAAACAGAACTCGCGATGAATTTGGCAGAACCTGGATGCCGGCCCCGATCTCGCCGATTTGAGATGCGCTTTCCAGGACCGTCACATCATGGCCCGCCAGCAGGATAGCAATGGTTGCTCCCAATCCGCCGAGTCCGGCGCCGACAACAATGACCTAAAATGCGCCGTCAGTTCGTGCCCGGGCTGGGATTGACGGGACAGAAAACCTACTTTAAGTTTACTTGAGGCATCACGATGCAGCTGCTCAACGATGCGATATTCAGATGCCATGGCAGGTGTGCAATGGTATTGTATGTGCTGTGCAATAGAGCTGTCGCAACGAAGAGTGCGGGCCAAAGTTTTGAGATCATCTGTTCCATGAATCGGCCATGCATCGGGATGATATGCTCTTGAGGTCTTGGACGTGTTAACTTAATCCCCGACATTCTCTTTCTCCGGCTGTGTCCGCCTGTCGACTCCCCGTCTTCATTTCCTCGCTCGACCGAAGCGCAGCTAAACCGATAGATGCATCATTACCAAGCTTACGACACAGTCCATAAAAGTTTCAGTCTATTTCTTAGCATGCAGCTATCGCCATCATTGTGCCTATCTGAAAGTGGGTGTAATAGCATCCACTCCCGACGCCAACCAGGACCAACCCCCACTCTTGCGTGTAAGTGGGCCGAATTTGGCAGGAGATGACGGCGCAGGTCTACTTTGCAGATTGCTGTCATGTACATACGCAACTATATGACAGCAACTTTCTTTTTCTTTCTTTTGCAGGTCGTCCAGTCTATAGGCCGTCCAAGTCTTGATGCAAATTGACGATGTCCAAGGTTAGTTGACAGTTTTTGCGGCTATATGCATTTTCGATTATCCGTCCCGTGTCTATGTCGCTCACGTGTGCAAGTTTTCTCTCAAAGGACGTCTCGCTGTCGTCACGGGTGGCGCCCGTGGCTGTGGATTTGCCTTTGCGCAAGGCTTGGCCGAGGCTGGTGCCGATGTGGTTGTCTTCGACGTCATTGACGTGTCTCCGGCGTTTCACGACTTTCCGGCTCAGTTCGGGGTGCGAACAAAAGCATACAAGGTGGATGTGGCCTCATATGCAGATCTCGAAAAGGGCTTTGCGAGCGTCAAAGCCGACTTTGAGGGCCGGCTGGATATTCTTGTTGCGTGTGCCGGCGTCAACAAGGATGTTGCATTTCTCGACACGACGTCCGATGACATGGGTCGTCTGCTGGGTGTAAATGTGCAGGGTGTCTACTTTGCCGCCCAACTAGGAGCCAAAGCCATGATAGCCAGCGGTACAAAGTGTGGCAGCATTGTGCTCGTTGCCAGCATTGCTTCTTACATGGCCATTCGCTCACAGCGCTCTTCGGCATATTGCGCCAGCAAGGGTGCAGTCCGGGCTATGGTTGCGCCCATAGCTGCCGAGCTGAACCAGTACGGCATCCGTGTCAATTCGATCAGTCCAGGATATGTGCGCACTGAGATGACTGCTCCGTTCCCACACCTTCTCGAGAGCTGGAAAGATGAGATTATGAACCACCGCGTCGCAGAACCTGACGATATCAAGGGCGCTTGTGTATTCCTTGCCAGCGATGCAAGCAAGTACTGTACTGGTTCCGATATTCTTGTTGATGGGGGCGTCACAAAATGGTAGCTCGTGGAACTTTATGCAATATGAAAATAAAAGACAAATATTGGACCGGGATAGATATCCAACAATGTGGCGAATGCAATCTGTTCCATGTAGAATCCCCTGTATAGTGCCTGTTGTCCGGCGTGTAACCCAGAGGTAAATCAATATGCGAATAATCCCGGAAATATTCTAAAATGGGTTGTAAAGTGTAAACTCTGATGTGTGGTTAAGTTCGATATGCCCAATCTCACTCAGTCGGGTCCGAGAAGTAGCCAGTAAGGATACGCCAATAGAAGCATATTAATACAGAGAGAACTATGCTATACATTGATATTGAAAGACCTATCTACTTTGCGTCTATGCCTATCTAGGTCTTCCCCCTTGTTTCTACCACAAAAGAACCAATCTTGTTTCGGCTCAAGGCGAGGATACCGCTCTTCTGATACTTTAATTACTCGTTTGTTTTAAACCGCCACAGACTTGGGCGCAGGGGTAGTTGTTGTCTCCATTTGGGCAGCCAGCTTGCTCTTAAACAGCTGTGCGCGCCCGTAGGACTCCGCGTAGGCGGCTGATACGGCAGCCTCCACGGTGATGGGCGGGAACTTGGCTGTGGCGCCTTCTTCGATGCAGGTTGGGATGCAATCAACGACATAATCGGGATTGCCAGACACAAAGAAGGGAATGGAGAATCGCTCTTGGCCCGACTTGTTGATGACGCGGTGCACGTTGCTGCGGTAGCGTTCGTTGGTCCAGCGCTGCATGAGGTTACCCAGATTGATCACCAGAGCGCCCGGAGTCGGCTCGACGTCGATCCAGGTTTGCGTTGCTGTATCGAGCACCTGCAGGCCGCCAACGGTGTCCTGCAGCAGCAGCGTGATGGCGCCGAAATCGGTGTGTGCCCCAATGCCACGAGAGAGCTTCTCGTCTGCGTCTGGCGGCTGTGAGGGATAGTGCAAATACCGCATCGTGGCCACAGCTCCGGTCATGAACGACTCGAAGTAGTCCTCTGCCAAGCCCATGGACAGTGCCAGTGCGCGGAGGAGGTCGCGGGCCAGAGACAGGGCCGAGCTGTAATATGTCATAGATGCCGCCCTGAATGCGTCTAGATCAGGCAGTGCCTCGGGCCATTGGTTTGGCCCACTGTTGAGGCGCTTGTTCACAAAGTACGGGTGTGTTTCTGGGATCTCATCGCCAATGTAGAATCCCTCCTTCAGCTCTGGCTCTGTGCCTTCCTCGAGCATCTGCGACCGCAGCATTTCGTAGCCGCGGTTCCATGTGTTATTGTTCTTGCTGACGCTGTCTTTTTCCTTCTGTGGGAGAGCGAAAAACCGCTTTGCCGCGTTCATCACTGCCTTCTGCTGTTCTGGCGGGATGCTGTGGCCCGTGATCTGGAAGAAGCCATTGTCGAGGCAACTAGTCCTGATCTGGTCAACTACGGCCTGCTTCGTGGCCGGATCCGTAGAGTAAAAGCCTGATTGTCTCAGCCTGGGAGCGTGTGCGTCGAGGGAGGAGAGCGAAGTTCGAGAAACAAAGGACGTGGGATGCTTACCAGAGAAGTCAATGAGAGCAATTTTTGCGGCCATCGTGATTCTGCTGTCCTTTCAAGATCGTCTTTTTCTTGTCTGTTACAGTATTGTGGAAATGGGCAGTTCTGGGTAGCTATCTGTTTATGTAAATTTAGTCATGAATATCATGTTTATCATATGGCCACTGCTCCCGGGACAAGGCTCTCATCGGGTGCGCGCTATACGAGTTAGTTATAATTTTGCCTGCCGAGGAGGAGGAAGAGTGGGGAGCGCCATAAAAGACGAAAGATGGGAGAGCCTTTTATCGCCGCAGAAGTGGGGGAGTGAGTTCCGATCACTTATCGATTCCACATCACTACGGCTAGGAGCGGCTTCAAAGAAAGATCATACCAGCCATGAGTGCTCGGGCAATCGGATTGGGGAACAATCATCACGATTCAAAAGGCACTCACTTCACAACACCCAGAGACAACTGCCGCAGCCCCAGTCATAATTGTCAAGAAACCGAGGAGAGCCAAAGCCGAGCTGCCATGCGCCCAGCCAAAAACACTTCTTGGACATCATACGACAAGTTGCACCTACCACTGCCATGTTCCGCTTTCTCGGTCTCTCAAAAGACAGCACACCCTCGAAGCCGGCTCCCAGTCGCGGTTTGCCGGCATCATGGTACCGCAGCCCAGCCATGTATGAGCTGGACCGGCGTGCCATCTTCTCCCAACGCTGGCTGCTGATGACACACCGGCTGCGTTTCGCCAAGTCCGGCGACTATGTGTCGTTCAATGTTGCTGGGTTTTCCTTTTTCCTTGTCCAAGACCGCGACGGCAACATCAACGGCTTCCACAACATCTGCCGCCACCGAGCATATCCCATCGTTGAAAAGGCATGTGGCAATGCAACTGTGCTAAGCTGCAAGTACCATGGCTGGTCCTATTCCTACAAGGGTGGCCTGGCAAAGGCACCGCGGTTCGACACAGTGCCAGGCTTTGACAAGTCACAGCACGGCCTGCTACCCGTCAATGTGCGCATCGACGAAGCCGGCTTCATTTGGGTCAATCTCGAGGCTGGCGAACCATCGGTCGCGTGGGAGAGCGATTTTGACGGCATCGACACCCGCATGCGCGACACGTACGACTTCTCGGGTTACCGCTTTGATCATCAGTGGGATATGGACCTTGATGCCAATTGGAAGGGCGTCGTTGAAAACTACAACGAGTGCTATCACTGCCCGACATCGCACCCTCTGATCGCTGGTGTCTCCGACTTGACAAAGTACACGGTAGAGCCCAAGGCTGGTGCTTTTGAGCATACCATTATAAACAAGACTGACAGTGACGGCCAGTTCCGTCGCTCCATAGTTTATCTCTATCCATTGACATCTGTGACCGTTACGTAAGTTGTTCCTCTTTTTACATGCATGAGGCTGTCAGAGCCTGATCAGCCTCTCAACACCCTGCTGACGTTCAACAGCGACAACTTTTTCTACATCCAACGCATGGTGCCGACTTCGGCCACCACGACACGCATTGAAAATGATGTGTTTCGGCATGAAAATGCCACTGACAAGCAGTTTGAGGCTATTTTGAATTTTTACCATCAGGTCCTCAGCGAGGATAAGATCCTCTGCGACCGTGCCCAGGCAAATATCAACACTGGCGTATATGTCAATGGCGAGTTTCATCCCCAGAAGGAAGTTGGTCCTCTTTATTTCCAAGAAACTGTGCGCCGACATGTCATGGACCACCGCGCTCTCGAAGAGAATACAAACGATGGCCGCGAGATTTGGCCTGCGGTGCCCAAGATTTCTGGCGAGATGAAAACTAGCAAGCTAGAGGAAGAGCAAGAATTCTGTGCCCGACTTGAGGCTAACTGTCCGGCAAAGCCGGAGTTGGCATGGTAATAGCGGGTGGATGTTCTATGGACTCGTGTAATGAGACGTATGACCTCGGCAGGCCACAAATGCATGATTTAAGACCAAGACGTAAGAAAAACTATTGTGTTGTGACTTTTCGGTTATGCATCACCTGAAGAAAGAAAGGAAGTAATTAGTTAATTCGAAATGAAACCTTGTACTTTTTACACTACAGTGACCTGTTCCCTTTGTCAGATATTGGTTCCTTACATATGTCGGGATTATTTTGTCTTCGTCATTTCCAGGCCCGGCTTCGGGCTCAATCTAAAGTCAATCTCTTTTCTGAACTGATCTTTGTTATTCTATCTCGTGCCTTTGAAATTTTAGCACTTCAGATAAATCCGTATGTAGGAAGAGACAAATTTCCTTCATAGTAAATCGAAGAATTGTCAGTGGCATTCTGAGACGACAGGCTTAATTCTATCGACTTAAACATGATCGGAAGTCCAATGCCAACGCGTAGGTGGTTACCTGCTGTAATACATGCGTATTTGTTCCGGAGGTTTTTCCGTCGACTGGTCCTCTGACTGTCAATACATGTTCCTACTCCGTATCTAGTTAAGGAGCTTATCAATAGCTCAGACCGGTTCTAATACCACACTATGAAAGCTGAGTCGGAACCGGCTGCCGAGCATCATTCAAAGCGGAAAGCCATATCCCGACAGTCGGTGTTAACGGGGATCGTGACGTTCATAGCACCATACCTCAATCGCATCGTTATCTGTTTTGATCCCCTTGAGGGCCGAGCCATGAATGTGGCACTTTTATTAAAAAAAAAAAAAAAAATTGGAAGCTCCTACTAGGCTAGGGTTCTTATTAGGCTACGGATGTTTACAGCGTTTGCTAAAAGACTTACGGCCAAGAGAAAGCGAAAAACAACGGTAAAAAGACGGGGACAATGGTGTCGAAAAATGATTGCTGGTGATTTGATAGTCTTGTCAGTATTATATATAGTGCACTATCGGCATTGTGCAAAACAGATACTTCCTCACTGATGCATAAGTTAACCATTGACCTTCACGAAAAAACTATAGCAGACGCAGTAATAACCACCATGTCTCAACTCGCACAACGCCAGACTTCTTCGATTGGTCCACATCCTTTCGACCCCATCACTCCAGCAGAGATTAAGCTGGCAGTCAGTTTGCTAGAGGCTGCGTTTCCTGGTACTGCTTTGCGCTACAAGCGGATTGATGTGCAAGAGCCTCTGAAGAATGAAGTTGTACCTTTCATTGAGGCAGAGCGATTGGGCTTGCCTCTTCTCAAGAAACCATCACGTCTTCTGCAAGCACTCTTCCACCGTCTAGACACAAAGGCGTTTTATAAATCAATTATAAACGCTGACACGAAGACAATCATTCAAACGGAGGAGCTGCCAAAGCATGTCCAGGTACGGGGTATAACATGCTATGACCCAAATAACGCCTCTGGCTACGACCGTAATCGCATATTAATTTATTGCATCTTTAGGGACCCATGGACGTTGATGAGATGCTTACTCTTGAGAAAATGTGTCTTGAGCATCCGGCAGTGTTAGCCGAGATCAAAAAGTTGAATCTCCCAGCAAGCATGTCGGTATGCGTCGACCCGTGGATTTATGGCACAGACGACCCCAATGAGGTTCGTCGACTGGTCCAGTGTTATGTTTATGTTGTCGCGGTTGCCCACCCTCAGAACAATCACTACTCGACGCCGTGCAAATTCTCACCCGTCTTCAACGTTTTGACTGGCGATCTTGTCCGCATGGATCATTTGCCTTCTGGACTTGATGCAAAAACAGCGGCAACTGAGCCATGGAAGCCGGTGAAAACCGTTCAGTATGCTCATGACCTTTTGGACGAGCCTGTGCGGTCCGACCTCAAGCCTTATGTGGTTCTCCAGCCAGAAGGTCCATCATTTCAAGTTGACCGCAACGTGGTCTCCTGGCAAAAATGGCGCTTTCACGTTGGTTTTAATAACAGGGACGGCCTGGTTATTTACAATGTGACATACGAGGGCCGGAATCTTTTCTACCGTCTATCACTCTGCGAGATGACTGTTCCATATGGCGGTGAGTATGGCAGACCCATAAGCATCTTACAAAAGATTGCCCTGGTATCCATGTCTGAATATGATTGAAAGAGAACTGACGAGGTTTCTCTCACAGATCCTCGCAAGCCCTTCCACCGTAAGCAGGCTTTTGATGTAGGCGATGTGGGCCTTGGTATCACGGCAAATCAGCTGTCACTGGGCTGTGACTGCCTAGGCCATATTAAATATTTTGATGGGCACCGAACAGACTCTCAGGGCAACGTGGTGCAGCTAAAGAATGTTGTTTGTCTACACGAGCAAGACGCCGGCATCCAGCACAAACACACCAACTTTCGCAACGGAGCAGCCACAGTGGTGCGCAATCGCCAGCTGGTCGTTCAGATGATCTGCACCGTTTCCAACTACGAGTACATTTTTGCCTACATTTTCGACCAAGCTGCAGGCTTAGAACTTGAAGTTCGCGCTACTGGAATTCTATCCACGTCTCCATTTGACCATGAAAAGGGCCAAGTACTTCAATGGGGCACAAACGTCGGCCCTGGAGTCGTCGCAGCCTTCCACCAGCATCTGTTTTCTTACCGCATTGACCCTGCTATCGATGGGTTTAACAACACGGTATACTATGAAGACAGTGTGCCCATGGCCAGAGGTGCGGATAATGTCTTTGGCTGTGGCTATCTGGTTGACCCAACCACCATTAAAACTTCATCGGCTGTCAATACCTCTGTCGAACGCCACCGCGTTTTCAAAATACGCAACGACAGCGTCATAAACCCCATTACGTACCGGCCCGTTTCGTATAAGCTGCAAACTTCGCCGAGCCAGATGCTCCTTATGGATCCGTCGTCTTTCAACGCCCGACGGGCAGTATTTGCCACCAAACCAATTTGGGTTACAAAGTATAACGACGACGAACTTTATGCAGCTGGCGAGTTTACCAACCAGAGTCAAAAATCGAACGGTGTTGAAACCTGGGTTTCACGTCAAGACTCGGTAGAGAACGAAGACGTAGTTCTATGGCACAGTAAGCGAAACATTCTTCAAGCGTCAATAATTGCTATCTACCTCACATCTATTTATTCATTCGCTAACAGCTGCTTTCCACTTAGCTTTTGGTCTAACTCACAACCCTCGGATTGAAGACTTTCCGGTTATGCCAGTTGAGAGAATTAGTGTCAGCTTGAAGCCAGACGGCTTTTTCTCTAAGAACCCAGCCCTTGACGTGCCCCAATCCACACAATCCTTCAATCACTCCAGACTTTACCAGGAATCGACATCGACTGAAGTCGAGACTTGCTGCTCAAAGGTCGCAAAGTTGTAAAAAGAAGAAGTGATAGTTTAGAAGTACAGTCGTGAATTAAATAGCTTAAAGTACGAAATAAACCAAAATAACACATAAATTTCCAAATTCGTTTAGATTTTAAGCTTCTGTTCTATGTCTAAGCTCTACAAGTGATGTACAGCATCTATGTACATTCCCCATACTCGTCGTTTTATTTCTACAACTTCGCCGCAGCAATACTACTACGGGCCATCTTCGTAACCTCCTCGGCTACTCCCCATGATAGTTCGTATCCACTCCCACCTGCGCCGTATGCGTGTATGATTTTCAATCCTTGCCCGGAAATTTCAGCTTCCAATCGAAGTCCCCCCTCACGCGCAGGACGACGGCCTACAACGTCGCGAATAACCTCGAACTGGCCATCCTTATTTAGAATACCAGGAAACATTTTGGCAGCACCCTTCAAGAGCCACTTCCTCGTCTCCATAGAGGGGGTATCCCTCCAGTCATGTGGTTCTTTTGTGCCTCCAACGATAGTGCCTCCATCCAGTGGCCGTGGAATCAAAAACGTCCATGTTCCGTCAGCATTCTGCTGTGTAATTGTCCTGTCACATTTGTTTGCCACGAGACATGTTTGGCCTGTTTATGTTTTTACATTAGTTTTACTCTATGCGAGTGTGGCCTGAAATGTAGAGGGAGCAGCCATATAGAAGACGAAAAAAACGAACCGCGGATTGGATAGTAAGCTGGGTCGCCAAATCCAGTTCCAGAGCAGTTGACTACTATGTTGACATTTTTTGCCAGAGAAAATGCTTCCTCTGGGCGCATCAGAAGCTTCTTAAGGACTTTGCCCCCCCCAAGGAGGAACCGGCGCAATAAGAAGCCGGTATACACAGGTGGATTTAAACACCAGGACTTGTATACAGTTCCGAATGTGATGCCTTCCGGCAGTTCGCTCTTATCGAGAACACGAAATCCTTCGTGATTGGCATACCCGCCCTGTAACTTGGTGTAGGCCTCAGATGGGCGCTCAAAATACTCGTAGCCGTCCATGAACTCGATCCCAGCCTCCGGAAATTGGGCAGCTGTCTGACTAAGAACACGAAAAGAAACTTGGCACAGCTTGTCGAAACGAGCCTCTTCGGCAGTCATTACGGGAATGTAGCGGTGGTGAGCACCGGCCCATGCCGACGCATAGTTTGCCGAGTTTTCGTGGTTCCCACCATGAGGGAACTCGTTCGCAACGATCAGAACGGAACATGCGGGCGAGAAAGCTTCTTGGAGACGTAGTGCTGAGGCAAGGCCCAGGATGCCCGCCCTAACAAAGTTGTAAATTATGATTTAAGGCATGCATAGAGATCAGGGAAGCGGACTCACCCAATGACCACTATTGTCTGCTCTCCGGGAGGTTTGGTTAGATTCGACATGTTTGAACTCTACAGAAATGCCGGTCGTTCAGGTCGCCTATTTTTCTTATTGCCCAACTTTTTGTCGTGTATTAGAGTCTATCTTCCAAATAAGGTCATGTGTAATATACAGAAAACCTGGTCACATAATTTACGCGCCGTTAAGAGCTCCCCACACTTGTCGTGGTAGTGTTTGAAGTCGTCGGCTGGGAAGAGCCCGTGTCTCGTCGGTAAAGATAGATAAACATCCCGCTGTCGGTAGGGCGCTCCGATATTGACAGTAGTGGGTTCCACACGCATATCCGCCGACTAAAACTGGTGGCGTTTTCCATACAGAATAGGCATTCGCTTATCTAAAGTACACCGTAGATAATGAGCTGGGATACATTGTCTGTGCGCAAGTATCAACTTGAGATGATGGCAACGATCCCCGCAGCAAAATGGAGCTCCATTCTAAGCCTTGCTCCATGTCAAAAATTAGAAGTCAAGAATGGCTCGGCAATGTATTCAGGAAAACACCGATGGGATGCAAAGCTGATTGCACAAAAGACAAAGGAATAACTAAGCTAGCTTGTTGGATGAGAACTAAATTACTCCCCCGGTAGAAATCTATTGGCAATCTAACAGCGTGTCTCTTTATTCTTAACCAAACACTAAGCATGCTTTGCATTTTGTATGACAGGCGATCTGGCCCCTGCAACAGATACATTATCTTTTAACAAAAGGGCCAGGGACGTCCAAGTCTTTTTCCAGATTTACCTCTGTCTTAGGTGTACTGAAGGCTGTCGTCACCTCCTGAGGGAGTATTGAACTGCGCACTGCGAAAAGTGGGTGGAGCAAAATGATGGTCTGTTAAGCTGAAATACTCATCATTTGCAAAGCTTGCCCCAAAGCTCGATATGTCTGTCCATAGATATGGTTGTCTCCCCATTGATAAGTTATCGATGACTTCCTCGCCAGAAATGCCAGTGAGCATATTAGTTATTCCGGACATTGCATTTCCAGCAAATTCCTGGCCCAGATCATAGAGTATAGATCTTGTCTCTTGGCCTTCCAACTCTAACGCAGCTCGGGGCTCGTGGTTCCCACTAGCCAAGTGGTTGAAGATAGAGCGTTTTATGCGTTCAAATGTGTTTCTGTACTTCTTGGCGGGCTTCCAGCGTTCTGTGATTACGTAGAGAATGATGCTGCAATCCGTAATGGCGTTGCGAGCATCGGCAATTGGCATGGCATGTGGTGTTTGCCACATACAGTGAATGAGACACAGGCCTGTAAGGTGTCAGAATCATAGGCTGACGGTTGGTGACTTGGAAAAACACTTACCAGCGATAAAAACAGCCTGAACATCGAGTGGAGTAAAAGCGCAAGTTGGTATTGTGTCATGGAGTTGCTTGTAAGACTCGCATATGCCAGCACAGGCAGTCGCACAGCGTTTAAGAGTCTGTTCGTCCACCGTAGAAACTGTAATTTGAGGAAACAGTAGAAGTCTGATACAGCTATAATATTGAATAGACTGATCCCTCGTTAGCAGTACTTCTCGATTGTGAGGATGGGATAAGCGACGAGAAGAAGCATACACAAACGATCTCCAGGTGGCGGCTACTCCATAATTCTGTGTTTACTTCTGCTCTTTCGCTAACTGGCGTAGAGCCTTTTTCTTTGGACATGGCATTTTTCCACTGAGACAGCTCCAGCAGGAAACCGCTGACGGCGTCTCGCGAGGCATTCATGTTCTTGTCGACCCGATAAATCTCATGCTGAATGGTAGACTCGATCCTCTTCATGCGGACTGTATGAATGAAATGTGTTAAAGAAGTCGGCGGATCCGCCGGAGTATCAAGGTTATGTCTTATGGCCCTGTTAAAATCATCTAGAGAAACTGCGTTCTCGTCGATATCTAGTGGAAGCTTCAAGTTTACAAATTAGCCCGTTGAGTTTAGCAAAAGCTATAAATCGGATGTTTCACGACGTACAGGAGCATCGATGTCGTGGTCTGAAATTGACGGAGGCCGTCCTGAGACAATCGTGATATCACGGTCGAGCACATAGCAGGACCAGAACAACCGTTTATCTAACTCTGCTGCCAGACCAAAATGCGCAGGCGCCGGCTTACGATGTAGTCCGAGAGAAATGCACAGCTTTATTGCCAGTCCTATCATGGTCCTGCCATCTGCTGTCAGCCTCACTTACTTTGTTTTCATATCTATTACCAAAATTGCGCTTGATTGACAATGGTAGGTTTCACAAACCATGGTCCAGGTTGCCGTGGCGCACGTTGGCAAAATAATGATGCAAGTGCCAGGAAAACAATGGACCGCCGATCGATATATCCGAGAACTATATCACGATGGCTCATTGCGATGTTAAATAGGTCATCGCAAGGGTATTTGTGTCCGTGTCCAGCCTGAATCAATGCTTTAGTACGTTTGAGTCTTTAGAAAACATAAAAAACACGTCATGACATTGGGTGTACTTACGAGCTCCAAGGATTTGCCACCAATGGCGTACACGAGATGCAACAACGCAACCTCAAAGGGGTCTTCAAGTTCTCCCCGTCGCGAATGAGTGCTGCGCAGCTTCTGGGAGCTAATAACAGGAAACTGAGGTGAGATGTACTGCATATAGGCGTCAAAGAGTATGCTGTAGTCTCGCGTTGAAAATTCCGAGATGCCATATTCCGATTTGTCTGCTGACGATTGGGACTGACTATTACTGTTGTTTCTCTCCTCATCTCTGGTCGCCACTGACTCGGCTTCGAGATTCGCTAATCCGCGAGAATTTGATTTCAGAGCAGATCCTAAAAGACGCCCAAGAGTGAGGTAGGATGTGCTGCCAACATAGTAACCGGAAGCTATGGTCGATGCATCACGTATAACACTAGATATCGGGTCGCCCACTTCTTCCTCGGCCTGTTGTCGCTCCCAATGGTCATGAGCAACCTCACTCCTTCCACCATAGGAGAGCCCGCACTCCAGTTCTGCGATTCGCTCCTCTAGTCGTTGGATATGCAATCTTGCCTTTTCTCCTCGGGACGCAGTTGGCAGAATGTAGCGGCATTGAACGCCATTCCGGAGGCACGATGCACACGACGGTTGCAAGCCATTACACTGGTTGTCTATTAGAAACAGCACACAACTCTATTGCTCAAATGATGATTGTCGTATCACACGTACTTTCTGTTTGCGAGACTTGCATCTTTGGCATGCCATTGCCACCCGGTGACGCTTCCTCGATCGCTGCTCAGGGCTCTCCACCGGCGACTGAGAGACCGCCGGCGAAGGGGAGACATGCACAGCAGCTTCGGCGCAGTCGGAGTCTGCCATCGCTCACGAAATTCTTTCTGCGGCTGTCGGTACCAGAAAAGTCGGATAGTAGTCCGATAATTTAAGAGAGATGGCTGACTTTATCTTGACACTCGCCGAGTCCATGGAACGACGTTATCGGAAGCCATGCTGCCCCGCCCTTAGCTACGCAAGGGTCCTGCGATGGCGCTAAATTACAGCTGGATTACAGCGGCAGTTCGTTTCCGAGAATTTGTGGGTTTCGGCATGAGGTCGCGTCTGATAACTGTTAGCTCTGGAGCTAAGGAGAGAGCTTGAAGAACGAAAAAGAGCATCTACAGCTGTGTTATCTGCACACAAGTATGAGATTTTTTGCTATATAACTAGAATGCCAGTTCTAGGGACCGGGGACGGACCTGGGGGAGGCCAAAATTCAGAATATTTTATTCTAGTCCCTGGAGGTCAGAGTTTTAACTATGGCGCCGAAGCAGATTCAACTCAACTTTCTTGAGACCGCCGCAACTGGCGGAAACTCTTTCATCGGGCAGTGGAAGTAGGTGCTGTGAAAATCAAGGCGGGTGAAAAGTCCACCAGACTGAATGCATAAAAAATGGACTAATCAAAATTGTTTCCTAGAAATGGGCCCGATGACTGGTCCAGACACAAAGACAGGCTCGACTACTACATTTGGCTTGCGAAGATTGCGGAACGAGGCAAGATCACGTCTATATTCTTTGCCGACTCCTACGGCGTAAACGACGTCTATGGAGGCAACACAGATGCCACCTACCGTGGCGGGTGTCAAGTCGCACAGTTTGACCCTCTTGTCCTCGTCTCGGCCATGGCAGCTGTGACCAAATCGGTGGGGTTCGCTGTGAGCGCAAATGCTTGCTATCTGAATCCTTATATCATGGCTCGCACGTTCTCAACGCTAGATCATATCACAAATGGACGAGTCGGATGGAACATTGTTACTGGATACACCAATGCTTCAGCGAGAGCTATGGGTTTTGATCACATCATGCCTCACGATGAGCGCTATGCCAAGGCAGAGGAGTTTACAGATCTAACTTACCGGTAAGTGTCAGCTTCCCGGATGTACTTCAGCATAGAGCTTGACTAATTGCCTGTTCGATTTGTTGTATATAGACTTTGGGAGGGAAGCTGGGACGATGATGCACCCACATTTGACCCCGAAACGGACACCGCTTACGATCCCACCAAAATCAAGCGCATTGAATTTGAGGGAAAGTACCATCGTCTGTCAGCGACTCAGCAGACACACCCGTCGCCGCAGCGCGTGCCCGTTCTCTTTCAGGCCGGATCGTCCAAGGCCGGCATTGCTCTAGCCGGTAAGCATGCAGAGGGTCTGTACTGTGGAAGCGTGAATCCAGCCTTCGTCAAAAAGTATGTGTCAAGCATCCGTGAAACGGCCAAGGCGGCGGGACGTAATCCGAACGACGTCAAGGCCTTTGCTGGAATATCTACATTCATTGCTCCCACCCTGGAAGAGGCCCAGGCGAAATACGACAGTGCTTTGAAAAATGCACTACCGATTGCTGGTCTAGCAAAGTTTGGTGGTTATACGAATATCGACATGAGCAAATACCCGCTGGATGAGCCCTTTGAGTTCAAGGGAGACTATGCTGATAATGCCATTCATGGCATTATCTCGAATTTCCAGGCGGGAGACGGCACTTCGGAAGTCTGGACCCCAAGAAAGCTTGGAACTAAGGTTTCCATGGGCGGTCTCTACCCCACGGTAATTGGCACACCAGACATGGTTGCAGATTTCATGGAAAAATATGTTGAAGAGACAGATATCGACGGCTTCAACATGTATTGTAAGTATGCCCCCTCTGATGAATACGTATTTCGCGCTAGAGAAAGCTGCTAATGCGACAAACTGGCAGATTGCTCAAACCCGGGAAGTTATGAGGATGTTGTCGATCTTTTAGTTCCTGTGCTTCAGAAGCGAGGAATGATGTGGGAGGACTATCCAGTGCCGGGGGGCACTCTTCGTGAAAATATGCATTGTACACCAGGATTGAAACGACTACCAGAAGACCATCCCGCTGCCGTGCACCGGAGAGAGCGTTTGGAGGAACGAAAACAAAGAGAGCTGGCAGCTGCAGCTGAGAAGGTATCTATTTCAAAGTAGAAGATAAAGAAGATAAACTTTATTTTTAGTTCTGCATAACATTGTCAATATAAACTGACTTTGTTGTTATGTGCATATCTCGTGACCAATTGGGCAGGTATCAATCTGAACGTACGGTATTAAATAGCCAACTATTGCATTAAATGAATTTCTATTTGATAAAAAAAAAAAAATAAATAAATAAAAGTAAAAAAAAAATCTCGAAGTGTTATTACAGAAGTTTCTTTAAATTGGTCTATCACATGCCTGTGCGTACTACAAGGGCCAGAAATAGACATGTGGCGTTTGGTGCACTAAATTATCAGAAATGTGAGGCCTGAAATGATTTTTGTCGGTATGTCGTTTTCCAAGTACAAGACTGAGGCATTATGAAAAATAAAATAAAAAAATAAAAATAAAATAATAAAATAAACTGGTTGTGCCCCAATGTTCGGATATCTTAGGCTGAGCAAAAACCACTGAGAGATTTTATTTTTGATTATCTGGAATGAATTCACACAAAGAAGCTTTAATTACTAGACCCGCACCACAATTTTCTTCCCTTCCATATCACCCTTCTTTAGCCTTTCCAGGCCCTGTGGGATAGCATCCAGTCCTCCTTCAAGAACTTCGATAAATGGTATCCTGACATGCCCTTGCTCGATTAAGCGGTTTAATTGAATGGCATATTTTCGGCATTGAGGATTGAGGATGAACGTCTTCATCTCAATATTTTTCGCCACCACATTTTCGGGGATAGTGCAGTTCTTGGGCAGAAATGACAGCGGTGCGATGACGGATGGCTTAGATGCCGACAGAGCAGCCATTGCGAGGACGGCAGTCTCGGGACCCACAATGTCCATTGCCTTGGTCAAGCCATCTCCCGTAATAGCGAGGATCTCGTCGACAATTTCCTGCCCCGTCTTGCCAGTCCTAGAAATGACGTGTTGTGCCCCCAAATCTCTCAGTAGCTCTTTGTTCTTGTCGGATGTGATAGCAACAACAGTAAGTCCGCTCTGTACGGCAATCTGTGTGGCGAACTGGCCAGTGATTGTTGAACCCCCCCAGATAAGGATGAAGCTGCCAGTGACATTGTCATTTTTCATTTGCTTCGAGTCTAGGGAACAATGCGGAATGGGAACATCCATCCAGTGCCAAAGAGTCATAGCAGCTGTAAGGCCAGCTACGCCGAGACAAGCCGCGCTATCGAAATCTAGGTTCTGTGGCATAGGAAGGACAGTATGTTGTGGAACTTTCACTCTCTGTTGAAAGCATCCGGCCTCGCGTTTCTTGTAGTATGTGCCTTGTCATTGGGTCAGACAGACAAAAGAGAAAAGACAATATAAGAGAAGAAAGAAACATTCAAACTTACTTGTCCAAACCCTATCTCCTGGTGAGATGTCAGTCACACCTCTACCGACTCGTTCCACGACCCCGGCCAGCTCTCGCCCTGTGACCCAGGGAAACTCTGGAAGACACATTTTAAAGTCTACCGACTTCCAATCTATGGGATTGAGGCCCGTGGAACGCGTAGAGATCACAACATCATTGTCGTCAGTGCACTCGGGTGATACTAGTTTCACAACTTCATATCTTGAGTTGGAGGTCACTATGAGAGCATCGTGATAGGACGTAGGCAACGAGGGTGGTGTTGAGCTCTCGGTTGTTTGCTTTGGCGGTATTGATGAGACTTTTGCTCTTGCGGGGCGCTTTTCTTCTTTCCGCTCTGTAAGTCTCGAAGACAGTGAAACATTGTCACTGCTAACGATTTCCTTGCTCGCCTTATAGCGTTTCGACTCGCGAGCACCGCAAAGAGCCAAGAAACTACTGAAACCCATAGTTATCGTTATCGATCCAGAATCTGTGATTGGGGTGGTTCTCTATCCTCGCTGCCTGGTAGGCTATGTAGTAAAAGATTGCTTTATATATCCAGACGCATTTGTTTCTAGTTTGGTGACGTCTTGAAACCCCAACTTTGAAAAACTCTCGCGTCCGCATAACAACCCCGTCTCTCTGGGGTGTGCATAACCGGAAAACGCAAAACCGGAATAACAACATTGGCGTATTGATGGAATGGAATCCTTTACTTTGACCAGAGATTTTACTTTGGGTTTTCGGAGCCGTAGCCGACATTTTTTTTTATTCCCTTTACTTTCTCTGTAATGCCGTCTCATGTTGCACTAGAGTTCTACGCATATGCAGTAGGAAGAAGCATCCGATGCGTAGGTATCGCTGTTCAGATGTTGGAAAACACAACATTAGTGTCGGCTGTGGCAGATCCGATAAAATTTCCTCGATCAGACAGCATTTAACGGCTTTAGCCACCCATTTTACTGAGTCGGCCCAAATGATCCGAACTCGGGAGTAGTGGCTTTCAAAGTATTGTATTGCTTGTTAAGTCGGAAGCACTAACACGAATGCACATAAGAGAGAAGATAAAGGATCCACAAAGATAAACATTGTTTGCGATAAGGAGCTTCTTTTGGAGCCAAGAGTCCAAACTACGACAGATAGGTCACTTTCATTGCAATGTGACAATTTGCACGGAATGAGTGCGAGTGGAAGACTGCATCAAGACAGATAACGACTTTTCTAGGATATGTTTGTTCACTGACAACGGCCACTCGAAGATAAATATAATGTATCCGTAGTCCGAACGAGGTCTTCACCACTTAGAAGGTCTTCAAGACATGCACTCAGAGCGACAATTCGACCCCTTCATCAAGACCTTGATATAGAATTTCGCAGCCAACCATGTCGAAGCAAGCCACCGCTCAAGAAAAGCATCTGGCTCGGTCTGAATTGAGCTCAGCCGATGACACCGCCGCCATTGATGTCGAGCCTGTGTTAGTAACCGCCGACAAGGCCAAACTCGACATTTCCAGCGAGTTCCTTGCCCTCCATGACGCAAAGTACAGAGGATACACGAGCAAGGAGGAGTCTAAGGTTCGCTGGAAGATCGATTTTTGGTTGGTCCCCATGATGTTTCTTACGCAAACCCTTCTCGCTGTTGATGTAAGTACTCCTGTCTGTGTCCCCATTCAAGCATTCGGTTTACAATGCTAACAAGTCCGCAAACAGAAAGTCTTGGTGTCCAACGCTGCGCTCTATGGAATGCAGAAGGACGCCCACTTGAAAGGCCAACAGTACAGCTGGGGTGAGTCTTTTGGGTTTCTGTGTCTCTTGAGAGTTCTTCAACAAGCAGGCTAACTCAAAATCCAGTGGGGTCTATTTTCTTCTTTGGTTACCTGGTCTCTGAGTTTCCATCCAATGCCATCATCCAGCGATTTCCAGTCGGCAAGGTGATTGCAATCTCAACGATGGGCTGGGGGTCAATGACTGTGCTAATGGCTGCCTGCTTCAATGCCGGTGGTCTCATGGCAGTGAGATTCTTCATGGGAATGCTCGAAGCTCCTATTGTACCAGCTTTGGCCATTGTGACTGTTATGTGGTACAAGAAGAATGAGCAGCCCGTGCGCGTAGCCATGTGGTACTCTGGCTTCTCTACTGTATGTTTGTTCTTTTCTTGGCACATCATGATCAACAAGGCTCGGAGTTGTTTATATATATTAACAACCACTAGGTTTTCAGCGGTACTATCAGTTATGGCATTGGACATACGCATACTGCAATCGCGCCTTGGAGACTTCTCTTTATCGTCCTTGGAGGTTTTACCGTGGTTTGGGGAGCTTTCCTTTTTATCTTTTTCCCGGATAATCCCCTCAAGGCTCGTTTCTTGAACGAAAAGGCCAAGTATATTGCCGTCAGCCGCGTGCGCTCGAACAAGACTGGCATCGAGAACAAGGTAAGAGAATGTGTATGACACGAAAACGGTGGGTTACACACTTTATTGTAACACCGACTGACCGATCCTCGTACTTTTACAGACTCTGAAGTGGTACCAAGTTCGGGAAGCTTTTACAGACCTCAGAACGTGGGCGTTGGTTGCATATGCCATCTGCGCGAATTTTGCCAACGGCGGTCTGGGTGTATTTTCGGCCCAGGTTGTAAAAAGTTTCGGCTTTACCAAACTGCAGACAGTTTTGGTTGGGATTCCGTGTGGGCTGTTCATGACAGTATCTGCGCTGACCGTTGCTACGATAAACGCATTCTTCAAGAATATACGAGTCAAAACATGCGCCGTATCGGCGGTTGTTCCTCTTGTGGCAACAATTTTAGTGCAGAGTAAGCAGCCCTTTTTGTTTTATCACCTCTATGGGCCACCCATGCTAACAAATGACTACAGAGCTGGATAAGTCAAACAAAGTCGGCCGACTTCTGTCCTACTATTTCATATACTTCTACTGGGCGGCATATCCAACAGGTGAGACCCTCACGCCAAAGTCATGCTCTTTTTGTGGTTATTTGCTGTGCAGCAGGCTAACGTGGTTCACTCTAGTCGTTTCGCTGTCCATGGCCAACACTTCCGGCCATTCGAAGAAGGTCACCATGAATGCGATCATGTTCCTGTCCTACTGCTTGGGCAACATTGTAGCGCCCCAGTTCTTCATCACCTCGGAAGCGCCAGGCTACAGGACCGGTTATAATGCTATCATTGCCGGTTCAACAATTGCCATTGCAGCCTTGATCGCCTATGAGATTATCATTTATTTCGACATGCGAAGCAAGAAGAAGCAGCTAGAAGGGTTTACACCTGAGATGGCCCACGCCGAAGAACAGTTAGATTTGACCGATAGGGAGAAGAGAGGGTTTGTGTATATCTACTAATCACGTTCTAGATGGGGAGGGTGCGAGATCTGTGAAGTTTGACATCTCATTTAGACGACTCTGGCATTGGTCAATGACGTGGATTGGGTTAAGTGATACGAAGACAAATATGATCTATGTGCGAACTGAATAGATTTAGTCACAACATATCTCGTAGCCCATTGTGCACGTTATGTGGGCTTAAACATTGTCATAATTTACCAAGAGATTAGCGATACAGTGACATGACAAGCCAGCCTATTCGAATTCGGGCGTCGGACTTGATTGTTGTATTCCCACGTTCTCACAAGGACTCAATTATTAGCACCTCGAGAGGACATGGTGTCTTGTTAGACAGACCTGTTTCAACGGTGCTCAAAAGGCTTCTCTAGGTGCTCTCGGCAAACCAACAAGGGGTGATGGCGTAGTTGGGAGCGCGTTAGACTGAAGATCTAAAGGTCACCGGTTCGATCCCGGTTCACCCCAAAAGCCGAGCTACTGGCATCCCAAGTTTTTTTTTTTTTTGTTTTTGTTTTTGTTTTTTGTTTGTCCCGAGTAAAAGGTCTTAATCGCACTTTCAAGGCCCGACAAAGACTTATGTCTTACATACAGAACGTTACATACATAGCGTCAAGCATATAAAAGGAAAATACAATTATTTCATAAAGTATATTATACTTCTGATGGACAATTAGTCGCAAGACTATCATTACCTCGTTAATCTATTGATGATCCTTCGTCGGTACATCGACATTGAGGCCGAGATCAGCGATAGCAACTGTGTGGAAAAGCGAGAGATTGAATGCTGGCTCGCCCGCATGTTGGCTGCGAAAAAAAGATTACGCCTGAAGCGCTAAAGTTGGCAGAGGAGTTGGCAGCCGATGACGCCCCGACAAGTGAGATTGCCAATGAAGAGCAGGTTTACGTTAATGCCATTTACATTCCAGAGCGATTAACGATGGCACGTAAACTGGCTGTATGCGCATCAATTCACCCGTGGCAGGTAATCGATAAAAGCTTATGGTACTGGATTCAAAAGGCTTCGTATCCCAATAAAACCAACAGTTTAACCAAGGGGGGTCGTGACTGACTCAAGATAAACATACAGATCTCGGCGATGTTAAATCTTATTTCAGACGACAGCTTTTGGTTTCTGGAGGCATATGCCACGTACTGGACCGCTTATGACCAGATGGACCTACCAATGGCCAACCATGACACACATCAATTTCGACACCTACGGTTCCGAAGGCCCGTTGTGGTAACGATGACAGGGATGACCATAAGCGGGCTGCACCGCTGCTGGCTGCGGCACCCAACTACTTTTGGTCACGTTGGTGGCATGAAAGAGAGGAATAAAAGAAGCATATACAGATCACCAACAAGAAATATATGTTTGCTACGTCCAAGCTCGCCATATTGATAAGGCAGTATCGTTGAAGAAGTGAAACAAAGCAAGAGAGAACAAAATATAAAATTAGAATACGGTGTCCAGTGGGCTGTAAATATCTGTGGCCCCTGTATGTAGCCAGTAAACATACAAACACATTGCTATGTTAAACAGCTTTCCGACTTGCGAATGCCCACCCCCATTTACATGACATATCGGAAACTCTTCAACTCAAAGTCCGTCTTGTCTTCAAACGTCTGCGAATCATCCTGTACTTCGCCATCAGCCAGCCGCTTGTCCCTCTTCGCATTTTCCCACATGTACACTCCTCTCAGCATAAGGGGAAGAAGGAAAAGAAGGCAAATGCACGATAGCATCGATTTGACACCGGTCGGATAGCCATCCTTTTCCTCTTTCGCCTTGAAGAAGTGGGGCGAAGCGATGCTGCCTGCGCAGTATCCCACGAAGAGAACAAATGTAACAGTGATTTTCTTGGCCGTGCCGGCCACATTGCCGCCAATGACGGCAAATGAGAGCGCCAGGGTTACAGAAAAGGTGAACGTTGCCCACAGTGCGACCACACGGCCCCATTTGTTAGTTTCGGGGAGGGTGTGGAGGAGCGCTGCGCCGATGATAGAGGGCACACACGAAGACGACATGCAAATCAGGCGCATGTTCTTGAACTTGGTCGAGAGGTAACCACTGGAGACGAATCATTCATTAGCATACTGCAGTGTCGGTAAAACATGAAAAGAGGATATTGTACCTAATGACGAGAGAGATAATTTGGATCACGTTGGCAGGAATACCGATCAACATAGTGTCCACGGCCGAGAACCCCAGACCTTTGATAATCAAACTCGAAAACTAAACCACTTGTCAGAAAAGTTACGTTGTAGACAGAAGAATCGGGGGACATCACGCACCCCAGAGAGAGCCCCGGCGGGAATGGTACCGCACATGCCGAGTGCGAAAAATAGGTATGTCTTGGGATCAACAAACGCCTCTCGAACCTGATACCATTTCCACTTTCCCTTGGTGCCAGTGTGTTGACCCGATGGCTAAGAGCGTCCACATTAGTCTATATATATATAGAGAGAGATAAGCATGCAATCTAGGTGGGCCGGGTATACTAACCATGGCCATTGCGGAAATGCGCTCCTCGGGGGTCAAAAATCGGGCGGCCGAGGGATCTGAGGGGAATATGAAAAAGATCACAAGGCCCCAGACAAAGGTGACAAAGCCAAAGATCAGAAACATAGCCCTCCATACGGCAACGGCCGGATGTTTCATGTGACCGAAGCCGTATCCAATCAAGGCGCCAAGGATAGAGAATATGGGAGTGCCAGAGAACCACGCAATTTGACGGATGGGCTGCTCTTCACGCCGGTACCAGCGGGCGACGATAACAACGAAGCTCGGAGCGATGGCCGATTCGAGACCGCCCAAAACAAACCGCGAGACAAGAAGACCGGCATAGCTCTTAGAGAAGTTGCTCATGGCCAATGTGAGTCCCCAAGCAGAGACCATGAACCCAAGGTACTTCTCCACTGGGAACAGAGGAAGCAGCGCCGCAAGAGGGTATTCCATCCCCATGTAGCCGAAATAGAACATACTGTTAACCCAGCTGTAATCTTGACCAACGAGATGCTACAAGAGAACAGCCCTGTCAGTGTCCAGCAAGAAGTTGACGAGTTCAGGGAGAGTGTCTTACATTGTCTTTCCGCAACGAGTAGACAGCTGCAAATCCCAACACTGCCTTGTCAAGATACTGCAGTCCGTAGGTGAAGACCATCTTTTTGACAGACCTTGGTTAGCATCTTCCATGGTTCTCAACACTGTAGTTCCACCCTCCAGATAAGAATAATAAAAAACTCACCAGCGGCAACAGATGCATATCCAGCTTGCGAACAATCTTGTTGCGAGATTTCTGCCACTCTTGGTCGTCAACGGCGGCCTCGGCGGCCTTGGAGGCATGGCTCCCCTGGGACTGCTTCTCGCTGTCTGCAGTAATATCCTCCGCCACAACGGTAGCCATTGCTGGGTCTTTGTCGGAAAGCATGTTCGTGGTTGAAGTGAAGGATGGAGGACTTGACACGACAAGGACAGCTTTCGAGGACTGGCTGTGCAATGATGAGGATAAGGCAAAGGCTGATGGACCTCCCCTTCTCAAGTCAAAGACATGCCGGCTCTTAAATACAACATTTGTCTCGTGTTAGCTACGGCAATCCGTATTGAACAATGATGTCTATCTACACTTCTACAACAGTTGATTTTCCGAGAGGTTGGTGTGGCAATGATAGCCCACCGATAAAAGGGCCAATACTTGGTTGATCGTCAATTTGGACTAATTGGGCAAGGCCATCGCCCAAACGGCCGAATTGGTCGACTGAGATCGCGAATCGTCCCAATGCAGGCTAGGTTGGTCATTGTCAAAAGAGATAGATAGTGTGAACCCCGCGTCAAAATGGTCTGACAGGAAGGAACAACTAAAGTCCGGTCCTGGTGGTATCTCGAAATGACCATCTAGACCCTCCAGGAGATATCTGCTTGACAAGTCAGATTTTTGGCAAATGAGAGGTAGACTGGCAGATTGTGGGTGTTTTTTTCTTTTTTTTTTCCTGGTATCTTTCTCGAATGGTGATGCTTGTCATGCTTTGGGATTCACATGACCGTATCCCACAGGCTACGGCCTAAAGATAATGCGTTTGAGGATAAGAGGCCACAGGGACTAACAACAGTAACGTGTGCACTCAATGCGTAAAGAGAACATGAGAACACTCCGGTTTTATTCTCTTAAAAATAGCTTAATGCGCACATACTAGCGACAGCACCCAAAGTCAGAAACGACAACCCTCAGCTCCCCTGGTCCAAGCCTCTGGCTTGTCTTTTCTTCGTGGCATAGAGCAACGCCTTGCAAGTCTGACGTCGACTTCATTCATATTCTATGGCGTGTGCCACGTGTCTGAGGCGGAACAAACCGTGTGACACCAGGCGTCCACGGTGTGGTCCGTGCAAGACCTCGCACCTCCGTTGTGCATATCCGCGCCCCGTCGGCGTTTTTACGTTTGTGCATGAATCTGCGGGCCAGTCGCCCCGCCAGACACGGGATCGTGGTGCGAGAGAACATGCGGATTGTCCGAGTCAACAGCCTGACTCTCCGACCTCAGGCTCAGAACTCTTGTCAAACCGGTTTGTGCTTATCCGGCTACGCATCCTAGATTGCAGGCGTGGGTGCAATGCACAATACACTGTTCACTAACCTAGCTGCGGGCTCTCTAGTCTGGCCACTGAATCCCCCACAAGCAGAAATCCGGCTACCCCTGTATCAGACGCAGGCAGGTCACGTTCAGCGCAAGACAGCTTCGCCGGAATTCTTCCGTCACCTTGGCATGACGATTTCTACTATGACTTTAACACCGAACCGTTTCAGGATCTTAATTTTGACGTCGACGTCAGTCTTCCTTTTTTGCGGTCTGAGAACGGCACAGCATTGCAGGGTGGCTCTTCACCTATGACGGACAACTCGGCCCCAGTGTCTGCAACCCAGTCCCGGACCGAAGAGACACCGGCAGCCGCTGCCACTTCCGGGGTTCACACTTCTCATGGAACATCGCTCCCTGGGCATGTTCTTGCTCAGCATTATTCTTCCGAGTTGGCGAGAAAGTACTCGTCTAAATCCTCGGAGTGGACCTTTTATACTTACTTCTTCCATCGATTCACTCAAAGTCACCCCTGGGTTCTCTGCTCCATCCAAGCGTGGACCTCTACGCATCTTTACTACTCGGGCAAGATTCAAAGCCTTGACAGCGCCCTTCTTGATTATTCTCACTTTGTGGACCATATGAAAGCCTACTATGGAATTAGCCACGAGGGTTTCAGCCGGCCAGAACTCCAAAGTTTCGACAACGAGATCAGCCGCCGGTTTGCCGGTGCACTTCCGGATGATGTGGACGCGATATTTGTCGGACACTTCTTCCTTGCCCTCGCAGATCTCATGGCTGCCCGACCTCTTCCTTTTCGAAGCATTATGCGCTTCATTGCCTATCTCCTCCAGATTCCAGAAATCAAGTGCCAGATGACGGGGGTCCGATCCCGCGTCGCGTCATGGGTGTGTGTTTGCGTCTTCCGTGAAAGGAGTGCTATTTATCTCAATGGCTAACGAGAAATCTCGAGCACAGTTCTGTATCCTGGATGCCAAGGCATCTGCCTTTCAGCGCTCGGATGGCACGGTCTTGCAAGCCATTGGTGGCGAAAGTGGTCTTATTACAGCCCTGAATGAATCATATCTGACGCTGCAACAAGCGTACAGTCTGACGTATCCTGATGAACAACGGAAAGGCGATGCAGAGCAGCTGCCGCTTCTTCAGCGAATGCTTTGCCTCGCAGCTCTTCTACACGAGATAACTCAGCTCAAGCATACACCGAAGGAGAAGACTAATCAGATGCTGGTGCAGCTCCGGGAGAAGCTGGACAGGCATCGCGATGCGATCCAGCAGCTGTCCGAATCGGGAACATTTCACAGTCTCTCTCGGGCTCGGTCAACTTTTCTCGTTCTCATTGCCCTGTACAACGCTGTCGAGATATCCTTCTCTCGTAGTCTGTACCCAGAGCTGCCGCGGCACTCGGCAGCCAGTTTTGCGCGCACAATCATCAAACTTTCTCAAGAGCTCGCTCATCTTCAAACGACAAATTTCAATGCGTCCCGGGACACGCCTCCTCCCACGAAATTCTGGCCACTGCCTCTTGTTATGGCAGCCATAGAAGTGGACGACATCATTTACCGCGAATGGGCGATCGATCGTCTAAAGTCGTACGAGAGGGTGGGAGGCGACCACTACGTATACGCAACCAAATTTGTTTTGCTCGTGTGCGCCACTGAGGATAAGGCGATGGCACGAGTGGACTGGGAGCCTATCATGATTACTTTACGCGATGGCTTAACGATTTAGTCCTGCACAGTGAGACGGTTCCGTCATGTCCTGGTCAGCAATGCAAACATTGGAAAGTGTCATGGACGGAGCATACCCACGCCAGCAGGCCAGCCGAATCATCGTCGCCCAAGTCAACATTGACTTTCTTGATTACACGGCAATGCCACCAAGGCCAAATAACGGCCATGCTATGCAGGTTTGTGTGATAGGAGAAAGTGTTAGCGTTGACTACACATATCTGTTGCATTTCATCTGATATGACAGTCCAAAATAGATGCGTCACAGGCAAGAGAGTCGATCCTTGCGTTTTTCGTTTTATTCTCTGGGGTATGACTTCTGCTAAACGACAATACTGGGGTTTAGTGTGTTCTTTGTCCCAGGGTTACTATTTTGTAAGAGTAACTGTCTCGATAATGTGGTATTTCATAGTTATCGGTACAACCTAAATCAAATCAAGCGGCATTTCATGGAAGTAAGGATGCTGGGTCGCAGTATCAACTAAATCAATTGCGAAACAAAGAAGTAAGTTTCAGCTTGTTGGTCAACAGCAGTTATCGAGGAGGAATTCACCTCGGGAGCGGCTACAGGCGCAAACAACAACAACACGATAACTCATTCTTTTCAAAAAGCGTTGCGGTCAAATCAAACAAATCAACACGGTAGTTGTTTTGGCCTTTGTGAGGATGATTTCGAGGCGTGTTTGATAGTTGGTAAATAGTCTCAAGTGTCCGCAGAAATAAGTCTTGACATGCAGTGCACTTTGTTGGAGACGTAAGTGCTACATAGGACTAGGTCCTAACTTGAGTCTCCCCAACACATTCTGACATTGTAATACATCGTAGCTGTCTGCGGTGTATTCGCACTACCCCTCAGTGTTAAGTGGAGCGCTTCCAAGCTCTTCGCACTTTCTCCTATTCAGGGACCTGCTATCCGTGCTATCTATACGCTAGGCTCAGATGGGCGAAAAAAGCGATGCCATATCATCTTTGTACGAGATATCAGTGCGGAGTACCCAGCATGGAGTACGGCAATCACAATAAAAACAACCCTGTACTCTCCATATAACGTATGTATGACGTAGTACATCTCGCGCTCCCATACTGAACGGCGTTTTACCACAGGACTTGATCATACCTACCCGTCCGTCAAACTCTGCCGCATCTCCCCCCCTGAAACGGCCACTGGTCCTGCAGCGTCATGAGTGACAACCGCAGCCGCATTGTCGAGATCCAAAGCGCTCTTGGTGACTTCAGAGCGCAGTTTAATGCGTACCCGGATCAGGATCCACCGCTGCAGACGACGTCGTCCACGCCTGGGATTCTCAAATGCCTTGGCGTTAGCTACGGCCATGTGCCTCGTCGGTGGGCGGCTCCACGGCTGGCGCCTTGCCCTTGGCAAGGCGTACAAGACTGGACCGCCTTCGGTCCCGCCTGCCCGCAAGTGCATGAACCTCTGTTTGCCATTCCGGGGCTTCCTGTCTTTGGTCCTCCATCTGAGACCAGCGTCTCTATCTTTGCTGACTCGGAGGACGAGCTCCGTTGCCTCAACCTGAATGTGTTTGCTCCGGTGCGCTTGGACGAGAGCGGTAACAAGCTCGAGCAGCCACCGGTACCGCTTCCCGTGATGGTCTGGGTCCACGGAGGTGCTTTTCGATCTGGCTGTGGCGGGTTGGGATTGTACGGTACGCGACGCGCGTTCTCATAATCTTATTCTTCTTGTTGTCTTGTGAATTCCGTGGAGCCTCTAAACGCGGTTTCTTACTGATTCGTGCCTTGTTATTCTTGAGCATGCAGATGGTTCCCCACTGGTTACCCGGTCGCTCGAAATCGGACACCCTGTCATCGTGGTCACACTGAACTACCGACTCGGTGTCCTGGGCTTCATCCATTCGCAGAAATTGCTTGAGGATGCCGCAACGCAAGTGGACGTGCCAGAGCATTTTCGCTCAACGGCAAACCTGGCCCTCTTAGATATCAGCACGGCATTCACATGGGTTGGTTTCTCTTTTTCTCTTGACAACCGTCATGCTATCAGAATATACGTCCGCCAACAGTGACCGCCGGGCTAGATAAAACGAAACATTGGACAGTTTGGCGGCGACCCGCACAACATTATGGGCTTCGGCGAGTCCGCAGGCTCAGGTGCGTGAATGTTTTAGACCCGCGATTGTGGTCGTTGTAGTAATACCTTCCACTGATTTGGCTGGCCCTCGCGGCTTCCCACAGCTCTTCTGAACCACCTAGCCCTCATCCCTGCTCTCCACCCCAAAATTTCGCGCATGTTGTACTCCTCATCGACTGTGTTCTCCGTCCAGCTCCTCCAGAGTTCGGAGAGCCAAACATGGGTCGACGCCATCTGCAAAAAGCTTGGTATTCCGCCGGCTTCTGTGGATGTGGTGGACCAGCTCCGGCAGGTGGATGTTGGCACGCTCGTTCATTCTTCCCACTTTGCCTGCAGCTCGTTTCGTCCCATGCTGGATGGCGTCACCATTCCGAGTGATCCTCGAACTGTCATATTTGGGGACGACCGATGGGACGAGTCACTCCAAGAGATTGTTTTTGGTCACTGCGAAAATGAAGTGAGCTTTCACCCCTGACATCCTTTTTCGTGTTTCTGCCGCCCTCAATTGCAGGTCAGATCCGGGTAAAACCAAGCAGAGACCCCATCCATGTATTCCGTGCTCCTATCTGACTATTGATGTGACTTGCGTGCTTTCTGGCTAGGCCTGGTTGAAATTGGCATACCGGCAAGGTGTCCCGCCGCCCTTGGCGACAAATATCGCTGGCCGCATCCCCCCTATCGACGACCTTCGCCAGAGAGCGCAGAGCATGTATTGCGAACAGATGGACAGCTCGTACATGTGGTACCAGTCCCCCAAACCCTCCAAGTTGAACCCCGGGGGTCTCTCCTGGATGGCACTCGATGGCCATTCGCGGTACTACGTCCCCGGTAGGCTTTTGGCTCAATCATTTGTCACGGGCTCAACATCTCGGTCAGCCCGAGGCACTGTGGCGTATCGATATATTTTCCAGTGGACGCCCTCACAGTGGCCTGAGAATTGGCCTGCTACACACACGGCTGACCTCTTGCCCATGTTTCTTCACAACAGCTTGGGAAAGCAAGATATGGCTGCAGCGCGCAACTTTGCGGACCAAATAATCTTGTTTGCTTCACCAACCAAGGATACGCAGCTGTGTTGGCAAAGATACGACCAGTCCACGGGTTGGCCGTCTAACATTTTTCGGCGAAACGGCAATTGGATTGTTCAGCGGCAGGATGAGGGAGAGGGTGAGTTGGGACTCACGGATGAGGCGGTTGCGTTGTGGAAGGATGTGTTTATGAGTTACTTGAAATGGGAAAAAAATGGCTGGGAAGGCATGATCAGATAGGGAGTCGAGCAATAGAACTAGCTAGGGCGATTAAAGATGCCGTAATATATATTTTCTTTTTATACGACACCCGTCGTGTTACAATGCCAATAGAGGTCGCTCGTCGAAGAACAAAAAAACCAAAGGAAGCAGGTAGAGTGGCAATTACATTAGCTTCTGGTATCCTTGTATCTTCCTTCATGTGATATAAATTACTCCTTGACAGTTTATATGTAGTTCATCGACTGCTTTGTGCACAGCAACTGTTAACTAAACACTGCTCGGGTCATAGTATCGTGTCCCCATCCAGTCAACATTCACGAAAAATAACACTCTTAAACTTGTTTTTAGATTTATCTATTCGCCGACACTCTTAGAGCACGGTAAAGGCAATCCACCGCCGTCGTAACTACAGATGCCCATCCCCACTTGCGGTCCCGAAAACATTTCCAAGAACACCTAGGTGGACCTAAGAAACGGCTTGTCAGCATGAAGTTTCTGAGCAGGGCGCAAAAATCGGATAAGAAGCCGCGGTAGAAGTAGGTTTACATACTACACGGCTACCAGTCTTGGCCACCGGGTTGGCCTCGACCCCGACAACAACTGTCTTGAAATCTGGAGCTATTATTCGTTCGACCACATTCCCAAATATGGTCTTCACTTCGGCGACTAGCTCTCCAGGCTGCACTATTTGTGCGACGTCTTTATACACTATCCACGTGGGAGCGGCAGATCATTCATTCGTTAGCCTTGTGAATTACACTGGCACACGAAGAGACAGGATAAATGACAATCGCATTTTGAGTCGCGATCTACTTACCTCGCAGGATTCCTCCGGTTGTCGAGAAAACCCAGTACTAATGGTCCATGCCAGTCAATGTGTCAGCTGCAGCCGCACTTGTCGGGAGGATTGGGGTAACTTACGCTGCGGCTGCACAGGACAGTCTGCCATCCTCGAAGATCTCCCATAGCCTTAATAGTGGCCGCAGACGGGTTGTATTCAGAGCACATCTTTAACGAGGCAAGTACTCGCCGAATTCCTGCATATGTGGCCAGAATGAGAGGTGTCTGGAAAACGCTTGGGTTGCCGATCTAAGGAACATGAAAACATTGTTAGATCGGACCCCAATGCGTATGTGTCGCAGAGATAACCCACCTCGACAGTAACGGCCCGAATGCCACGGGCTTGCGCACAACCTCGTAGTGACCCTGCAGTAGACACGTGAACGAGCACCTGAGGTTGGAGGAGGCGAGCGAGATCCGCAATCTCGGGGTGATTCATGTCGGCCCGCACATACAATGAGTTCCTGCGGCCGAGGGAAGCGGTATGAAGATCAATCAGATAATCGAGATGCACAATGACCTTGTTAAAAATGGCATAGGCGTACTGCTGAGGTGCGGAGCCATTTTCTTTGCTGTTCATCCACGTCAGGCACAAATTGTCATGGAGGGTGAACTACCTAAAAAAAACATGAAATTACCCTGGCATGAGTCTGTTCAGATCCTGCTTCGAGTCTTCGTCAAAGCACCGGATTGAGGCAAGAAATCCCGGAACATTGACGACAGGGATGCCAATAACCGTCCCGCATTCTACGTGCAAGGGTTCGGATGCCGGCAGATGAGTTGTCCCGTTCCCATTGGAGATTCCAACTTGCATGTCACGAAATAGCTTCTGCACAACGGGAATTCCGTTGACTTCGTTCCCGTGAACTGCACATGTTATTCCGACGGTCGGTCCGGGATTCTTTGACCGGTAGGCGAAAATGGGAATATCTACCGATCCGAGTGCAGTGGATGCCAAGCTGAGCTGAAATTTGCAAACCCTATCTGTTGGTATCGCCGTCACGTCGAGGAACGCAATTCTTGTGTAATCCGTCGGTTCTTCATGAGGACTTGGGAACTGTGCTTTGTCTTCCCTGGAAACATGTTCGGTGAAGCACCCGTTACCGTTTTCGAGGCTCTCATTCAGTACGGCCGGTGCCATGAGATCTGCTTGTTTTCACACGAATTTGCCAACTTGGCAAATTGTGCAGAGCTCAGAGAAAAAAAAGGGCATTCCGCTCCAAAGTCTCCAAACTGACAAGCGGCACGCAACTCTGGACTCCTTTATTTGCCCAACGACGTGTACCTGGTATCTCGATCTGGGCCTTCGGCGATAGCATTCACACAGCCTTTCCCAATTAGGCCCCAGGGCGAGACAGAACCCTTGACAGCAATGCCAGCCTTCGCCACGCGGCTATCGGGACTAGCCTCAATGTGAGTCCCGCCAACTACAGATAGCGTATTTTGCCTAATGCGGCGAGCGGGCGTTGATGTTACCAGCCATTAGTGCAACCCAGCTTACTTTGCTCACAGCCTCCCTCATACTTCACGGCCTGAATTGCTTTATATGGTATTAGAGTCCCAAATATAACGCTATCCATTGGCTGACGCACAATAATTCGTAATTACATCCAGAATCTGGCCTCGGTCCTTTGAGCTGATAAACAAATCTGCGTGGTCGAGTTTTGGAAACCACCATACCGCAATGCCGTCCTTTGTCACGCATCTTCCTCCCTGTTCTCGGCCTGTAATGGACTCATTTCCAGTCGCGGATGTTGTTTTTACCGACTCCGCAACGAGTTGTTCAAGAAGCTCGTCTCCTGCTTGTTGCGATGTGCTATTAAGGTCTCCGTCACACAGAAGATACCGAGCCACACTCATGGTATCAACAATAAGATCTCGGTCAGAGAGCACGACGGCAACCTTTCTAGTGGTGCTGCGGTTGGAGTGTGCGGCATCTTCTTGACTGGCCTCTACACTCCTGTCATCTACTGCTCCCGACACAAGCTCGTCCTTCCAGATGATGTTTTCCTTCCAGAAAAAGTGCCTGCCTAGCGTGAGAGCCGTTCCAGGATCCATGCTGGCAAAGTACCACAGCATCCATTCATTTGCGCGCCGCGGCGGCCGCCTGGTGAAGTTGTATGCCACGTCAGGAAGATGCAGGCAGAGGGTGATGGGGTCGATGAGCACCACGGCAGCAACCCTGGACGCCAGTGCAGGCGACCGTAGGACATGCGTGGTTAGCACGGTGCCGTACGAGTGGCTGACAAGCACGAAACGGTCCCAGCCATGGTGCGAGACCACAATGCGCTCCACTTCTCGTAGGAAATCGGGGCGCGAGAGTGGCTCAGCGAAGAGCCGCATGGAGATGGACAGGATCTCCAGGGCAATGACACCCGTGCCTCGCGGGATCTCGGCAAGGAATGATGCGTACGGATAGATGCCAATGCCGATACCGTGGAAAAAGACAACGGGTAGGCCGGTCTCGGAGGTGTGCGGTCGGTACCAGTAGCTCAGTCTTGTCGAAGGCGACCGGCATGCCAGAGGTGGCGGAACCAAAGCTTGCAGCCGCCAGGGGAACACGCGGAGAGAACTCCGCCACGGCGTGGCATGCAGCCGAAAGCCGTACCAGACGAGCTTGCAGTAGGTGTAAAAATCGACCAGCGAAACGATGACGTACCACAAAAGGCTCCGGTACCTCGTGGCAATGGCGTCAAAAGTCAGCCTAAGCGGCACTGCTGTCCCGTGCCCTGGAGGCAGTGGTCGCCCCAGGATCTGCTCGATCCGGCTGACATAGCTCTCCAACTCACGCTCCTGTGCAGCATTCGCGTCCTCTCGCTCGTCTTCGGTAAGCCTCACTTCGCCTGGGCCATCGTTGACTTCGGAAGACAATAGGGGCGTCTCCTCTGTGGTAGCAGACGCTGGCTCTCTGTCAAAGAAGGCCCACAGAAAAAAGTTCTTGACATTTTCTCGCTTGATTTCACTTGGGTCAGCCCCGAGAAACCAGAGGCGCAGGTAGCGTTCCATGTCGGGTACATTGGCCAGGTAGCGCTCAAAGAGACGCGATCTCTCTTCTGCTGTGAGGGCTGGTGGGTGTTTGACCGAGGCTCGCAGCCGGGCCTGAAAGGGGCGGAAAATGAAGACAGCATAGCACAGCTCAAGAATAACGAGACCAGCGAGGGCCCCAACCAGCCCTGGTGGAGCAACCCTGGAGTGAAAAAAGGCAGGCCAGAGCAAGGCGCCGGCCAGGACGCTCAATGGGATGGTGTACTGGAAAAGGAAAATAGCGATGTGGATGAAGACGAACTCCAACGCCGACGTTCCAATCATGATATTGCCGATGCCTTGCGGTAAGGTTGCAGACAGAGAGCTAGATATGAGGTAAAAGCTGTCAGTATTTGGGGATCAAAAAGACAAAATACATAAAAGGCTCGTAAAATAAAAGATAACAATAATGAAATATCACTCGTCGTGCAATATTTCGACAGTGCCTGATTACAAGTATGACGTGGGCAAAGTAAAGTTGGAATGGTCGCGTTACTAAGCATCGACGGTGAGGAACGGCCCGTGACAGTACGTCGTACTCCGTACCGATCTTGTAACGGCCTAAGGGCTCAGTGACAGGCAGTGCAGCGCCACTGGCCAAGCACAGGAAGGAGTCCAAGAAACACTGACACCAAGTTTTCGGTCAAGAAACCCCCGTACCCGAGTTCAAACCTTGTCAACCTGCATAACCGGAATCAAAGTCACGTGTAGCTGAAAAAAAATACACTATGGAATTAAATTCTCATGCAGACATTTCCAAACACATTTTAACCAACAAACATTGCTGCTTCCTAAATTATTTGATAGATCTTTCAAACGGCTTGCCATTCAATACCTGGGCTATCAAGGCGCACTGTACCTCAACCGTCCGATACTCCACTCTCGGCCACTACTTTACGATTAGAGCGAAGCCAACATAGTGTCATCGCATTATCCACTAAACGGGGGAGAAAAGCGGTTGGTCACAACACTACGAGCACTCCCTGGAAGGTGTTTTCGAGGAGACTAAATTACGGATATCGCGATTATAAGGCATGATCCAGTCTTGTGTTGATGCACATACCGCGGTCGTACTCGTACATCTCTACCAGCACCATTTACCACCAGCCTCTCGAGCTCTCATCTGACTCGACTCCATAATGCCTGACCTACCAACACCACCATCAGAGTTTCCAGCTCAAAAAGACTCTAGATTTAAGTACAAAGGCACTCCATGCGAACATCCAGATTCATATCGGCCTAGTGGATTCCATCCAGTTCACTTTGGAGATGTGCTACACTTGCGTTACCGCATCATTCGAAAGCTTGGATATGGCGCATTTTCTACCGTGTGGCTCGCGATAGATTCAGTGTAAGTTGTTGGCGAGACATCCCACGTTATCGACGGGGAAGTGCTAATATCCGGGATGGGGTCCATAGATTGTCTACATATGTCGCCTTGAAGATCCATGCTGCGGCCGTGGATGCGAGGAAAGAGCTGGCGATTCAGCAGCATCTGAAAGGCAGTCGTGCAAGCGACGCAGACTCGAAGTTTGTTCTCTTACCGTCAGATTCATTTGTTGTCCAGGGTCCCAACGGAAAGCACCTCTGTTTTGTCAGCGAGCCTATGGGTCCAAGCATCTCAGCATATCTGCATGCGCCTTTTGAAGAATATGACCGATTGAACCCTCCCACCCGTCGTTTCCCAACAGTGCAAGCCAAACGCTTCCTCAAGAACATATTGTGTGGATTAAAGTTCCTCCATAGCAACAATATCGTTCACGGCGACCTCCAGACAGGAAACCTGCTGTTTTGCGTTCGGCCCTTGACTGCTTTCGAGCCAAACCAGCTCGAGCAGGATGAAACTAATTCACAAATTGAACCGCTGGAGCGGGTGGATGGGAATGTTGACCGATGGGCTCCAAAGTACTTGGCCGAGCCAAAACCGCTCAGCGATCAACTCTTGCCGATGGATGAACAAGTCGTGAAGCTTGCAGATCTCGGATGCGGTACGCATCTTGTCATTGCCTTCCACGTTTCATTTGCTGTATTCTTCCGCTAACTTCAGCCCAATAGCTTTTTGGGCTGATGAGCCCCCGGCATCTGTTATGACGCCGCTAGCTCTCAGGGCCCCAGAGACAATTCTTCACGGCACACTTGGCCCACCAATCGACATCTGGAGTTTTGGGTGCATCATGTTCGAGCTGCTGACTGAATATGTTCTCTTTGAGCTTATTTTTTTCGCCCAAGGTAAGACATATGTCATTGATGATGATCATCTGATACAGCTTTCAGAGATCATTGGTCCGCTCCCCGAAGATTTGCTTGCAAAGTGGTCAAGGCGCAGCTTATACTTTGGCCCCAACGGCGAGCGGCTCAATACTAAGCCTTCGGATTACGTCTGGTCTAAACATCAACGAACTGATCATAAAACACCGGAGTATTTTCCCTCACTACAAGATAAATTCAACGAGTATAAGTCGGCCGATATCAGTGACGCAGAGAGCAATGAGATCGTATCTCTACTCAAAGATATCTTACAGATTGACCCGCAACGACGGCCATCTGCTGCTCAACTGCTTAACCGACCATGGTTTTTATCCTAGTTATACCGTTTATTATATGAGTCTTATATAATTAAATAAATCTGTTACTCTTTTCGGCCTTGTATTAAACGTAATTTAGTCAATCACCTTCTTTACGACGTCGACGTTATAACCATTACGACGGCTTTATATAAACAATCGCGTTTAATAAATAAAAAAAGAAAAGTCAAAAAAAAAACGATAAAAAGAAAGGGGTAAAAAAAAAATGAAAAAAAGGGTGAAATGAAAAGGATGAAAAAAGAGTAAAAAAAAAAGGTAAAAAGGAAAAGATGAAAAGGAAAAGGTGAAAAAAAAAGATAAAAAAGAAAAGGTAAAAAAAAAAAAAAGTAAAAAGAAAAAGGCGAAAAGGAAAGAGTGAAAAAAAGGGTAAAAAAGATAAGACAAAAAGAAAAAGGGTTAGGGTTAGGGTTAGGGTTAGGGTTAGGGTTAGGGTTAGGGTTAGGGTTAGGGTTAGGGTTAGGGTTAGGGTTAGGGTTAGGGTTAGGGTTAGGGTTAGGGTTAGG
>JADHKP010000061.1:31987-199362 GCA_019925385.1 Raffaelea deltoideospora | reverse complement strand
GCTTCTCCGTTAAGCAGTTTAACAAAGTAATGGGGGGGGGGATAAAAGACATTTGAGCGAGTAAAAAAGGGAGGAAGGGGAGCAACGACCTAAAACATTATAATATAAAAAGAAATTACAGAAAACAAAGAGAGAAAATCGGGATTTTCACTCAAGATCATACTGAGCAAGACACCAGACACGACGCTTGTGATATGGCAGCACATTTTGTAGCCAATATATGAAAGTTAGAACCAGCAAAATAAACAAAGCACACTATCACAGCAGCAGTTTTCTCTTGCCTCGCTCCAAGCCACGAAACTCGACCAGGCCGAAATTTTCAAGTTTAACACACTGGCTGCTTTGTGGACTGACTGGCTTGTTTTCATGCCTCTGTATTCCTTCTTCTTTCTCTGCATTCGGAGGTGGTAAGTCCAGAGCGGCCCAACCTAATTTTCAACTCGACCAGAGCTGAGCGAGTCGTGTGGTTTTTTTTTTTTTTTTTGCCTCCGATTCTCTCTAGTTCCGTACTCTTGCGTGCTATGTTACTCAAGAGATGTCCAAAAAATGACAAAGAGGCAAGAAAAGAGGGTGGGACAGCAGATGATATCCTACAGAGACTTGATTTCTCTCTCTCTCTCCCTCTGTCTTTTTTTTTGTTTGGTCTGCTATGGCCTTTTATACATCACACATTCAGACCACTGCTTGCCCGTAGACTTGTCACCACAAAAATAACGTATCTTTCCTTTGGTTCTCTCCGGTGTAGTGTCGTGGTATGACTGACAAAGCCACAAAGACAACAGCGAAATAAACAGAAATAAAGCCTTGGAAACCCGATCCTGCACCTCCCAAGACACTTAGCAACACACCCACGATAACGGCAAACAAAGAGGATGGGTCATAAAGCTTGGCAGTCTTGTTGCCTCCCGATCCAGCCTTTTTGCCTCTCTCGTATGCTGTACCTTGCTTCCCCCGTTATGTAAAAAACACAGACTGTTTTAACAGTCCACTTTCTGCACGCATAGCAAACTGGCAGTACTGACAGTGAAAAAAAAGGGGTAAACAAAAGAGCAAGCAAATGTAAATATGAAAAAAAACAGTAAACTAGCAATGAAAGAACAAGCAAATGCAAACAAATAATAATAAAACTAGCAATAAAATGCGTTTGTGGCGAGAGGGGGAGGGGGGTGAAGAGAGAACAAGAAAATGTACTCCGTACAGCTGAACCAGCCGCGTCATCTTGTCAGAAGTGGCTTCCTGAGAGGGTTGCTGATGTCCAGTATGTGTGCAAAAGTGAGATGAATGGGTTCTTAGTGCGTCACGCGTGCAATAGAATCATACGCAGGCATGGCGCAGGGGAGTAGGACGACCTCCGAGGGGAAAAAGAGAGAGAACGGGAGAAGGGGGGGAGAGGGAGGGAGGGGAAGAGACGGAAAGGAAGACAGGACATTGTTGCAGCAACTTGCCCTTGTTAGCTGCATTGCTTAGAACCCCCTCTCCCGAAAGACAACTTAGTCTCCAATGTGTTGTTTAACGTGATGTTTGGGAAAACGAAATTGTCTCCTTGGGCCGCAGGCACAGAAGGGAACCAATGCCTCCCGTCCTTTCTTCGATCGTCCAAACTCATGAGACAAACGCTCGCAAGCAAAAAAAAAAAAAAAAAAAGCCTCACCTCCTATAGTCGGAGGTCAGGGAACTCGAAGAAGGAATAGATTCCGGGATACTATTACCACGTCGGCACCGGTCGAGGACTAGTGTTGCTTCGGCGTAAGATGAAGTAAGACCAGTCAACATGGCGGCAATGCGTTGTCTTGCCACATCCCACGTCATATATCGTGGTCTAACAGTGTTCTCGGTGCATATATCGTACTACAAGGGAGGGGGAGAGGATGCAAAAAAAATGGAGGGCCCTTGAAAAAAGTATTACCATTCGCAGCATGCTGCGCCTCTGATTGTGGGAGACGACGACTGGGTTCGTTGGAGCTCCGCATGCAAGACAAAGGCAATCAGTTCAAGAAGAGTACCCTTCTCTAGCATCCTTTCAGAGAGTATTAAGGCAAACTGAGCACGTTCTGTGAACTGCCGACAGTTTTTTTTTATGTCTTGGTTTTGCTGGCTCGGACTCTGTCTGACGACACCTGCCGTAATACTTCTTTCATTCAACTTGTATATTTCTCTTAATGGTTAACCATCAGAGTTTTGCTTCTCAACGCCCCCCACCTCTTTGCTGACTGCTAACTCCTGTATGTCACCCGTCAGTCTCACGAGTCTGTATCTCTAATTACCATGGTGGTTGGCTGCGTATCATCCCATGTGCCTTGGTCAAAGAACGTATGATGTCGTAAACCACGAGCAAGAAAAGGGTTGAATGGACAAGCCCAAACCAGACACGTACTAGGCTTTTATAAGAAGAAGGAAAAAAGATAACATTAAGTCAAGGACACGCATGTTACCGAATTGCCAGCTGACCCAGAGAGGGGGCCAAAAGAGCGTCAGCCTAACATGTTATTTTAAACCTCCAGGCGCTCTAAGTCTAATGCGGCTGACGATCGCAAGTGCTGATTTTTAGAGTTAACCCCCCCCAAGCCCATGTTTTCCTTTTTGTGCGGGAAATCTTCACCAAAAGACTACAGGTTTGAAAAAAAGAATCGTCTTTCATAAAAAATATGTTATTTTAAGAAAAAGAAAAAGAAAAAGAGGACAGGTTGGCGGACAACAAAAGCCTACTTTTTTCAATAATGGCCTTAAATATCCGAAAATGCCCTACCTGAGCCTTCTTCTAGGAACGAAGAATTAGCCAAGGCCAAATTAAACAGACACAAGCAAGAAGAAAAGGAAAGTAACAAACTATTCAGTGTTGATAAAAGCAAGAAGCAACCGCAGCAGCAAACTAGCTGTCATAATAATGCCAGCGAAAAAGAAAAGTAGCTTGGTCAGGAATCTTAGGAAACAGCAACGCCAACGACGCCAACGATGCCATCCAAACCACAGCCACCTTGACTCCCCACTGGGGCCTTACCTACAAACATTGGCTTGTAAGATGCTGCAGTGTCAAGGCATACAAATCATGGGGTTGTGCGTGATCGTTGTTTGCATGAGCTGAGGTATTGAACTCCCGCCGCAGTTTACAGGAAAGCAAGCATAAAGTTGGAGCTGCGTCTTTATCAGTGTCCACTAACGGAGGTTCCGTTGAGCCAAAAAAAAAGAAAAGAAAAGAAAAGAAAATCTGCTGTGCTTTGTAGCCAGCCCAATATATTCAAACCAGAAGTCTTCTTTTCCCCACCCAAACATGACGAGCGAGAGTTCACAAACTGGGTGTCTGAGGCGCATCCGTCTTCCAACAGCCAGAAGAATTCACATATTCACGTAATACTTGCGTACATTAGGAATATGTGCGTCAGCTGAACTGCGAAAAGCTGCTTTGTGCCACTTCACCAACCAAATAATGGACCGCATCTCTGCACGCCGTTAAGTGTGGTCATACCAGATAGATAACATGATAAAGAAGGGGGGGAGAGACAAGTTGAAGAGTGAAATGGCTGTGGAGTAGGGACACTTTGGTAGAAGATAAGAGCAACAGCAATGGCTACCTTGAAAGAAGGGCAGACGATGGAAACACCCGCCTGGCTTTCAAAGCGCCACCCCGTCCCCTTTCCCCCAAAAAAGCCGTCTTCCGTCTCACAATCGTTTTTTGCAATGGCAGCTCTCGAGGCCATGGGAGGTGCAGCTAGGTCAGCAATACCCAGCCCCTTCATGACTACGATGCTGGCAAAAACGCCATCATCTCCTCTCAAACTGCAGAAATACCTTGTAAATCAGCCACGACATCCCCATTGCTTCCGCCCCCCCCCTCCCTCCCTTTGAATGCTGCGGCCGGCAATTCCATCTTCTCCGATGCGGACCAACTATGGCTCCGTTTCACTGCAAAACGCTTTGCCAGCAGCTGGCAATGACGTATCTGCACTCGCAGAGACGCTTTCTCACAGTTCCTCGCCTGGTCTTTCACTCCGTCCTCTCCATGACACGGCGTATGCGAGTTCCCGGGCTTTGTACATGACTACCACGAAGCCGCATGCATCCTGTCCTCGTGTAATCTCTGACGCGGTGAGGAGGGGCACGGGGTACGGAATGAGCTCGCCAGATAAAACTGGCAAGATGGGGACGGCCTCCTCCGAGCTATGAGGCGCAGTGTATGAGTGCTCCGTTCAAACAAAGCACTAGGAGGTTAGGAGGTGGCGATGTGCCTCTTGTCGACAAACAAAGGAGGAAGGAAGGGAAAAAAAACGCAAGGGTAGTTTGTGCGATATGTTTTGGGGCCTCTCTCGTTTTGCTTTATCGTTTACTCGTACACCCTTGTGCTATTGCGTTTCGAACTTCCTTGCCGCGAGGCTTGGATAAGGGGTGAAAATAAGGGGCGATAAAGACCGAAAAGGAAGCTAGAAAACTCTTGTATCAAGCCTGGGATTGTCGTACATCGGAAAAAATTGCCTGGACGACGGAACCAGGAGAGCAGAGCTTGCGCCACAAACCCGAGAGGTTTAATTTTGTAGCACACCGTGGGTTAGCAGTCGGCCGGGGGAGTTTTGTTACAAGGAAAAGAAAAAGAGCGCGAGAGGGAAGAGGGAAAAGTTGATGCTTTTCAAAAACAATACGAGTACAAAAGCAAGGCCTTGCAAGTATATGGCAGCGGCTGTGGCTGCGGCTGCCTTTTTTGGCACATTTGAATCTCGCCTCATCTCATCTCACTGAGAAGGCGAAAGATCACTAAAGTTTGTACGGAGTATTAATGCGCTTCCCAGCATTATAACACAGTACAATGAAGCTTGGACTTTACGTTTTAGGGGTTGAGCTTTGAGCCTCGCTCTCAGGCTCCCCCCTCAGCAAGGCGTATTACAGAGTAATAGCATGTCGGACCAAAAGAGACGTCATTTTGTAAGAGGACTAAAACATTCCGTTCCCACCATAACGTCAAAACAGAAATCAGCAGTTGCGACTGGCTCCCTTAAATGCCCTTTGAGACTTACGAGTACTTTTTTTTGGTGCTTGTTGCTCATGTTGTCTCACTACCGAACGGTACCTGCCTCGCTGGGCGAGTGCGGGCCTGCTGATTCGACCGTAGCTTCTGTTTCTGTTTGTCCTCCTCCTCGCTGCTGCCGTTTCTGCTGCTCTTCCCTGTCCTGCGCAGCCGGGTCTTTCTTTCCCCATCCTGCTGCTGCTGCCGTGCAATCGCAACCTGCGTTGGGTTTCCCGTCGCCTGTTATCATTTTCGTTTGTCGTTGTCCTCGTTGTCGTCGCCATCGCCGTCCCCCTCCTCTTCGTACATGTCGGGGGTTTTTTTCTGCGTGCATCTCTGACAAAAAACCCGCAACTGGTCCACACGCCACGCCGCATATTACAAGAAACTCGCCTCAATGTTTCTATTATGCGGTTAGAGGGTTGAGGGAGTGAAGAGGGAGGAAGAGAGAAAACAGGCACCCCGACTCTCTTTCTCTTCTCTTTCTCTCCCTTTTTTTTAAAAAAAAAAAGTTGAAACATTCCGACGTTGTACAGAGCACAAAAGCCCTGCTGTATTACTCCATGTTACTTCGTATTACTTTGCAGGGAGCCGTACGGCTGTGCTCAGGTGAGCGAAGACGTGGGTTGGTGATGAAAGAACAAACGGATTTGAGCTTACTTATGGCTGCAGCTTCAAATCCAATGTACTCGTATCACAGCCGAAGCTGAACGGCAAGCAGCAGCAGGTGGACAGCACCAGCTTCGACCCAACTCATTTCTTGGCACGCAGCAGGGAGTGCGGATCTCTCTCTCTCAAAAAAAGAGGCATGATGCGCGCAGGCTTCTCAAGACGCGAACGACAACAGTTTTTGTTCTGTCGACCGAAAAATCACCACGAATGGAGAGAGAGACTACGAAGTGTTTTTATGGTAATACATGGTACTCGTACGTCGAACGCCAAACAGCTCTGTTACTCCTCGTACGAAGTAGTACATTGACGACAACCAGACTGGCAAAGAACGCGGCCCACGACGGCCGCCCGCGGTTGCCGGACGAAACGCATTGATCTGTTGTCAAGCAAGGAGATCCCCGCCAAGTCTGGCCTGTCTTTCGCGTTCGTTCTCGTTAGGGCGGACATGCGCCAGGAGAGGAATCACCGCTCAGGCCACTGTCTAATACGTTGTTTCTATCTTTCGCAGCAGCATTAAAAACAGTCGCAGTTGTTTAACAAGGCACTTGGTTGGCGGATGATACGAGTCTAGCTGGTTCGTGCGGTCCTCCGACAAAAGCTTCGTCACATTGCTTGCTTGGCTCGGCAATGTCCCAGTCTCAACGAAAGAAGACCAACAAAAAGCACGGAACGGTCAAGGCAAAGAAGATGGGAAAAAAAAAGACGAAAAAAGAGAAGGAAAGAACTTGAGATGCTGCAGAAAGGCGACGCAATACGGAGCCACAAAACACACCATTGCAACCCAACCAAGAAAAAAACATCTCAACTTTGTAGGTCACAATAGAGCTCTGAATGGCCGCCCGTTGTTCAACAGATGCAGTCAGATATGCACTCTCATGCCCAGGGCGCAATGGTTTCTCTGGTCAGCACCATGTCACCCTACCTTGCAGGTCTCCGCTTTCCTTTGGCTCGAAAACCAACGACCCCTGCAACCCTTCGCTGCCGCGTCGAGCATATCTGAAACAAGGCCGCAGACTGCGGAGCTGCTGCCGTCTCCAATCAAAATCCATTGACTGTTTTTCTCATCCCCAGCGATGCAGCTAACCAACCCTGATTCTGGTTCACTGCCCCATTTCTCGTTGAGCGTTAGGGCCGTGCGGTTTCGCAGAGCATGACGATGAGGAGGGGGGGAAATGCCGTGGAGTGGGTTGTCGTGTCTTCCCGCAAACCCGAACAACCAAGCCAAGCCTTTCCGCCCCCTCCCCCCCGGTTTGCTCAGGTGCTTTTCGTGCTCCGTGGTACTCGTACGTGGTTTTTTTCGTTGTGTCGTTGCCGTTGCCGTTGTCGTTGCCGTTGTCGTTGTCGTCGCTTTTGTGCGGGATACGTTGTATGCTTTATGTGTCTACTTTCTTGTATAGGACTTTGTACGGAGCAATGCTCCTTGTTATTGTTTTTTAATATGCTCGGCGACCTGTGTACATCGTGTTACGGCTTCGCCCTATTCCGAACGAACGAACTCTGCGGGCTCGGCGCCACCACCAGTGGTGACCGCCATGTCATGTTTGGGGCGTTTTCGTTTCTTTACCGTTTCGTTCGACCACGGCCGTCTCTCTGTTTGCGTGTTTTCGTTTTTCTCGTTTTTTTTTTTTTTTTTTTTTTCCCAAATCAGAGTTATTACACCGTATTACTTTTTGCGCTCTCCTTGACGCATGGACGATATCGAGCCGCATGTCTCGTACTAATGCTACTGCAACCAGGCGTCTTTTCGTCCTGTCGAGTAACCGGAAAATAAAATCAAAATCAAACAGCATTGCCAAGTTACATATTCGCGCATTCACAACAGAAGGGGCATACGTCTTCGTGCGCCATACGCATCGCCAAAACGCATACACAATTTCTCCACAATGCGGGTATAAATTCTACAAAGAACGAGTATTACGACGCATTTGCTTGCTGGTACCGATGTCCCGATGGCTGAGGTCAACGACGACAAATCCGACGGGATAAGAACAGGTGACGGTGCCACGTATCCCTTCGCCACAACTTACGAGTATGTTTGATGTGTTTTCCTTTTTTTCGCGTCGGATCTTAGACTGGCGTTTTCGCCTTGAACGTACGAGTTCGACGTACTACTGCTGGAACTCTGCCCGCTTTGACTCGTCCGACCATAGCTTCTCACAGCTGCCCAGTAAGAAAGGAGAGAGCCGCAGCCACGACAATAAATCCGGGAATCCACAGCATCTACAAAGTAATACGAAGCAATGCTCTGCACGCTTCTTGCCTAATGCTCCGCACGCTTTTTGCCTCTCTGAACTTTTTCAGCCTCCATTTGCTCGACTTTCTCGGCAGAGGTGGGGCGCCTCTAAAGTACGAGTGAGTATTCGAAGGGACAACTACGACAGACTCCGTACTCGCACTTGTACACGGGAATTACGATTATGGATACGAGTACGGAGTATTATGCTGTCGCTTCAGACCCCACCTGGCCTGTCTGACTGCCCAACTTCTCCAATCTCTGGTGAAATGCTTCTGGACAGTTTCTTTTTAATTCCAGATTTGGCTGGAGATGGCCCAGATGCTCTTCGCCTGAGAATAATCCTACGAATGCAGCAAGCATTGGCGATCTATCTATGGTACGCTACAAAGTTCCGTACGGCGTGCGGAGGACTTCGTACTCTAGCTGGAGGAAGGTTGGATCTAAGCATGGCCATGCTCTGAGTGGGCTTCCCAGCATGGTTACTCCTCCGTGCACTAAAAAAAAGTCAGCATCAGCGTTATGGATACACACCTCCGTCGCTACGCCTAATAGTGCAAAAAAAGATACAACTCCGTTAAAAAGCTGAAAACCAGCCTTGGCTTTCCCCTGGTTGTATCGACAACGGCGACGGAGACCAACTTACAGGCAACCACCAACGCCTCTGCTGGCGTAATTCTCACCAGATAGGCGATATACGAGTATTCACCACTTCTCACGCGCTCTGTCATCGCCCTCTGCTCCAGCGCCCCTTGCATCTAAATATCCCATTTTCGGGAACGGTCAGCATGCGGCAACCAGGCCGGCTTCAGCGCTCTCTCCTGTTTCTCACTGTTCATCGCCCCTATCTGCCTCTGTAAATGAGAAGTTTGAGACTAGTTGAACGTGCGGGACCGAAGTCGTTGTATAAAAAGTACAACCATCAAAGTTCGGAACAGCACTCCGCACATTCGATATCAGATCGATGTAATAATACGCATTACAATTATGCAGAGTATTACGACGACGTGCTCTTACGCCGTGCTCATAACGACTACTGCAGCCACTTTGTAATACTGAAAACTGGCTGGTCCTTCTGCTCAACGACAACAACAGGCCTCTCTCACTACAACCATACAAAGTACTCACCGGCGCTCCTCCTTGCTCTTCACCATGCCTTTCCCTTTTTGGTCAGCGAGTTTCAGGCCCCAACTCTGTCTCAGCCTGTCGATCCTGCTGTGCATGCTGCGCCTCAATTTTTTGTCGTCACCATGGCCGCTAGTCGCTCCTACCTGATACCCTCATCCACAAAACACGAGTCTTCCTACGTTCCCACCCCTCTCTCGTTGGCTGCCGCTGGTTGGGAGAGGGGGGCAGGCGACTTTGGCGGACTCGGCGGCCTTCTAAGCCCAGTAAGACTAACGGTACAAAAGTATTGTTCGTGCTCATTCTCATTCGAAGGACGAGTTACAACGCCTGCTGGAAAATTTTCTTTTTCTTAATGGAGAAATAGGGGGCGGGAATCAAAATAGCGGAAAAGGGACGTGCTTTGCAATGTCGTAGACCCCGGCGAATACCCCTGCGACGATCATAATGGTTCAGACGGTCGTCTTACACGGATTTGAATAACGGGCCACAGCAGCCATCTTTTTTCCCTTTTTTTACCATCTGAGCAACACGGAGCGAGTATTAGCTGATACGACGAGCCTTACACTGCGTTGCATGCTGTAAGTCTGGCCCTCTGTTTCCGTTCTTCTGCTTCCGTTGTCCTTTTGCATCCCTGCCCCTCTCTAACAGTCCTTTCTTTCCCCTCATACCCTCTTCTGCCCTTACTGTCAACGGTGCAAGAGTTTGTGACACTGCTTGAGCGAGTGCGAAATACAGGTTGAAGAGTTGGCCAGTCGACTCGTGGTACCAACACGACGCCGCAAACAGCACGACATCCCCATTTCACCATCCAGGAGCAGACGGCGGACCTATACGGAGGGGAGGCATACGTATGACACCCGTTGTTATAATACGCCGTGCTTGTCAACTCAAATTGCCTGTAAACGTGAGACACCACACATCAGGAAGACCTCAGCTCAACGCATAACGCCCCTCCGTATATCTGCTACCAAGGCTTGCCAACCCTGGGCGGCGGAGCTGTCCAGTCCACAACTCTTTTTTTACCTCCCTCTTCGCCCCTCTCTCTTACATCCTCAGCCACGTACCGTGCCCTTGTTGGTCCCATCTCACTACGACGCAAAGACACTTGTTGAACTAACAGTCCCCTGTCACCCCACGCTGCTTAGGAGAGAGGTTTGAAGGGCATTGGGCTCAATAAGAGTACAGTAATACTCGTACATTGCAGAGAGGCAAGTCTGTCCCTGCTCCTTTTGGTCCTTTTGTCTTTCCGTCTTTTCGTCTCAGTCTGCCCAAGAAATCTGGACTAACGTCTCGGTCAGTCAACACCACCGCCTCCTCCTCCTCCTCCTCCTCCTTCTTGCCAACCACCCCGTCAAAACAGAAACCGTTTCTATTTCCAGATATACGCCGTTCCTGCACACCTTTTTTAAGCCATGGGGGAGGGGGACAGCGGGACCGCAGGGAAAACAAGACGTGTTTAAATGATCACCCTGTCATCGTTCATTGACGACCCCCATCTCTGCTAGGGCTGTAGGATCAAAGCAATCAGCCTTTCTTTCGTAATGCCTCCCGACTCTCGTTCGCCTTTCTAAGGAATGACTTTGCTAGACAAGAAAACACTTGTCATAAATTGGCGGCAACTGTTTTTTTCGTTTTCTTGCCAGCCACTGATCGCATTACCGGCATTGCTACAAAGCCACTCTTCCGAGTGACAGCACAACTCTTTTCTTTTTAAATTTTTTTTTGAGTATCTCGTGATCTCCCTGGCTTTTGCATCCTTTGTGTCGAAGAAGAAAATCCTAGCGTCGACAGCGTTTCTTCCCAAACCACAGAAGACGGGCCCACCTACGGGGGCGGTCCTAAAAATAACTAGCCATCACTGATTGATATCCTTGCGAGTTCGCCTCCTAGTGCTGAGAGAGAGAGGTCCGGATCCCGGAACACCCATTTCTCTTCTTTTTCTGGACAGGAACCCGTCGATCCAGGCGCTGCGTTTTGACAGGGAAGCGAGTCCACGGTAGAGAAGCAAAGAAGCAAAGAAGCACAGAAGCAAAACAGAGTGCAGACTAAGAAGGAGGAACATCGAGAAAAAGAAGCACACGAAAGACAAGAGGACGGATCTGCCAGCAAGTCTGCAGAATACGAGTACTATTACGGAGTAAGTTCTGTGCGCATTTTGGCTTGTGTTATATTCTCTATGAGTATTACGGCCTTTTCCGCCTGTGCTTTCTCTCAGCTGTGTGTGTGCTTTCATTTTTTTTAACTCTCTCGCCGTTTCAAAAAGCCAGGCTCCCGGCAACGAGGCGGAGCGCAGACGCCGTGCATTCGTTCCTCCGCCTACTCTTAAAACTCTTCCTGAACACCTTTTTTTTTGGCCCTCTCTTTTTGTTTCTTCTCGGCATACCGGCAATCCGGATCCATGAGCATATCTTTTCCTTTTTGAATTCTTTTTTTTTTTTTTTTAAAAAAAAAAAATTCCCCGTATGTCCATCGGTATTGCAACTGCTTCAGTTTCCTGATCGGCCTGCTTGACCTCTTTATGATATAATTTTGGAGGTTTTCCTTTCCTTGGAAGGGGGGGAACAGCTGAATCTCGAGCACCAGGTCCAGCAGTTCCCAGGATCGATAATTGTTTCGGCCGTTTCAATCCTCATGGGGGACGATTTAGTGCCAACTCTCAAACGTCGATCCCGCGAGCATCTTTTATTGTGTGTGTTTTCTTTCTGAGAGATATTACCGTGGTTTTTTTTTTTTTTTTTTTTTTTTTTTTGTCAAAGTGCTCTATCACGCCTTGGTGCTTTCTATTTTTTTGGTCTCCTATTGTGCATTTTTCCCTTTCCAAGAAATTTTTTGTCTTTTTCTCTGTCTCTCTTTCTCCGTCTGCGGTGCGTGATCTTCTTTTTTTTTCCCCTCCCCCCCCCTTCTTGTCATACTACCCCCCTCCCAAAATAGAGCCCTTTTGCCATACAACACTACAACACCCACACCCAACAACCACAACCAGAATCCCAGAGATCTCCAACGTCCTACTCTTTCTGGGGAGGGGCTTTTGTCCTGGTCGTCCATTCTCTTCTTTTGGCACGTCGGTTGACACCTTTTCCATCCGCTGTCTCTCCGCCTTGTCACCTCGTTTTTTATTTTGAAACTTTTTCTTTTTCTTTTTTTCCGTCTCCACCAAGTTCTCCTGGTCTCCTTTTGTTCTTTTGCCCTTTTGCCCTTTTCCCGCAATCTCTCAGGTTACGTTTTTACGTTTTCTTACATTCTTCTTTCCCCCCTTTTCTTTTCCCCTACTGGGCTCTTCAGGACAAAAAAACAACAACAATCACGTTCTTGTACTTCAACGGCAGGCCTTCTTAAGATCTAATGTCTCAAGGTACAAAGGAAACGACGACAATCTGAGTATCTGCTCACCTTGCAAGATTCTTCCTTATTCTGGTATATCGATAAAAAGCCAGAGGACACGTCAGGCTGGGTATTCAGAAAAAAAAAAGAGAGCACGTTGGGAAGGAGGATCAGGCCTGCATAGGATTCCCTACGCTACAGTCAACAGAGGAAGAGGGAAGAAGGGAGAAAAAAAGCCTTTTTGCGTGTATCGACGTACATGTTTGGCCGAGCTCTGCCATGGACGTCATCTCGATGTTGAATTTGGCCGGTGCGAGGGCTGCGGCAGCCGAGACGACAGGACGAGAAGGGGGAGAAGAAGCAAGAGGTGCACCTACAACAGCAGAGCAAGGGACGCACGAACGGCGAGATAGCGGTGACGACAGCTCGAGTGTTGTTGATTCTCTCATGCGGACGCCGTGCTCGATGACGACTGCGGGAACGACAACGCCATCCAGCATGGTGGCCACGCCGCCGTCGGAACGGACGCTGTCTCGACGATCGAGCGAATCGAAGACGCCCAACCGCAACAGGACGCCGTGGGATGCTGGCGGATACTCGCTTCCGCTGTCGCTGGACACCAAAGAAATGGCACGCAGTGTTCCTTCGAATACTGCTACAGTCGTTGGCGGCAGCACCATCAACAGCAGCAGCAGCAGCAGCAATGCAAATCCCACAGCTGGCTCAGAGGGAGATGCACCACTGGCCTCGTCTCCCAATGGAACTTTAGTGGCTGCTGTCGAAGCTTCCGACACGACAGCGGCAACAGCTGCAACAGCTGCGACAACTGCAACAGCCGCCATCGCAGTTGCTCCCACGGGTGGCAACAGCAGCCCGAAGGGCTCTTCGCCGAGACACAAGTTTTCCGACAGCCGCAGCAGTCTCTCGTCCTTCCACACCAGCTTTTCGTCTACCAACTCCGTGTCGCACTCCCGGATTTCGTCGTTGTCAACCGTCTCGGAGAACCAGCCGTTGTCGGCTCTCATCACCGACTTCTCCATGCTGGACACCAGAGTATCTGCGGATGCTCTCAACAACGGACAAGCTGCACAACTCAAGCAGCCGCCGCAGAACCAGGGCCAGAACCAGAACCAGAACCAGAATCATACACCACAGCCGCCCCAACAAGAGCAGCACTCCCACCAGCAACAGCAGCATTGTATTTCGACGGAGCCTGCCATTCACGGTTTCCAACCAGAATCGTCCACCCCAGTACGGCCGCGTCACGATGAGATTGTGATGTCGTCTCCTGAGCCGAGTCCTGGGACGATGGCTGAGCGGGCACAGTCGCCGTCGGATGCCATGCTCATCCCGAGACTGCTAAAAGGGGCCCCTGATGCGGCCTCCGCGCCCAGCTTCCAGACGAACCCAGACCGCAGCCATTCTCTGGGAGGCTTAGGGTATGTATTTAATTTTTGATTTTTTGATTTTTTGATTTGTTTGAATTTATGCGCGGAAAGAGGAGAGCGAGGAACATAGAGAGAGAGGCCACTAAAGGGCTGTCGTCTTGGATTTTGTCTGGTATCCGGCAAACCTGACCAGGCGAGAAATCCAAGCCTGGATTCTGGCAAGACGTTCACGGCTTTTCTTCCTCGTCAGGTTGGCAGTCACTATTCAGTCACCTCTCTGTGTCTCGCCAGTTCACATTTGCTTGTTTGATGTTTCCTCCGCCTGCACATTCCTGAATAGGATGTCTGGCGAAAGCCAGCGGGCAAGTGCCGGCGAGGAATGTGCGTCAGCCTACGGATTCGTGACCAACTTGCATGTTTTGTTGGCTGTGTTGCGCGGCACTTTTTGGGAGAGGAAGAGAACTCGGCTGGTGTTGCTCTTTACGGACGTGAAGGGCAGCTTTTTTTTTAGGGAGTGACACGTCTGGGACTCGAGAGAATCAGACGTATATAAAAGAAGTAGCTTGGTTTTCTGTCGACTTTGCCAGTGCACAGTTTGGCACGTCTTGGTTTTTTGTTTTCTTTGTTTTTATTTTTTTTGTTACTCGATTGCCTATTTATACCTACCTACCTTGCTGGCTTATCGAGGTCAAACAGAAGTCTGAATCTTGTGTTGCGGAAAGCGTTGGATGCAAAAAAGGTCATATGCTGGTGAAGAAGCTGAACCAACAATTTCATATATAGGTTGCAGATCCCGAGTGCAGCATTCCGGGCCCGGACCAACGGCCTGCAAGACAGCTCGCCCACACGGCGACACAAGAGAGCGGCGTCGGCGCCCGATTTCCCGTCGCTGACGTCCAGCAGCAGTTTCGACCCGCGGTTTCCGACGTTTGGACCGATTCCGGAGCCGACGCCGTCGCCGTCACAACACAGCGACAGCATTGCGATGGAGCATGGCAGCATGGCCGCCAAGGCGACACGGACGGGCATGGACGACGGCGTGGCGACGGCGGCGGCGAGCGCGACAGGCCGGGTTTCGGCATCGGGCGGCGGCGAGCTGCTGCCGGTGAATCTGGAGACGGCGTCGGCGTGCATGTACCGCGGAGACTGCCAGACGGGGTCGCAGCTGCGCAAGGCGATCTCGCACATTTTTGGGCGCAACAAGCTGTGCACGCGCATGATTCCGACGGGGGTGTGGGTGCACTACTGCCGCAAGCACTACCAGCGCACGCGGTACCGCAACGGCGGCGAGTACCCGCAGCGGCAGATTGGGCTGGTGCAGGTGCAGGTGCAGCGGGTGCAGGCGTGGAGCGAGAACAATGTGCGGCAGGGCCACGGGCCGGTGCTGAAGGACTGGTCGCTGTCGGTGCGCAAGCGGGAGCAGATGCGGCTGGACAGCAAGCTGGCGGCGGCGGCGGCAGCGGCGGGGGCGGCGGCGAGCAAGAAGCGGCCGTTCCACGACGACGCTGGCGAGGACGACGAGGAGGACGGCTTTGACGACGAACGCGCCGAGATGAGCGGAACGGCCGTGCCCGACTGGGTGGTGGCCCGCATTGGCGACGGCTACTCGACGGCAGAGATTTTGCGCATCATTGACCGGCTCAAGGCCGACATTGACGAGGGCCGCCTGCAGCAGATTCCCGACATTGAGATCCTGCCCAACATTGTGGCAGACGGCGCCAACGACGACTCGGCCGGCAGCGGCAGCGGCAGCGGGGCCGGCAACGGCGCCAAGAAGAGCTATGTGAAGCGGCGCACGCCGTCGGCAGCGCGAAACGGCAGCATCACCAGCTTGGGAGGCGGCAGTGGCGGCAGTGGCAGCAGTGGCGGCGGCGGTGCTGGTCTTGCTGGAGGTCTGCTGGATGGAGGAGGTCCTGGCATGTCTCGTGGCGGCGGACCGACCAGCAACGGCCACCGGCGCTCGCAATCGGTGAACGGGTCGTCTGCGCGGCTGGACTTTGCGAGCAGTGCAGCCCGGCGCGGCAGCCAGCCGAACAGCCACGCTGGAAGCCATGTCGGCGGCCATTTCAGCAGCCATGCCGGCAACCATGTCGGCAGCAGCGTTGGGTACGCCGGCATGGGCATGGCTCGATCGCTGCATCATTTCAGCGATCTGAATGCGCCGCTGGAGAAGCGCCAGCGCGTGGACAGCGAAGGCGGCCTTGGCGGGCTGCCTGGATACCCGCGTGGCCTGGGCATAGGAGGTCCGTCCGCCGGTGTGCTGTACGATGCACAGGCACCGGGGGGAGGGGCCAGTTCGAGTGGGCTGCCGCCCCGACCGATGCTGATCGGCAGCAGTCGCCTGCAGCTGGCCCACCGGCCAGCCTTTGCCGGCATTCGTGAGAGCCAGGCCGAGAGTCCGATCTATCCAAACGAGCAGCAGCAACGACAGCGGGCCGAGATTGTCGGCGGCGGCGGCAGTGCCACCAACAGCAACAGCTACCCTCTACAGCACCGGGAGTACGAATCTCAACACCAGCACCAGCACCAGCACTCGCTCCATGAGTACGACTACCATCATCACCGGCCAGGCGACTCTAGCAGCTCGGCCGGGTCTGGCGGGTCTGGCGGGTCTGGCGGAGGAGTGCTTCCGGCACCGAATCCGATGCGGTTTGGCGGCGGCAGCGTGTCGGTGGCCGAGCAGCTCGAGACGTCGTCGTACGTGCTCAACTCGGCAGCAACACGCCGTGCTGGCGCCCACCAGCGCTCGCAGTCCGAGGCCGGCGGCTTTCTGCACCACATGATGTCGCCCCATCGCGGCCGGTCATCGTCGTCGGCAGGAGGAGGACTGCCGCCGCTACAGACGGTCGGGCTAGGTGGCAACGGCCTCTATCAGAGCCAGTCCAGCCAGCCAGGCCAACCAGGTCAACCAGGTCAGCCAGGCCAACTAGGCCAATCAGCCCAGCCAGCCCAGCAATCGTACAGCCGGGGTGGCTGGTTTGATGAGCGCCACGGCAGTAGCCAGCCGGGATCTTCTTATGGTGGTGGTGGTGTTGCTGGGTATAGTACCAGCACTGTCAACTATGGCGACGACAAGTTTGACAATGTGCAGCTGCCTCCGCTGCACACGCTTCAAACAGGACAAGAGACTTTGGAAGTGCGGCGCCAGCCGCAGCCACAGCCGCAGCAGTTTGACAAGTTTTCCCAGAACGGGCCCGGCGGCGGCCTCGTCTCCGTCGACCGACAACTGATGGCCGTGTCCGAGTACCATCATGCGACCTTCCGCCACTCGCGCCACCAGAGCTCACCGGCCGTGCCGCGCGTTCGACCGCCGTCGTTGAACCTGAATTTGGCTGTGCCGACGGCTTCCATGGTGGGCAACAAGTAGCAACTGTGCAAAAGTTGCCTTTTTTTGCTTTCCTCTCAGGCAACAAGTAGCAACTGTGGGCAAAAGTTGCCTTTTTTTGTCTCTCTCGGGCAACAAGCAACTGTGGGCAAAAGTTGTCTTTTTTTGCTTCCCTCTCTCTTTTGTCTTCGCATTGTCAGAGTTTTTTACGGCACGACGAAACGGATACCACAGCGCTCATTTTTGTTTCCTTGTTTCTTGTTTCTTGTCTCGTTTTGTTCTTCTTTTTTTCGTTTCTGGGACGCAGAGCTGCATTACCGGGAAATACCATGACAAAAGATGTGAATCCAATTTCTTTCCACTGGCTTTTTTTGTAACGGGTTCTCTCACGACTCGTCTTTGCTTATTGGTCTCTTTTTTATTGGCTTGGCGCAGCTGGTAACGGTCGAGGCATATTCTGCAGACATATCCTTGTCCTCCTGTGTTTCTCCCTTAACAAACTGTATTCGGTCTTTTTCGAAGCTTTTGACATATTGCGCTATGAACTGGAAGGGGGAAAGGCTTTTGCTTTTTTTAAGGGTTAGCGCTGACTTGTTATGTCTTGTCATCTACGAGTTCGGCTGATGGAATTGGTTCTTTGTGTGTGTGTCGGTGTGTTTCCCTCCCATTGGACATTGCTTTACATTTTGACCAATGTGCGATATTTCAAAACGGCGTGATGATGTCCCGCTTTGTGATGCGTGATGGAAATAACAGGAAGAGGTGGGTAAGTGAGTGACGGTTTTGAAGACTGGTGAGTTGGTGAACTTTACTCGCAGTCCTCCGAGAGAGTGAGACGTAAAATATTACGTTATGCTGCACTTTTGCACTTCTGCACTTCTGCACTTCTGAAAGTAGAAAAACGCAGCGAACCGCTTCTTCGTCCAGGTTGCTAAATTGGGCATTTCCACTGTTCAAACTCGGTCCCTGACCACCAAACCCCGCCAGCCCCTGACAAGTACGGTTATAGTGAGATTTTGTTTCTTACAGCTTGGACCCCAGTTTCAAACCAATGACAGACAAGGAGGGTAGTATTACGCTGTAACCGTTGCAGAAGGGAAAAGACAGCTCAAAGGTGTCTCTAAAGAGCTCTGTAAACCTGCTCCCTGCTTTGGTACTGTCTGAAGGGATCGCACTTTCCCGCAACATGAAACAAGAAGGCACGGAGTAGAAGGCCAAGGGAAGGCGCAATCTTGCCTTGAGGAAGGGGCGGCCATTTCTTCTCTTTTTTTCAATTTCTCATCTCCGTCTTTTTTTTGGTTTTTTTGATTCTGTCTCCCGTCCTTCGTCCTTGGACCTTTCTAGCTTATATGCATGACGGAGCATTGGTTGAACTTCTTTCGCCACGTCTGCCCCCCGCCTTTGTCTAGGTTCGCATCAATCGGCTCAACAAAGACGGCGACTTTCCGGGCGACGGCCAAATACAAACAATATAGCAGCAGCAGCAGCCACACCAGCAAAATAGCAAACCGCAGCCTGCAACCCCTCCCCAAATAAAAAGGTTCATTCTCGGCCAACACCTCTCTCGGGCTCGGACAGATCTAATGCATGGGAGGAGGGGGGAACCGAAATCTGGCTTTGCTCTGGCCTTTGCATACAAGTAGTTGGCGGTAGCCGTTCTCACACTTTTCTCAGAGACAAGACACGGTCGTTGACGGCAGCTTTCTCACACTTTTTTGGAGACAAGACACACACACACGAGTCCACCGACAACAGAAAGCAGAAAACGACGAGAGAGACAGGAGAATAAAAAAAAGAAGAGCGGCTTCCAGCTTTTTGTGCCACCCTGCACAAACAGCATCCCACAAACCCGCTTTCCCCCGCTCAGTGTCGACGAACATCCACCATGGTGTCGTCTCTCTACGCAGTGGCGGTCGTGGCCATTGTGTACTCAGTCGTGACCAATGTGCGTGCTCTGTGGATCAACGTACAGAAAGCCCGCAAGACGGGCCTGCCATACATCATCCTCCGTAAGTTTTGGAGGGTGGTTCTTGGGCTGGCGTGGATGTTGATTTGACGCTGCCTTGAAATCTGGTTTGGGGAACGGAACATGCTGACTAGGTACTATTATTACTTGTAGCTGTTTCGCCGTTTGGTACCTTGTGGAAGCTGAATGCCAACTGGGTCATCCCCAAGATCCAGATGTTGCCACGAAGCTGGTGGCAGGACTGGCTTTTGTAAGTGCTGGGTGGCTCTCCCTCGACCCGTCGTGCGTGATTTGGCGTTTGGCGTCGCTAATGCAAAGGCTGCCAGCGTCATGGACCCCGACTGGTGCTTCAGATACCTGCAGGAGCCGTTTCAGAGGCTGGGAGACACATTTGTGATTGCGTCGCCCGGCGCTCTTGCACTCTATACGCAGAGCCCCGAAGTGATCACGCAGATCACGACGCGCCGCGAGCACTTCCCGAAGAACTCGGCCATGTATGCTGTGCTCGATCTGTTTGGCCGCAACATTGTCACGACCGAGGGAGCCTTGTGGCGCATGCACCGCAAGGCGACAAGCGCGTCGTTCAATGAGCGAAACGCTGCGTTCACCTTTGCCGAGGCCATCCACCAGACCCAGGGCATGCTGAATAAATGGACGTCGGCGTCGCCGTCGCCCACGTTTGCCAGCGTGGAAGAGGACACGATGACGCTGGCGCTGAACATCATCGCCTATGTCGGCTTTGGCCTGCGCTTCGTCTGGCCCGGCGAGAGCCTGCCGGCCAACACCGACCCGCGCGCCCGCAAGTACGGCAGCCTGACGGCGCCGCCGGGGCACAGCCTCACATTTTCCGCCTCGGTCGAGCGTGTCCTGCACCGCATCGTGCTGCTGCTCATTTTCCCCACCTGGCTGCTGCGCTGGCTTCCGTTTCACGCAGCGCAGGAGGCCTACGAGGCCAATGACAACTATGTGCAATATATGCACGAGTTTCTGGACGACGCGCTGGAGAGCCTGCGCAAGAGCGAAGACAGCAGCGGTAATAATAGTGGTAGCGGCGGCAGCGGCGGCAGCGAAGGCATGGATCTTATGGGCTCGCTCGTGCGCAGCCGCTACGAAGAGAACAAGGCGGGCAGCAGCGGCGGTGGGCGCAAGATGGGAGGAGGTGTCGGTGGTGGGTCTGGCGCAGCAGGCCAGTTGACGGACGACGAAATCATTGGCAATGCCTTTATGATGCTGGTGGCGGGCCACGAAACGACGGCAAACACGCTCCACTTTGCGCTGCTGTATCTGGCGGCGCACCCGGCGGCGCAGCGGGCCATGCAGGCCGACATCGACCGGCTGCTGGGCCGCGACACAGACCCCAAGATGTGGAGCTACGAGAACAACATCAACAACATGCTGGCGTCGATGCTGGGCGCTGTTATGAACGAGACGCTGCGTCTCATGCCGGCCGTCACCAACATACCCAAGCACGTCACCAGCCCTGCTGGCCAGGTGATCCACATTAGCGACTACGACGACAAAAAGGGCAGCAGCAGCAGCAGCAGCAGAGCGGCGGCGCGCCAAAGCCACGTCCTGCCCGTGGGCATGGACATCATCATGAGCGCCGTCACAGTGCACCGCCACCCTCGCTACTGGCCGCCGGCCAACGGCAGCGGCAGCAACCGCGACGGCTTCGAAACCGGCGATCTGGACCAGTACGCGCCGGAGCGGTGGTTCTACAATCAGAGCAGCAGGGGCGGCAGCGGCGGCGCCGGCGGAGGAGGAGACGACGTGGACGAAAAGCCCGTGGATGGTGCCGACACAGAAGACTACGGCGGCTTCAAGGGCCCCGACACCAGTGCGCAGCTGTTCCGGCCGGTGCGAGGCAGCTATATTCCGTTTTCCGACGGCCCGCGCAGCTGTCTAGGCCGGCGCATTGCACAGGTCGAAATCATGGCGGCGCTGGCCGTCATTTTCCAGCGCTACAGCCTGGAGCTGGCCGTGGACGATCTGGATGACGACGACCGGCAGCAGCGCTGCAGCGATGCGGCCGTGGCCGCCATGGACGACGAGGCCAAGCGAGAACTGTACGGCCGTGCGCAGGCGCGCGTCGAAAAGACGCTGCGCTCGGCAACGTCGCTGCTGACGCTCAAGCTGCACGGCGCGTCCAACGTGCCGGTGCGGCTGGTGCCTCGGGGCCAGGAGCGGTTTTTACACATTGTGGATGTTTAGGACAGCAAGCCATTGTGGATGTACATGAACTGTACGATAGGAGCTGATGGCTTTGATAGCTGATGGCTCTGATGAACTGATGGCTCTGATAGCTGATGGCTTTGACGAACTGATGGCTCTGATAGCTGATGGCTCTGATAGCTGATGGCTCTGATGAGCTGATGAATCTGATAGATCTGATAGACAAGAGCTGCCAGGAGCTGGTTTTGTATATTGTGAAATAGTTCACAATCTATTTCGGTTTGGAAAGTGAAAGACAGGCAGCGAGCTGCTGTTTGTTTATTTGACCTGCCTACTGATCTCAGGATGTGAGGGCTGTGTATTCAAACGGAGAGCAACTCAATGTGACTCGTATTGCGCAAGCTATAACAGAGAGCAGCTTAAGTGACTGGTATTGAGCAAAGCTGTGCTCGCAGGGTTGATGCAGAATCTCCTGCAGAAGCCATGAGCGACGGCGGTTTGTTGACACGTCGAATATGTTTGTTTACTTTCTTGCGACTATGCGACTGCGCACACCAATTTCGATGCTCGGAGAATAGGAACGGCCATTTATTACCTTCCACACACGAGTGTATTGGCATGAGCCCACTTTTTCCCGGGAGGCCCTTTCAGGCCGGTGATAGGCTGAGAGGGCGTCTTTGCATTTGGCGAAATCATTTCTGCAACACCCGTAGAGCGCTTGATGGAGCAAAATGAAATGATCGGCTTCGCCTTCAGAATGCAGCGCTGAGCTCAACATGCCAACGATCGCATTACCACACTCTGTTCGTCGTATGGAGTGCCTGTACTCCGTACAGGAATCACAGAGTAGACAGCAGCAAAATCAGGGGGCTGGTATCTACAACGTACGGAGTACAATCCGATAATGACGAAAACAACCACATGTTTACGTCGCATTAATAGGCCTGGAAGTATTCATCTAACACTGGCAGACCCAGCTGCCTTACCCCAGCCTCCTGAATAACAAGAAGGAGCACACATGCTGGTGGTGGTGGGGGGGGGGGGGATGAGGGGGTTTCCCTTTCCTTCCCGTGAGCGCTGTGCTGCATATTGTCAGCGACAAGGCAAGACCGGAGCGCCGACAACGACAGATGCCAACGTCGGGCAACCCAACCCAGTGGAGTCAGGTGCGCATTTGGGGAGGGGAGAAAAAGCGAGCAAGAGAGAGACAAAGAGAGGGGGGGGGGGAGGTGGTTTTGGCGATCCAACTTTTCCGTACGAGACCATTACTCACCATCCTGTCTTGTTCCCCTTTGGCCGCGCCTGCCCTTATCCCCTTTCCCACACCCCCCTCCTGCCCTTCCAGAAAAATGGTACTTATATTCCTGATGGTTCCTTCCCTCGACGAAAGAGACACCGAGTAACAGGTGTCGCACTTTCCTCTTTGTTCCTCTTGTCGCACTCTTTTTCTCTTCTTCAGCGTCTTTCTACAGAAACAGTAATTATTGCACTGGTAAGCAACGGTGGTCATAATTTGATAGCTCTAGCACAAAACCCCAGTGTTCTCCCCCCCCTCTCTTCTCCCTCTCCCTCCCCCCCCCCACAGCCCAGCCCAACCAAAGACGCGTTAACCCCCCACCCGGGCTTTTTTCCCTTTTGCCCCCCCCCCTCCCTCTGCTCTCCAATTATTACAGAGCACTAGCAGTGCTATCTCTCTCCATATTATTTATTAAGGCAAAGGTGACCGACGCGCGACCAGCTCTCTTCTCTCTCGCAAGGCGCCAAAAACAAAACATAAACAAAATAAACACCACACTATATCCTGCGTCCTAATTACACCCAAACACGTCTCTCTTCCTCCCCATCTGTTTTTGTTCACCACCTTTCCTTACTCTCGCGCCCCTGTCCCCCTTTTTTTCGATTCTTTTCCCAAATAGCAACCGCAAAAGTCCCCTGCTACCAGGAAGCTGCACGACATACTCAGAAAAAGCAAAAAGAAAAAAAAAAAGACTTACACCGACTTTGACAACAAACAAAAGCGAGAGAGAGAAAAAAAACCCCCTAAAACAAGCCCCATCCCCCCCTTTTGGTTTTTGTATTTTGGTTTTTTTTCTGGTTCTCCCAAGAATAAGGATATTTTTTCTTTCTGTTTTTTTGTGTCTTCATTTTGAAAAAAAAAAAAAAAAAAAATCGTCACATATCTTGCGCAATGACGTCTTGGTTGCGTGGACAAAAGAAATCCGACCTGGTCGACATTGCTGAGTCGGTTGGGCTCAAAAAGTACGTGTTTTTTCTTGGTTGCGTTTCTCTGGGTCTCTGCCGTCGCTTTGTCGCAGACTTTTTTTTTGTCGCGTTCTCTTTTTCTTGTCTTTTGCGCTGTCGCAAATTCCTTCGTCGCGCTTCGCTTTTTCTCTCTTCCATCTTGTCAGCGCTTCTCTCTTTCACTTTCGGGCGTCATCATTGCAGCGCTGGGCGATGGCGCAAAGAGCGCGATGAGTGTCGCGAGAGGAGACAAACACGAAAAAACACCCAAACATATCATGCGCGCATACACACACACACACACACACACACACGAGCATATCAACATACACACAAAACACATATCACAACAACATGCACAGATACACGCATACACTGCTCTCCGTATCCTCGCACCACACAGCTAACAACAGAACAGTGTCGCAAGCTTGAAAAAGAGCGATCTAGAGGTCTCGCTCGACGAATATCTCCTGGAAAACGCGTCGCAGCTGTCGTCCGAACCTAAGCTGGCACCCTACTACAGCATGCGCTCCAAATCGATATTAACATCGCCCTTGAAGAAGGAGTCGACGTCGTCGTCCGAGATCAAGGCCCCCAAGCGCCGCCAAACCAAGCCTGCCCAGGAAGAGTCTGCTGGCACTGAGTGCGTTTGCCCTTGTCGCGTGCCTTTTTCCGCCTTTTTTGCCTTTTCTGCGCTTGTGCACTTTTTTGCACTTGTTGCACTTTTTGCGCCATGGGTGTCGTCGCATTTGGTCGCGTGTCCTCCAGTGCTGTCTCCCATGGCCTCCGCATGGCCTCCCATAGCAACCCATGTCAACTAACACAATCAGGGAAGAAGAACCCGTTGGCCGCTCGACGGCGCTGCTGCGCACGCCCGGCCGTGCGCTGTCTCTGGCCAGCCGCATTCCGCTTCCGGCATCGCCAGCCGTCGTTGCCCAGGCCGTCGACCGCAGCGCTCTGGCTGTGCGCGAGCGCGTCGTCTCCATCTACGCCGACTCGGGCATCACCGAGGCCACGCTGGCCACGCGCGAGTCGCTCTCCACCGTGTCTGCCATCACCGTGCTGGTCGCCGCCTTTGAGTGGTGGTTCCTGTTCCAGGAGACCCTGCCGTCGCGCTACGCCTTTTCCATCCCGGCCATCGCCTTCCTCGGAACCGGCGAGCACCCGGTGTCCATCCCCGACTTCTTTTTGCTGGCCACCGCCTCTTTCTGGACCCCGACCCTGACCTGGCTGCTGCTGAGCGTCGTCGTCCCCGTTTTCATCGGCTACTTCTTCAATCTGTCGGCCGCCAGCGGCAGCCACCACAGTGGCCGCGGCCGCTCGCGTCCCTTCTCCACCGCCGAGTACGCCATCGACCCGCTGACCTTCAGCGTGGCCAAAGCCATCCTCGTCTACGTCGTCCTGGCCCAGGGCGTCAACTTTGCCGGCTGGCTCGACGACTACTCCGTTGCTCGCATCTCGAACGCCCTCTACGCTGGCTGGAAGGGCGTCTTGGCCGGCACCGCCATCACTGGCCTGGCCAGCCTGTACGATGCCGTGCTGCGCAAGTAAGGGTGGTGGGGACAGGGACAGGCTTGAGCAGATTGGGGGGACTGGGCAGATGGGTTAGATGAGGCGGATGGGACGGAGTTTTTCGTCTCATTCGTCTCTTCGAATCTCTGTCCTTTTTTTTGTGGGGGTGCTTCGTTGGCTTGGGCCAGACACTGGGTATTTTGAGTTTTTTTTTTTTTTTTTTTTGATGGTCAAAGGCCCCTTTGTTTTGGATCTGGTTTGTCGTCTTTTTTTAGTTGTTTGGTTCTTTGGTTGATTTGTTGAGTCTACCACTCTTCTTCTCATCCATTCCTCTTTTTTGGTTTTTCTTTTTTTCTTCTTCTCTTTTAACCCCCTCTACCACCATCACCGATGTTCTTCTTTGGGAGGCCTACGACACAAAATGGCGTATAGGGCGTTGTGGCGTTGTGGCCCTGGACTGTATCGATACATGTTCATCCACTGTTTTTCGCTTGATACCTCCTATTTTTTGTGTCCCTTTTCCCCCTCTCTCCGTCTGCCCGTTCTATCTTTTTTTCTTCTTTTTTTTATTTGCTCGCTGTGTTTATTGGCTCCCTCATGTCCCCTCTTTTTGTTATCTAAGTTGGTGAAAGAGAGGGGTGATGGCTGGCCCCCAGCTCTTGTTTTCTAATATTTTCTTGTGCTTTTACTGCTCTGTCAGTTATGGTTACTGGGTTTTAAGGATTTGAAGCTTTTGTTGTCCAGCAACTGGTGTTGTTTTTCCCCCCTTTTCTAAACTGCTGATTTTTGGTACCCCGTAGATTGCAATGGAGACAAGAAGAAACAAACGGCAGATTCCGGAAAAGGGAGGGACAGGAATGAGGCGATGAGATGGGATATGGAAGAGAGGCGAGGGACAGAAGGATGTGGCCGAGATGGTGTATGAAAGATGAGATGAGATGGGTTTGGTTTGGGGTTTTTTTTTTTTGGTTCTTTATTTTTGGCTGCCTTCTCCGTTCGGTTTCTTATGGGACACAACTGGGGATATGGGGATTTACTTTGGGAGAGGAGATTGCGAAAGGTGAATGTGATGAGAAATGGAAAGGAAGAAAGGGAGAGAAGAGAGAAGAGAGAGGGGTGAACGAAAGCGATTTTCGCTCGAGGATTCAGGAAGGTGGAAGGTTTCTTTCTTTCTTTTTTTTTTTTTTTTTGCTTTTGCTGGGTTATTTGCTGGGTTTCAGTATTGAGGACCATTTTGCTTATTCTGCTGCCTCGTTCCCCGTTCCTCTTTTTGTTGCCATGAGTCGTTTATGTTGGTTGTATGCCGCTTTTCTTCTACGATGTGCGGATAAGGCAATCTTGTTATATAGCAGTATGTGTCTGCTTTTTCGTCTATTGTTCCTCAACACAGCCGTGGTGTCATATTTGATAATATATACTGCAAACAAAGGGGCATGAGACAAAATTCCCCAGCTGCCTTTCGGCTCTTCTATCTGATAAAAGGCACGTCTGTAAATATGTCCGTATATAAGATTGCCATTAGTCATTTTCTATTATCCTTTCTCAGCTAGCCAGCCAGCCCAACTAGACGAATTCAAAAACGAAAAAAAAGAGCCCGTTGCCAATTAAAAACAAAAAGCCATCCCCTTCTCTCGAACGCCTCTATAGTCTTAAAACAGGCAAAACCAAAACCAAAACCAAAAAAAAAAAAAAGATCGAGACAGAAAGCAGGCATAGGCCCCAAGAGAAAGAAATCAAAGCCAAAAATCTACCATGAACAAAACCTCCCTCCAAAAAGAACACCCTGGCAAGGTATAGTGCCCCAAAATATGTACACACACGAAACAGAGCAAGCATGCACTGCTGCAGACAAAAAGAGGTTCCCCTCAAGGCACCATGAAGCTAATAGAGCAAACATGACAAAGGGGGGAGAAGGCAGAAAATGGAGAAGGGGGGGGAACGAAAATTAAACCAGACAAAAGGGAGAGCAAAAAAGAAGACAGAATGCTCTTCTCCAAAAAAAGACACAAAAAAAAAGAGGTATATGTACGAGAATTATCAAGAGAAAGGACTCTTAACCAAAATATCATGGCAAAGTCTCGGAAACGCGCTCAAACTTGATGGGATGAACAAGCATGCTGCGCAAACACATGCGCCCGCTTGAGCCGGCGCGCTGCTCCTCGTCGGCTCCGCCGCCTAGAGGCGCGAGCACATCTGCCGCCTCGAATTCTTCACCGTCCTTGGCACCATTGGTACCCTTGGCACCCTTGGCGGCCTTGGAGGCCTTGGAGGCCTTGGAGGCCTTCGGGTCCTTCGAGTCCTTGGAGTCGGTAAGCTTCGCCGCCTTGGGGTCGTCGAGGGGTTGCGGGAATCCCAACCAGCGCCGCCAGAGACGCCCGGCAAAGTCGGCATTGTAGTACCACGACATACCGCGGTGGTAGTGCTCGTTGGCCGGGGCAAAGGGCGACTGCCGGCTGGCGCCGGACGAGTGGTCCGGGCCAGCATTGAACGCCCGCTCGGCCGCCAACAGCGGCCATTTGCGGTCGGCATACACGGGGTGGGGCGCAAAGGTGGCCTTGAAGCCGCGGTGCAGAGCCACGCTCGGCGGGAACATCTCGGCGAACATGGAGTGGTGCAGGCGCCACGTCTCTTCGTGCATGGCAAATAATAGGCGGCGCGACAGCCGCGAGGCCGTGATGATGGCCGTGCGCCGCGGCGGGATGGCAAATGCCTTGTCGTAGCCAGTGACGTCGTCGGCAAAGACCCAGCCCGAGTCTTGCGAATCAAACATCGGGTTCAGCGTGATCAGATCGGCCTCCTCGCCCACGCCGCAGCCGTCGGGAATGCGTGTGTAATCGTTGTTGTCGTCGGCGCGAAGGAAGCGCCGGTGGAGACGACCAGACGCTGAGGCTGACGACTGAGACCTTTTGCTGTGGCCTTGGCCATCGGCAGCAGCCGTGCCGTCCTGCGTTCGGAGAACGGCACCGTCACACTGGGGGGGTAGCGGCGATACACCATCTCTTTCGTCACGCGTTTGCGAGCGGCCTGCAAAAAACAGCGGGCCCAGGATCGACGGCCGGCCAGCTTCGTGGGCCTCGGCATCGACGCGCGCCGTGAAGTTCTCCCACGACCCGTGCAGAGCCGGGATGTAGTACTTGGCTGCACGGTCCCAGATGCGGCGGCGCGGCTGTGCCGCCGCCCACTTGCCCAACCGGTCAAAGAACTCATAGTAGCTGCCGAGAAAGCGCATGTCCATCTCCCAGTTCCAGTAGTGTGCATACTCGGGAAACTGTTGGGCAAAGTGCTGCATGGGCAGGTGCGCCGAGCGATAGACGCCGTGGATGTCGCCGCCGCACGGGTTTGAAAAGGACGGCTGGTCGCGAAGGCCAGGGTACAGCAGCCGCATCTGGCCCTCCGACCACAGCGTCGTTAGCCCGCGGAACTCGGCCGGGATGTTGTCGGCAATAAAATCCTTCGCCGTCTGCGCGTCGGCCCAGATGGGCAGACCCTCGTCTCGTGCGTGCAGCAGAATGTGCACGTCGTATTCGCCACCCGACTGCAACGACAACTCGGACACTAGAGCGCGCATGTTGAGCACCGCGTGCGGAGTCCACTTGAAGCCAGCATAACAGCGAATCACGACGGCTATTCGCTCCAGCTTGACCAGGTCAGATCCAGATCCAGATCCAGATCCGGACCCGGATTCTGTGGCGTTGCCCCTCGCCTCCGAGCGCTTCTTCTTCGCCAAGCGCAACTCGTCTGCCAAGTGAGGGTACTCCATCGAACCAATGTTGTTGCTGCCGGTATCGACAAACCGCTCTTTGTTCCGTTCAAAACACCTTGCCTGCGCTGCAGCCCAGTCGACGCGGCCGTAGTCGATCTTGCCGGTGGTGGACGACGACCAGACAGCCTCCGAGGCCTCGCTTTCGGTGTCTAGGCCCTGGCCAGTGCCGCCCTCCTCCTTGCTGTAGCCGAGGCCATATGGCCCGTAGCGGCCGAAGCGATCAAAGCAGACATCGCTGCGCAGACCCAAGAGCTCGTGGGAGCCGAGCAGTGGTTCTGGCTGGCCCTGAGGCACACCTTCAAATGCCCACAGATGGGGCACCGGAATCTTGTCGGAGGCGTCCAGATAGCAGCGCTTGACTGGATGGTATTTTGACCAGTAAGTAGACGAGTCGTAGTCTGGTTGTGGTCTGAACGGTATTGGCGTCGGCATGGGTGTTGACGGCTGTGGCTTGGTCTTGGCCAAAGCGTCGCCGTCAGCATTTAGCATTTTCGATTTTTCCTCGTCGACATTGGTTGTGTTTGCCTGCACTTTTGCACTTTCACCACTCTCTTCCTGCCAAGCCGCTATCTGGTCAGCGGCCGTGGGGTACTCCGGCTTGTATTCACTTCTTGGCACAATAGCACGGACTCCATTGAAATAGCTATCCAGCCTGTAGATAAAAAACAATTGTCAGCATAATTGCACAAGGTAAAGTATGCTCTCCTTCGCATGTCCTATCTTCGTTTCTCTTTCTTGCTCTTTCTTTCTGGGGGGGATGAGGGGGATGAGGAAGGTAATAATACCGAGGATATTTCAGCCAAACAGCTTCATGGTCAGGCTTGGGAGCCTCTGGTGGATGGTGTTTCTTGCCAAAGCCAAACATCACGCCGTGCCTGCTTCCGTAGACGAGGCCGAGGATTAGTATTGATGTGACCATGGCAAATGCCCACGCTATGGCACGACGATACAGACAATGGCCCATCAACGAGCGCAGCCTTGGCGAACCGGGAGGTGAGTTGGACGACGAAAACATGGCAAGCGATGCGTAGCGCACAGAAGGCAGTCGGATGGACGATAGAGAGTGCTTGGCCACGCCCCAAGCCGACGTGGCGGAGGAACTAACGACGGGCATCGGGAGCATGGGGATGCGTGAGGGTGACAGAATCTTCAAGCTCTCCAGTCCTGGCAGGCTGGAGAAGCTGGTGAAACCGGAGACGCCATCGCTGGGTTTCTCCAGGAGAGAAAAACTGTTGCGACGGCTGGCTTCGGCAGTGCTGGTAGCGGAGCCGCTGCTGCTGCCAGAACTTGTTGTTCTGGGATGTCCAACCGCGGCCACTCGATCCATGGCGGTGGATTGGTGGCAGCCTGGGTTTACCGACGAGGAAAGACGGAAAACATCAGATTAGAGAATATGGCCTTCCTGGCAGTACGCCAGCAAGTAGTATTAACCGGCGAGAAAAGTCTGAAAGACGGACAAAAAGCAAGGCCGGGAAAAGAAAAGAGCAAAGAAAAAAAATGAGAAAAAAAAAAAACCCCGTATTAAGAAAAAAAGAAACCGAGAGAAATTTTAAGAGTAAAGTGAAGAAAAAGAATACCAGTGAAGTCCTCGCAAAGAAAGAATAAAAGCTGGATAGAAGAACACGAACACACACGCACACACACAAAAAAAAAATCTAGCAAAAGGAAAAGGAGAAGTTGCCAGATGAGCGGGGAGTGAAAACGAGAGACGTAGGCGGTTGTGCAATTCCGATCGATGTTGTGCCTGGGCGATATCCCTGAAAGAGACCAGATAGAGAGAGAGCAGTCTTGATGGGAAAGGGAAAGGTGCGTTTGATTTTCCAAGCGGCAAGCATGCACCGCAGAGACAAAATGACAGTGGGGCGCCAGGAAGAAATGACAGACAGGGGAAGGAAAAAAATGAACGATAAAAAAAAAGAATGAAAACGGTGCAGAAAACTGTGACCGGATTAACGAGAGAGGTGGACGATTCAGCAAAACGAAGGACGTCTGATGGCAAAAACAGGGAAAAGGCCGACGAGAAAAAGTTGGCAGAAAAGTAAAACATTCAAAGAAGGTGAGTGACAAAGCAGCAGTCCCGGGAAGGACGATGGAGAAGGATAACGTCGAGAGAGAACAGGGTTGAGAACAAACCACCAGTACGAACAGGCATCAAGAACAAACGAGGACGAGGCAGGGAGCCGGCGAGCGACGAGCGTCGGAAAGAAACGACGGTTTCAACTGGATCATGCTAACGAGAGGAGGCGAGGGACAGGGGCAAAAAAAAGGAAAAGCGAGAAAAGCCAAAAAGGGGAACTTGCAAGGAAGGGGCAATGGAAAGCAATAAGGGAGAGGGAAGCTACTCCATATTTGGAGCACTAAACATTAACGCAACCAAGCGGCGAATTGACGGAAGGCAAATACGGCGAATAGGAAGGAACAGCAAGACCTGTCACTTTCCCGGAGTCTGCTCAGTTGTTGTGGTTTGCTCCTTCCCCTGAGTGATTGTGTTGGCATGTTGGTCAGTGGTCGGTGGGTTGGTCCTTGCCAAAATAGCACATGGCATTGGCAGCTAATTTACGGGCAGTAGCCTACTTGTACAAGATTTTGACCAGTTTCCGCGAGAGTATGGATATCCATAATGATACCGCAATAAAGTGTGCTCGTCGCTGTATAGTGCAACAATGCACGCTCATACGAATAGGCTGCAAAAGCTACATTTTGCGTTATTACCTTTGTCCTCTTTACGGGAGCGGACGATGCACTGTGCAAATTTGTGCCTGCTGGCATAACCGGGAGAGGGGACTGACAAGGAAAAATGAAAAACTGGCTATCAATCAAAACTTGAACCGTTGGCGTTGATCCATATGAGAGAGTACGAGTATCCATATACTCCGTACGAGTACGGAGTAATTATGAGAGTACAAGTATACGAGTAATATGGAATACTCCGTACTCCGTACTCGTACAAACGAACATGGGTGCTCTGTGGAAAATGATCGGAAAGTCGAGCCATGTGGGGGTGGACTGGTTTTCTTGATTTCACCCACGACCCAACCACATGCAAAGGACCCGCTTCTGTTAATTGCAACAGACATCGGCAAGACAAGGGCTCTCTGAGATTTGAGTGCAACTGTTGACGGTGGTTCCTTCCTTCTTTGACTGCCTCTAGCGAGATTGCAATCATCGCTGCACGCTGCACAGGTATTATCACGTAGTGGCGTGCCTTCCTTTGTGTTCTGCGTACGGACTGTTCTGTACGAGTAGCGCTGGCTTTTATCTCTGCCCTCCTTCCTAACTTTGTCGCAGATTTTCTCTTTTTTTCTTTTTTTTTTTTTTTTTTTTTTTTTTTTTTTTTTTTTTTGGGTGACTATTAATTTTTTTCAGTCAACGCGTTGTCCCACAGTCGCATTTTCCCGCTTCTACGTTTTTCTAGATTCCAACGTCTTCTCAACGATATCCTCGCAGCCGTGTTTCCTGTTTTTTGTGTTATATATCTGCTCGTGTGCTCGTGCTCTTCTGTTGGAACAGCCTTTCGGGCACGTACGGCGACTGCATGTACACAGTGCTGCCGCATATCGGATGGGCTTGTTTTTCCCAAGGCCTCTAGCAGTAAGCACAGTGTGAATACTGTGCTAAGGTGTGCTTTTGTTCCGGAATAACTTTTTACGAGTATTTTCGAATTAAATTTTATTGCGTGTTTTTCGGCAGCCCACCACCTTCCCAATTCCGCAGCTCTCCGCTTTATTTTCTTTGCGTTGAGGACCAACCAGCAATTACGGGGGAGCAGTAATTTTTTTTCCGCACTTTGACGTCGTACACTATCCATACTATGTAATAATATAACGCTCAAACGAGCAACACCCAAAAAAAGCTCATACAACACAACACCATCGCACCCCTCCCCCCCCCTACCGCCTCCGCCGCTGCTGCCCGACGCAACGCGTTTCGTCATTCGCCCGTGCCTCCAACCATGCCGGACGATCCGCGTGGCAGCGGACTCGTGCCGAAGCATTTGACGGACCTTGTTTGTAGCACTCATGCACGGGTTTGGGCCGAGCACTCGGGGATCTGGGGCCGAATATGGCGAGACCAGGGAAAGCTGCGACCGCGGCGCTGGATCCTGCCGACGGGCGAGGCACCGCTGCCCGCACGCCTGCCGTGCTCGCCGCGCTCGCCACACCCACCACGCCCGGCACGTCGACGGCGGCCAGAGCCGGCAGACCCAGCAGAGGCAGCAAGCACGGCAGGCCGAGGATACCCAGCAAGCACAGCAGGCCCAGCAGACCCGGCAGACTCGGCAGAGCCGTGCTGGACTCGGGACCGCCATGAAAGCAGGGGCGGCGTGTTTTTGCTGGAAGCCGAAGCCGGACTGGGCAGGACGTGGTGGCCGCCGTTGGCCGAGCCGATGACGGAGCCAATACGCATAGGGACGGGCATAGGGACGGGCATAGGGACAGCCATGGGGATTGGCATGGCGGCGATGCCGCTGTCGGAGGCCAATTCAGCAGGGTTTGAGCCATTGGCCGGGCAGAGGCGCCATTGCTGGCTGCCCGAAGCTCAAGCAGCAGCCTCGTCGCCAGCCAACGCTCCGTTGCATTGCAGCTACAGCCAGACCAGCACTGGCGTGCACAGCAGTCCACCGTCGTCTCTGTCTGCCTCGTCACCATCGTTGCCGCCATCGGCGTCCACGTCGACGTCGTCGCCGCTGCCGTCGTCTTCCTCCTCCTCCGTTCCGCAGCCGGTTGTCTCCGCTTCCGTTTCCCCGTCCTCGACACCATCACAACCAGTGCAGCCAGCGCAGCGACCACAACCAGAGCCGTCCCAACTCTCTCCACATTCCCCACAGCCACCACAGCAATCACAACCATCACAGCTGTCACCACCGTCGCCGCCATCACAGCAGACACGGCCGCCACCGCCTCCGACGATGCCCCCTCCTCCAGCTGGCCCGGCTGCCTACTCTGCTGTTGCTTCTCCGCCTGCTTCTGCCACAACACCCCCCCGGTCGCTCACCAGACTCGAGCGGTGGGCGCTGCACGCGTCCGATTCGCAGTTCAATGCCCTCTCCGGCGCCATCGGCGGCTTCACGTCCGGCATTGTCACGTGTCCGCTCGATGTCATCAAAACCAAGCTGCAAGCTCAAGGCGGCTTTGCTGCGGCCGCGGCGGCGACTGCGGCGGCGACTGGTGCAGGGTCCAATGCGGGCGCCGCCGACGCCTCGGCGGCGGCTGCTGCTTCTGCGGCACGGGCTGGCCAGGCGCCCCAGCGGATCTACAACGGCCTGGTGGGCACGGCGCGGGTGATTTGGCGCGACGAGGGCATTCGCGGCATGTACCGGGGGCTGGGGCCCATTGTGCTGGGCTACCTGCCCACCTGGGCTGTGTGGTTCACGGTGTACAACAAGAGCAAGGTGTGGATGGGGGAGCGATACCGTGAGTTTCTCTCTCTCTCTCTCTCTCTCTCTCTCTCTGTGTGTGTGTGTGTGTGTGTTCGTGCCTACTCCTCTAACCCTCTAACCTGCAGAAAACACGTTTGTGATCAACTTCTGGTCGTCGATTGTGGCCGGAGCCAGCAGCACGATTGTGACGAACCCGATCTGGGTGATCAAGACGCGGCTGATGTCGCAGATGCCCAGCCACGACCGCGCCCGCTTCTCTGCCTTTCCGCGGGGCTCCAACACGCCGACGTCGCGGCCCACGCTGCACACGCCGTGGCACTACCGGTCGACGCTAGACGCCGCCCGCAAGATGTACACGACCGAGGGCGTGCTGGCCTTCTACTCGGGCCTGACGCCGGCCCTGCTGGGCCTGACCCACGTGGCCGTGCAGTTCCCGGCCTACGAGTACTTCAAGACCAAGTTCACCGGCCGCGGCATGGGCGGCGGGCGCGACGGCGAGGACGACGACGGCGCCGACTGGGCCGGGGCCGGCGCTGGTGCAACCACGCCGCCCGTGCCGCCCGCCACCCACTGGCTGGGCGTGCTGTCGGCCACCATCCTGTCCAAGATCCTCGCCAGCAGCCTGACCTACCCGCACGAGGTCATCCGCACGCGGCTGCAGACCCAGCGCCGGCCTGCCGTCCAGGCGAGCCCGCACGCCAGCAGCGACCACTACTCGCCGCCGCAGCTGCAGCCGCGCTACAAGGGCATCGTCACCACCTTCCGCACCATTCTGCGCGAGGAGGGCTGGCGCGCCTTCTATGCCGGCCTGGGCACCAACATGATGCGCGCCATCCCCGCCGCTGCCGTCACCATGATGACGTACGAGTACATGATGGGCACGCTCAAGCACGCGCGCCACGAAGCCCGGCTGGTCGAGGAGGCGGCCCGTCGAGGAGGCGGCTGGACGGCCGGGGGCGGCTCGATGACAGAGAGTGGCGGTCAGACGGATGGGCGATGAAGATGGGCGATGATGGGCGATGAAGATGGGCGATGAAGATGGGCGATGAAGATGGGCGATGAAGATGGGCAATGAAGATGAGCGATGAAGATGGGTGGTGAAGATGAGCGATGAAGACGGAGAGCTGAGACGTGAGACGTGGGAATAAAGGCCGGGAGCGTAAATTTGCCTTTTGTCTTCCCAGCTCTCAGTCCGAGCTGTGCATTGACTGGCATAGGGCACGTGACATTTGTTTTTTTTGGCATTGCGAAAGGTCGGATTAGAGCTTTGTATTCCAGCTGCGCATTTTCGTCATTTGTGAATTGTCTTTTTCTTTTCTTTTATTTTCTTTTCTTTTTTTTTTTTTAAGCTGTCCATTGTCGCCTACTCATCTACATAGAAGACGTCTCAACACCGAGATCATGACAATTGCTTTGGGTGGACTCCGTACGGCTGGGTGTACGGTGGACCTTGTAAATACCGGTTTTAATACGGAGTGTTATTACTCCCCAATAATACCCCATACGACGCAATTGCTTGGCTCTCATAGTGTCGGCAGCCGTTCCCGTGTTCCAGATCTCACTTGGCAACGGCCTTTGCCTCTCGAGATCCGCAAGGCTTTTTTTTCTTGGCTCAACAGGGGTGTAGGGGGCAGTTGGTGCTCGCCTAAATAAAGAGCATTGAGGAACAAATCCTTCGAAAAAAAAGCCAGCTGATCCAAGGCGGTTTAAAGCTAGACTCGCTCTGGCTATTTCGAGCAAGTCTTCTCTTTTGCACGCATTTCTGTCGGCCCGTCTTCTGTTTTCTGCTCGCAAAAACTGGTGCTGCCCGTTCGCCTCTCCTGCCCGCCTCTCCCTTTTGCTCATCCCTTTTTCTCGGCCGCCTTTTCGCGCTTGGCCCGGCGGCGGTCGTGGCGCTTGGCGTCGACGCGCTCGCGCCAGCGGCGGCCCCAGAGAATGTTGGCGTAGATGCTGGCGGCGCCGACGAGCAGGAAGGCGGCGCTGATGGTGCTGAACCAGCCGACGCCGATGGCGTCCTGGGCGGGCAGCACGACGCCGATGCTGAGACAGGCGACCATGTAGCGCACAAAGTAGTTGCCGGCAATGACGTCGGAGCCGCGGCTCTGCATGACGTCGAGGCAGTAGGTGTTGATGCTGGGGAAGCAGAGCAGCTGGGCGACGCCCTGCACAAAGAGCACGACGACGACGAGCGGGATGCCGCCGACGGCGCGCTCGACGGCCCAGCCGTACACCAGCACGCAGGCCGGCAGCACGACGGCCAGAAACGGCAGCGCCGACCACAGCCGGTCCTCGGGCACGCGCAGGCCGCCGCGCCGGGCAATGTGGCGCCGCAGCGTGAAGTCGGCATAGCGCCCGCCGACAAAGGCGCCCGCCAGATAGCCGCAGCCGGGCGCCAGGTAGAAGAGCCCCGACTGGATCGGCGACGTCAGCCCAAAGCGCGGATCCAGCACGTAGCGGATCGGCGTCAGCAGCGAGTACATGTTCCACAGCAGCGCCGACGCCGCCAGCCCGGCCAGGCTGACGTTGGGATACACGTACAGCCGCATCACCCGCAGCGGGCTGATCATCGCCAGCAGCACCCGCGCCTGCGCCCGCCGCCCCAGCCCCGCCAGGTTGTCCATCTTGCGCCGGTGGATCGTCTCCGGCAGCAGCAGCACCGTGCCCGCCAGCGCCACGCCCGCCAGCGCCGACTGCAGCCAGAAAATCACCCGCCACGACCGGTACGTCACAATAATGCCGCCTGATGGTCAGTAGGCCTAGGACAGAAAAGAAGAAAAAAGTAGGACAGAAAAAGACAAAAAAACTAAAAAGACGCAGCCTCACTCAGAAGAACTGAAAAGCCTCACTCACCAATAAACGGCCCAAAGGCCGGCCCCGTCAGCGTGCCCGACAGAAACCAGCCCATGGCCGTGGCCCGCTCCGTCGGCCGGTAGATGTCGGCGATCGCCGCCGAGCCCACCAGCAGAAAGGCAGTGCCCTCAAACGCCGTCAGCACCCGGAACACAAAGAAGGCCGCCAGGTTCGGCGCCAGCGCCGTGCCCACGCTGGCCCCGCAGAACAGCAGCGCCGTGCTCAGCGAGATCCACCGCCGTCCGTACACCTCGCTCAGCGGGCCCCACACGATCGGCGAGATGCCCATGAAGAGCATGTACAGCGCATTGCTAATGTCCACCACCGCCCCCGTCGTGCCATACTCCTTCGCCACCTCCGGCAGCGCCGGCAGCAGCGCCGTGCTCGACATCGGCGTCAGCACCGAGCAGAACGACAGCAGCGCCACCACACACAGCTTGCGCCGACTCGACAGCCGGTCGTACATCGACTCGTCCACCTGCACGTACGACGTCCACCGCTCCGGCGGCTCGCCCATCGGCGCGTCCGGCAGCTCCGCCAGTCCGCCCAGCCCATTCCCCGCCCCGTCCGCGCTGTCGGCCCGCTGCCCGGCCTCCACATCCTGCTGCCACACTGGCCCGCCGGCAGGCCCGCCTTCGCCCTTCGCCTGCTTGACCTCGCTGGCCACGTCCTCGTCCGCGGGCTTCTGGGCTCGAGCCAGGTCTGGATACGGTTTAGCTGATGCTGCCTGCTGCTGCTGGCTCGCCTTCGAATCCCCTGCCGCCTGCCGCTGCTGGCTCGCCGTCGAATCCCCTGCCGGGTCCTCTGCCGGATCCCCTGCCGAGTCCTCTGCTGGGTCCTCTGCCGGTTTCTCTGCCGGGCCATGTGCCGGGTCCGCCTCCAGCATATCCTCACTGTTTACCACACCCTTCGAGCCCGGGCCCTCGATATCGCTCGGCGGCTGTGGACGGCTTCCGCCGATCTCGTCGGACGGCACATCGCCGAGCGCCGTTCCGCTTGGCTGCTCCTGCTCCGAACTGGGCGCCGCAACGGCACACGCCTTTTCCCTGGCCTCGCTCATCGACAAGGGAGTGGTAATAACACGTGAGGCCTAAAGACCAGACCACAGTCACAGGGACGGTGTGTGGGGATCAGCCCGAGTGCCAAGTGCATAGCACTTTTAGTGAACAAGACGGGGGTAAAAGACCAAAATGCCGCTTCTGGCTGGCAGTTGACCATGCCAAGTGAAAATCTCGGAATGTCCAAAGGCTGTAGTTTGTGAGAGTGTGAGATCATACAGGATCGTGGATGTCAATCAGCCAAGACGCCACACCTTGTCAGCTTTGCCAGAAAAAAAAAAAAGAAAAAAAAAAAAAAGACTCGGCTGCTAAGCAGAATTCTAGAAAGGAGACTAGAAAAAGAAGGAGAGAACAAAAAAAATAAAAAGAAAAATAATCGTTTAAAGGTAGATAAAGCAAAAAAAACAAGGGAAAGAAAAAAAAAAATACTAAGAAAAAGATCCCTTACCCCGAAGTCGTAGTCCCCCACAAAAGGGGACCGGTGAGGAACAAACGGCGCCAAAGCGGAAAACAGATGCCGTGCGGGATCGGTAGCACCCCACTCCCCTCAAAGTTGGCCGCATCCTGCCCGGTAGCCGATTTATGCCTCGTCCGTTTTCGCTGTCCCGTATCTGAAGACGGCCGACAATCGGGGAACGCTTGATGGGCCGATTTATTTCCAAAAACAAAAGTATAAAAACAAGCAGCGAAACCAGCAAGGTGCTTCACATCGGTGCCGAAAAAATTCCTCTCTTTCTCTCTCTCTCTCTCTCTCACTCTTCGTGAGCTGGAAGACATTGCCTTGCTGTTCCTTTGCCTCTCAGCTTCTCCTTTCTGGGGTTCTTAGGTCTTTGGCTTGTTTTCTTTCTCATTTCCTCAGGTTTTCTCTTTAGCTTGCCTGGTTCTCCGGTCCGTACACTAAATTCGAGCTAATTCAAGGCGATACTACTCGTAGTGTGCGAAACCGGGGAACAAAACAAAAAATTAACCAACCGAGAGCCTCCAGGGTATGCCTGAACCTCACTCGGAAGTGACGGCACATCCTCTCCTTGATTGGCAGAGGAGAGTGAGAAAGGGGGGCCTCGGACCCTTTGTTCTTCTGACTCTGATTCCCTTGCGAAACATTAAGAAGTCGAATACGAGTTTAATGAAAAGAGTCGATCCAGCAATTCATGGGCAGAAGAAAACAAGCAGGAAAAAAAACACCACCTATAAAGGTCACGACGACTAAAAAAAAAAAAAAAAAAAAAAAAAAACAAGCGTACTGGAGACAGAAAGCCACTGGGAGAACGCCAAGATGTTAGATGCCAAAGTTTTAAAAAAACAAGCTTTCAGTCAACGGCTTTAGCCCCGTAAGAGCCGTTCTTTGTTAGTATAAGCTTCATCAAAGCTGCATGTAATAATACGGCAGCGGGTGAAGGCGAAACGCTCTGCTTTGGCCAGCCTTGTCTAGTTCATTTTGTCAAATAACAGACACACACACAAACAAATCACCAAACAATTTTGTGGATTCTTTTCCCAAAAGGGCATCAACGTATCAAAAAAAGAGTCAGAGAACCCTTTACACGGGTTAGACCAAAAAACTAATGAAGCAAAACAATAGACCACGAAACAGTAAAAAGGTGTGGAAAAGCGCGTAGCCAGCCATCGAAACCTTAACGTTCAAGGGCTCGTTCTGTAGTAAAGCAGCATTTTGTGATGTGCTGCCCTACAAGAAAACGAGAAAGCATGGGAAAAAAAAGGTCATCACAAAGCTCAAAAACATGACCTAAGAAACAGAGATCAAATCCCTCTCCCCACTCCAAAAAGTAGAAAAGCGCACAATTTTCTGCGACTCGTCCCTGATGCCCCTACTGATCAAGATAGTGGGAACGCTGAAAAAGCACGCTGAAAGGAAACCAAAAAGAATCAAAAAATAGCCGAACATACGTCCAGAAAGAAGATAAAAACATGGGAGGGGAAAAAAGGCCTTTTTTTGGTCGCTGCGTTGTGTTGTCCAACACTGCGAAAGACGTGCCACAAACACGAATTACCATCTATATGGCCGGCGGCACTCGAACCGAGCTTTGGTGTTTGCCCGCAGCATGGTAGGCGCTCTTAAACCGGGCTCTGCGGATGGCTACGTATGCCGCTTAGGTCGCTGCTAGCTGTCCGACGCAGCGCTTGCGACAGTGTCTCCACGGAAATCTCTCCACCGGCCACCAAAAGAGTGCTGTTGCCAGAACTGGCCGGCGGACCCACGGGTGACATAGTTGGCGATCCCATAGCCGAAGATACTGAAGCAGGGCCCCGCGCTTTGCGTGTTGGAGACAGCTCCAGACCCTTGATAGAGCCACTCTTGCTAGTTGGTGGGCTCGAGCCCAATCCGCCCGTTGTCGTTGTGGCTGTAGGCGACCGCATCGGCGATGGCGATCGATTCGTCGTTCCCAAGGCAGACAAGCTCGTAAGGCCAGCCAACTGCATCGACTCGTGCGCTCCGCTTGGACCGCCTGGGGAAACCGCTTGATGGTGCTGCTGCTGCTGCTCGGCAAGAACCACGTCGGCAAACGAGATGAAGCTAAGCCGTCGCACATCTGTCGTATCAAACGAGCCGTAGTTCGAAGCACTGTCATCTTTTTCACTGCCCACAAAGCTGCTTGCAACGTCATCCACCCAGGCACCCATGCCGCTGGTGCCAGTCGCGCTTGTGGGGCTACCCACGGTACCCATTCCCGCCACGGCGAGCATCACCGGTTGATGGCTTGTGTGGGTGATGATCTCGACCGAGTCGGGGTCCAGATGGCTGTCCGTAATGGCCTCGGACGATGCGTCAAGCACGGGCGGTATGTAGTTCTCCGTGGCGATGTGCGATGGAATGGCTGGCGAATTGGGGTTTATGGACTCTTGCACATCACGCTCAAAAATCTGCGATCCTGCGGGCGAGGACATGCGCGGCGACGACGAAAGCCCCGCCACGCTCCTCCCCGGCGACGCCGGAGGCAGCACGTAGTATGTTCCATAAGTCGAGCCCGTGGCACTGGCTGTCCCAAAACCAACTGGGCCGGCCGTCGTGGAGTCAATCTGAGCAGCCACTGCTGGTTTTCTTATGTGCACGTCTTTGGCGGGTACGCTCTTGGGCGGCGCAGGTGGGAGGGATTTCGACAAAGCCGTTGCTGGTTCATTCGCTGTTGTCAACTGTGATGGGGCGGGAAGTGTGGAAGACGAAGTGGCTGCCGAAAGAGGCGCCGTGGTCGCTGTAGTCGCTGCCGTCGCTGCCGTCGCTGCCGTCGCTGCCGACACCGCCGGCGCTGCAGAATTTGCGGAAGCAGCAATAATCGTCGGGTCGTTCTTCTTCTTGCCGATCCCAAAAAAGCTGCGCCGCTTGCTCTTTTTCTTGTCATCCACGCCGGCTTCGTCCGTCTTACTGCCCCGCAACGACTCGTCCTTGACAGTTGAAGAGGAGGATGAAATCGAGATGGGCTCGAACGGCGGTGCTAAAGTTGCACCTTTACTGCTGCCGCTGCCGCTGGGGGGCGGCGCCGACCCGGCCAAGCTCATTGTGAAAAAAAGGCAAGAAATGGTTATGTCTACCCAATACCGACACGATCTCGGGCTCGTCTGCACTGAGCGGGCAAATGATTTCGCTTGTCGACTGACGTTTTCCGATTGGCAAATCGGTTTCCAAGCTCAAATGTGGCCAGTCGCAAAAGGTCGTCGAGGAAGAAGGCAGTTCGATGTAGGGGCGTATCGGATCGACGATGGCAGACAGTAGGAGCAGAAAAGAAGGAAAAGAAGAGGGAGAAGAAATTGCTGGGACGTGGCGGGTAGGCAAAAGTTTCAGTTTTGTTCGTTTCGTGGCTCTTCTATTTATTGACTGCCCTTAATATTTTTGGTTGTTCTGAAACGAAACAGCAACCACCCCGCAGAAGGATTGCGATAGTACTCCGTACCTCCGTATACCAACACAAACCCTCAAAGGCGCGCTGCCTCCTTTTTCCCGTTTGCTCCCCCTCGGCTGAGAGCGAAATGCTATTTGGGTGGCGCGGAGCGGCGGTTGAAAGCTGGCAAAGGGAACGAACGCAGAAGGCGGGGTGGCACGAAGGAGGCAGCGAAAGATTTGGGGAAGAAAAGGTGGTGTAATACTCCGTACTCGTATTGCACAGGGGGTCTCGGACAGATTGTCGCCGACTGGATGAGAGAGGCGTTTGGAATGGTCTTTGATGAGATAGAGACTGCGCAGCAACACAGGGAAGGGCGGCAAGTTAAACGAAAAGACGAAAAAAAATGATAAATAAAACGCAAGCTTAGCCTGCGATCTTCAAGAAAGAATAAGCCCAGACAAAGAACCCCTAAAAACTTGAAATGAATGCAAACGCCGTATGTTCTTTCCTTGGACGGTTTCTTTCTCAACACCTTAATAGTTGTGCCTTCCTGTTTGGCTTCTGCTTTTGGTCGCTGTTCTCGGTCATCTCATCTAGGACAGGCGCTCTTTCCCTCGTGCCCCATAATATCCATATTCGTTTGGAGAAATTACGTAGTTCTCTACACCCCACTGTAGGTAAGCTGGTTCTGATTCGGCCAATAGGCAAACAATAGAAAACATACGCGGAGGCTATTTTGCCAACTTGTCACGTCAGTGGACAACCCACTGAGGCAAACCCATCAGGGGCCACAGTGCCAAGTCTCTTAAGGGGCTTCGCATTGCTGACAAGGAAGGGCGGGCATGCCACGAGTAATATGTCATCCTGACCCGTTGCCTGGAGCACAAAATAGAACCGATACCAACTTAAATTTGACAATGTCAGTTTTTGCATCGGACCCTCCCCAACATATGCGCCTTTTGACAGGGGCATGAGAGGCTTTACTTAATACTCTGTACGAGTATTTTTGGGTTTGTTGTTTTAATGCAATCAATAAACAGTCTTTTTCTCGGCCGGCGCACTGTTAGCGGATTGCCAGGTTTGCCGTTACGGAGCATTACTCCGACGGCGTACGGAGTACTCCGTAGAATATGCTGCATTTCGTACTAAAATGTACCCCGCTATAGCTTTTGGATGGCAAAGTGACAGCCTAGAGACACAATCCACTCTTGACCCCACTATGACATAGGCGCATGGAAAAGCAGAGAAAGCGTTGCATAAAGTGGGCTTGAAATAAGAGTATTTTGCGGGCTCAGCACACAAATAAGCATGAAACAACAAAACAAAACGGAAGAACAGATTGACAAGTCTAGGCGAGCAACAGAAGGTGAAAGTCAAAAATAGATTCTGCGTATGATTGATTTTGCATGAATGAGAAACAACAAGCAAGCGACTGAACAAACAGATTAAGGAGTTTCTAAAGCTAATGCGACTGGGCGAACAAAGTGAGTCTATGCATTTGCATATTACTCTAAACCCCAGCAACGACGCTTGCATTTACGGGGCATCTGTACGGAGCACCGCTCATTCGCCATTGAGCAGCAGCTGTACACTACAACAAGGTCACAGCTTGACTTGAGTTGTCGACTGGATGGGCTAAGCTGGAAAGAAAACATGAGAAGAAAATGGAAGACAAAAGCAGAAACGCGGTGTAAGCACACACGAAGAAGACAGCAATACCAGTTGAGCGCATTGGAGACAGCGACGAATGGCTCATTACATTGCTCACATTGCCGCATCCTAGAGCGGGAAACCTTAAAATAATAAAGCAAGGATGAAGGGCTCGCAATATGAGTCGAGGCATGGTTTGGTCTTTGAACGTCGGTGGTTGATGAGGCTTGGAAGAAATCCTTTCCTTGTTCTCTACGCCGGTTGCTGTTCGACTTTGTGCCAATGACAAAGCTCTGACAGCTCTGTTCTGTGTCGTTTTCGGGACATCTTCTGCCCTGGGGACGAAGGGAGCACCGCTGCGTAGTTTCTTCATTCTTGGGGCGAACAGCGGCCAAGGATCGCGTGTTTTGCCCTTTTTCAAACAACATGGGCAAACGACTCAAACGGTCAACCCGACTGGGCGGGTTTGTGGTGGCTGCTTGAGAATTTGCCCAGAGCATTCACGAGTAGGCAGCCTGGTGAAGGATTTGAGGTTGAGAAGCGCGAAGGGCACATTTAAGCAAGGCTTTTTTGTGCCGCTATGGCGACGATGGTGCACTTGGGAGCACAAAAAAAAATAGCCTCCCCCGAAGGTGCAAACAATCGGCATACTTTGTGGTTTCTTTCGGGTGTAACCTTGTTGCCTCGCCTCGTTTCAGAGTATGACGTACGAGTAGCAACACTTGTTGCTATGGGTATCACTGATCGTCACTAGTGATACTGTCCTTGGATGCCTGAGTGGGCCTTGAGGAAGCCTCGTTTTTTGAACGCTAATCAGCTCAGCTGGGGTTGGTTTATCAGTTGCATCGATACCCCTTATTAGAGTGTTTTAAGCGGCTGTGCAGATGTCTAAAAGAAAGGATTCCAAGACTTGCCAGCCCCATTTCAGGCAGTGTACCCAGGGCAAAGGCGGCAGTGCTGTTAGACATGCCTCAAGGGAAGCGGCTGGTTCCTGGATACGAGCACAGGCATGCCCGTCTGACCTTTTTGGATATGGGTTTTCTTTTCTTTTACATTTTTTTACGGAGTACAAGTCCTTCATTCTTCATCTCTTTCTGTTCGACCTGGTCTTTGGGGGGGTTTTTTGGAGTCCCACCAAGTCCAAAATTAGGGGGCCGAACCGGTCTGAACTGTAACCAATCCTGTACGGATTTCGTCCTTTTCATATCAACTTTCCCTCGTCCTTTTTCCATTACCTGTGGAAACCGAGAAGGAAGAAAGACATCATTTGAACGCTAGTGCGTTTAAAAAAAGGCCACCGCCTGTAGTTGCCTTTTATCCTTTTTCTTTCTGTCTCTCTCCGCCTCTCTCTCTCTCTCTCTCTCTCTCTCGTTTTTGCTTGTACGCGCCCATGGCATCCTTTTTATAATGTCATCCTAATCTTCCGTCTTTTAGCTAGTCGATGTTCAATGGGCATTTCTTCACCATGGTCAGCCGCCCAAACCACTCCATATGCCGTGCACCATAAGACGATGGACAATCGGCAATAACACACCTGGTGTGTCCTGCTTACTTCCTTGTATCTGTTAAGACGCCCTGAGGTACAACTCTCGAGCGGGAGAAGTCCCAAATAGTATGCTAATGATGTTGTGTTTGGGCCTCAAAGCCGACGCAAACCGACGGTGCAAAAGACCCCAACAACAAGCACTTTGCCAAGAAGCAGACAAAGACAGGGACACAGATATAAAGCCTGGAGGCTCCGGTCCTTGGGCAGTAATATGACGCGTAGGCTCCATGGATGTGATGACTATCGGCGTTTAAATGCTGATCTCTTTGGGCACCAAGTAATGCAATTTAGAATAGAATGACATACAAATTGGGCAAAACCCTTAGAAACGTAGGGATGTCTATGTCTGACGGGATGGCTTGGCTTAGCAAGAAACTCATTTGTGAAGCTGTTGGTGATAGGCCATCGGCTTTGCCCAGGTGTTCTTCGAAGATCCATGACCAATTAATCCTCTCTGTTTGTATCGGTGCATTCTCGTATACAACCTTTTTGTCATAACGATCCATGGACAAAGACCGTATTATGCTTCTTGGTTCTAAAATAAACAAAGGCTAGCCTTGCATACAGGTAGCCCTGTTATTTGTGATTGTAAATTGATCTACGTTTTAAATTCCTTGATTTTGCCTTCAATTCTGCCTTGGAATCATTTTCCAGAACCCAACCTGATAATGCCAACCTCTCTGGCAACGTATTTTCAGTACTCTTAGCTAAAAAAATAGCTGGTTGAAAAGATGTAAAGATGTTGGTGTGCTTGCCCGCTTTATCTGGTGTTTTTTTTTTTTTGCCCGGAACAAACTACCTCTGCAAGAAAGTGGCAGTGACTTATGTCACTTGCTCTGCCGGGTTTGCGCTTTTACATATTCGAAGCGAAGTGAAACAAGATCAAAAGCACAAGAAGACAGCTTGAATAGGGTAATTTTACTGTGTAAGACTATACCAGATCCACTGACCTTCTTCGGGCCTTCCCGTTTTGACATACGCCACACTGAAAGTGATTTACTATTCAGATATTTGAAAAATCAAAGTGAGATTGAGATGCAGACGATAACTTCTCAACTGCCAGAAGCCAATATTTTATAGTGCATTTGTTGTTTTCCCTTCCGTGAGGTCGTAAATAATATAAAGCCGTTGTAAGCGGACGTATCTTTGAAAACCTCCTTTTCTTGCTACCCGCGCCCCTCGCTTATTCTACATAACTCCGCCCCCTTCTCCCATAAACAAAAAAATGGGGCGAGATCTGCACTTCCAGCCTCGCCATCTTCCCTCCTAAGTCTTTCTTGTTTTACCACACACCTTTTTTTTTCTTCTTTTTCAAACACCAGCAGCTTTCCTTTCGCTCTGCATTGGTAGGTTTTGAATTCTTGATTGTCCTTTCACCCTGGCGACGACGCGCTTAGCGCCCTGGCAAATTCGCAAGCCAAGCATGGCAGATGATTCCTCCTCTTTGTATTTGTCTTTCCTTACACTTGTTATAGAGATATTGGATTAGACAAGGAACTACCAATGCGTCTATCACCTTTAGATGTGGCCGAGTCTGCCTTGTGAGCATCGAGGCAACGATGCACTTTTCTAAGCAGTTAAAACTCGCCGTAAAAAAGTATAAGAATGGCCACATTCTGTTGCCCCTATTTCAAAAAGACAAAAAAAAAAAAAAAGCCATCTTCGAACGTCAAACATTGACAGCAAGGTTTTCAGAGTGCTTGAGACATTCCGTGATCTTCTGCAATATTTGTAAACAGTACCACATATATTACGATGACACTCCCCATTCCCTTCTCTTCATCCAACTCTATGAACCAATACTGGATCACAAACAAGGACATTCACAAGAACGTCATCACTTCCCAAATCCAATACCACCTTGGCCCCGGAGCCACTGTTCGCCCCTTCACGAAGAATGTGAGGCGCCCTGATCTGTTTTTATTGCAGTTCTCGTTGATTATGTTGTGGGGAGTCTACAGGAAAAACAAATCGAGCTCCGAGTCAAACAATTTCAAATGCATATGATTGTCTGTAAGATGAAGCTGACTATATTAAAGGGTGAACCAGGATTCTTGATCACGACACCGGGCCCGCCTCTGACAGACGTGAGTTTTGCAGCTACCCTATTGCGGAATGAGAGAAGAAAAGTTGCTGGGATGAGGAGGAGAAATTCCAAGGGAAGAGAAAAATTCAAATCAAAGAGAAAACACCGAAAGACAGGTAAAAGAAAAAGATGCTAAAAAATTGCTTTACTACAGGAGCAAATCGACGACATCTGTAACAAGTCCACTGAGGCATGGGATCGAGTTGTTTCATCTATGGCATCCAGCGAGGCAGACAAGCCATCCAAGCAGCTCAAGAGACCGTTGCACCGCCCTATCGTGATATCGAAAGCCGGCCCTAGCCCTCACAACTCATTCCCTAGAGACGGCCGCGCCAAACGGACGCAACATTATCACCCCCAGCATGGCTACAACCAATATCAGAAAAGAAATTCGTCCTATAGCCCATCCCATCATCGGGCTGGCAGCGGTAGTAGTAGCTGCGACCCTAGCCCTTCCAACAGTGGCAAATTTAACAACGTCTACAGCTACGGCTACGGCAACGGCTACAACAACAGTAACAACGACATTGGCAACTTTAATAATAATGGCTACGACAACGGCGCTGACTGCTATTGCACCAGGAGTAATGCCGATTCTGGTAGAGTCGACAGCAGCAACTACGCCGCCGCTTGCACTGACTGTGTTGGCAATGCTGATGGCTTCGGTACCTCCTACAAGAGCAATAATAGGACTGCCGTCGTCGAAGAGGGTGGAGACAACAAAATCCAAGTCAGCTACCAGGCCCCTAGCACCTGTGGCCATGATTTTGGGTTTATCAATGACGGTTCCAAGACGGTCTAAAGATAGAGGGCTCACAGATGAACACGACTTGGCTTATAGAGACAAAAGAGTGCTCATGAGCCATCCTGCAAAAGCCCTAGCTCAGCATACGTTTTTCCCGGTAATCATAACAGCACCCGCAGAGAGGCAATCATTTTCCACAATGACGGAGTATGATTGATAATAGGCGATTCGGCTCTCACAACGATGTCTTCGTCTAATTTAGAGCAGTATCATACGGAGGATTATAGATCTGGGTGTGATTTGTGATTCAAGCACTGTAGATGCTTCGAATCTTCTGTTGCTAGGGTGTTCCGACCGAATTACCACAGAGCCTTTTTTTTGTTTTTTTTTTCTTCATTTTGTGTGTGCGCGTCCACATATATGTGTCTGTTTAATGTTTAGGTTGCAGCTATAATTCTTTGAAAGTATGGAAAAGGTATCGTTTCGTCTTTTGATATCTTTCCTTTCTCCGAAAGTTTTTACCTCTGAATACTGTTTTGCAAATTGTCTTTTGTTCGTGGCTTTCTAGCTTCTATTTTTTGCTTGAACAACGTTGGTGCAGAAACAACACCGAATGTAAGGCTGTTTCTCATCCTCTGGCCACCAAGCACTTCCGTACAGGCGTAATGTGGTATATAAAACGTCGCATGACGCCCCAGCTCCGGCACGTAACTGCTACTGCCAATTATGAAGACCAGTTTAAATAAAACTTGGCCTTTGCCTCTTTCTGGGACATGCGATTGGAGCACAGCATACCAGGTGATGAGCTTCCCACCCTGATGTCAAGTGCTCGAGTCATTCCTGTTACTGATGTCGCCTTGCATCTGCTTCTCACTTGCCCCAACACTCTTCTTAGTCATTGCTAGCACAGCTGTCTCGTAGCTTTGAATGTCCAGAGGCCCCGCCGACCACAAAAGAACAGCTTGAACATGGATGTCAGCTGGGACTCGCAGCTCTGGGTCTGGCTTGCTGCTCTCAGCGGCTGCACCGGCCTGGTTCCTCGCCCGACTCGTCGCCCGACTCCCCGCCCGACTTCGGTTCCGAGACTGTGCCGACTTCTGCGCCCTTGTTCGCAGTAGACCGGACTCAGCGTCGTCAGACGGCGCAATTTTTGTGATGGCACCCATCACGTTGACCCATGCACCTGGCTGCACCAAGTCTACCGTCAGCCGATGCAGCACAAGCTGGACATCCACCACTGCACGGTCTCTCGATGGCCGCGGACACTCATGTCGGAGTGTCAGTTGGGCAGTGGCTGCCTCGTAAAAAACGACACTTTTTGTTCAAACCAATCAGAAAACGCACCAAAACAGTACCTCAATTGCAAATGCTGTATCCTTCTTGTTTTTTTAAATGCGACATATATATCATGCGAACCAGAAAATATGAGAGTGCGTCTAGGTTGGGTATTGGGCAGGTAGGGGGGGGGGGGGGTTTGAGCAACCATCCTAAAAATCTGACTCTATTGCCTTCTTTTTTGGCTGGCAGATCTGATATAAAACAGAGAGAATGCGCATTCGAGAATGTAGCATCCATGAGTTCCCTTCCTTCTCTTCTAAGCCGTTTTTTATTGTTGGTAAAAAAACAAGAGTAGAGAAATAACGGCCGAACGGGAAGGAATATAGAAACCTGCACTCATTCGGAATTGACCGAGGCTGGCCTTTGTCGGCTCGTTTAAACTTGGAGATGACTTCTGGGCCTCAGCTTGCTGGTGGTTGTTGTCATTCGCATGGGGTATTGGGAGCAAACATATAAAAACAAAACGCCTCATTTTGGGCCACACATGTTGCACCACAGAGGCATTGATCTGCCTCACATATAATAACACTGAGAGAAAGCCTCGTATTTCGATATAAGACGTGCGAGATGGGACAAAGGTGTGGTTGCATTAGTGGCCCATCTGCAGGATGTTGCTTGGGGGAAGCTGCAATGTCACGTGCATGGGACTCTGCCCCTCCACCATCGGGCGCTGTCAGGTGCCACCAACAGCCTGGACCTATTTGGTTTAGGGGGGGGTAAGGTGGGCAAGACCCGCTCTCTTTCATCATCAGTAACGTGGGCTCACGAACTCAATCCCGCTAGGCATCTACTTATCTCTTTTTTTTCCCTCGCATAAGAAAGGCAAGAAACCACACGAGTGCATCGACGTCCATCCTCAGCCATCTTCTTCCATTTCGCCTATGGGTGCGCACCTAATCTAGAAGCTGTGTTTTTTTGTTGGCCTGAAAGCCCCTTTGCTCTGTCGATCTGCTCCAATACGTCTCGGCCGGTGACGCAGCCACACCTTTGTTTCCAATTCTCGGCCCAAAGGCTTTCCTGTCTGGCCACAACGACCAATCTTTCTTGCCTGAGTCTTTCCGAACGCAAGACGGCGATTTTTCTCCCCTTGCTAAACTTGCGCCTTTTTGTGAAGGGGCCCAACTGCCGGTTTTCTGTCGGGAGGGAGGACTTTGCGAGAAAGGAGGACACGAATCCCCGCAACTCCCCCCCTCTTTCTTTGATCCCTACTCGGCCTCGATAACGCATCGACCATCCGGAATTACGAGCATCTCATCCCGGTAGTTGGGGTGCTCTTATACACGAGACAGCGCGAGATCAGCTTAAACTCGGCCGCCGCCGGCCCAAGCAGATCAACACAGAGACAAAAGGGCTCATCCAATAAAACCTGCGGGCGAACATGTCGGGCGTCTGGGGATGGTTTGGTGGCGGCGCGGCGCAGAAGAAGAAGGACTCGCCAAAGAATGCAATTCTAGGCCTGCGCGCGCAGCTGGAGATGCTGCAGAAGAGAGAGGAGCATTTGCAGAGGCAGATTGACCAACAAGACGCCCTTATCCGGAAGAACCTGAACACAAACAAGAATGGTAAGAGGAGGGGAAGGGGCTGCGGGGGAAGTTGAAGCTTGGAGACGCAGAAGAGCGGTCAAGTTGTTTGTTTCGAAGAACACCAAGCTAACGCTCTGGATGCTACAGCGGCAAAAGCTGCGCTGCGGCGCAAGAAGAACCACGAGCACAGCCTGGAACAGACAGTGGCACAGATCGGCACACTAGAGCAGCAGATAAATGCTATCGAGTCTGCCAACATCAACCGGGAGACGCTGGCAGCTATGGAGCGGGCAGCATCGGCCATGAAGCAAATCCACGGCAAGCTGACACCAGAAAAAGTGGACGAGACAATGTGGGTACCTTTTCTTTTTTTTTTTTTTTGTTTCTGCTTCTAGATGCGATGGAATGTTCTTTTGGGAGAGGGTGGAGGAGTTGATTTTATCTTATTTTCTCTTCCTCTTCTTCCTGTTTTCTTTTTTCTGTTCTGCTGTTGTACTGACTATGCGTAGGGAAGCTCTCAACGAACAGAACCAGCTCAGCGAGGAAATCGTCAACGCCATCACCAGCAGCACGATCGGCGAAGCTGTGGACGAGGAAGACCTCGAGGCCGAGCTCGAGCAAATGCAGCAGGAGCAACTCGACCAGAAAATGCTGGAGACAGGCAGCGTGCCAGTGTCGGACGCCGTCCACAACATGCCGGCGGCAGCAAATGGCGAGAGTACGCATACCTTTTAACTTTATACTTTATCTTGGCTTGGTTCCTTTGCACAGTTCTTGATTACTAACAAATATAGTCAAAAAACCCGTGCAAGAAGAAGAGGACGACGAAGAGGCAGAGCTGCGCAAGCTACAGGCAGAGATGGCCATGTGATAGGCCCTCGCTTCCTCGGAAGAAATACGGCAACGGTACGACATGCGCTAGTGCTTCTCAGGAGAACGAAGCATGACGATTGTATGTGTTTATGTTGGTGGGGGGGGGGGGGGGGGGGGCGGCGAAATAGGAGATGAGCATGCAAAAAGACACAAAGGAGGTGGCAGCAGACCGGCGTCCAGCGATGGATACAACACGACCAGCACCTGTTTTCTGATCCGGCACACCATCAATATCAAATACTTTGAGATCTGGGGATATGCACACGAGATCATGACCCGCAGAGTGTCTCTGTTCAATGTTGAGTGCGTCTCCACTTGCGTCTCTTCTTGTCGTCTTTTTTTGAAGGGGTGGGGGAGGGGGAGGAGAAGGAAGGACGGTCAGTCCGGAACCATTGGTTTCTTGGAACAGGGCCCACGAGAATGTTACGACTTTTCATCTGAAGGCAAGTCGCCTTTTCTGGTGGTATGCCTGCTGCTTTCCGACTGTACCTTGCCTTTGCCTGGCTTCTCGTACTGTGGATGTTGGCTTAGAGTGGAGCCAAGCTTGGCTGTTGTGTCTTGTCTAGGTTCGCCAGTGGATTGTCCTCTCCTCGACACAGATATCCCCTCAAAGGGGTTTGTCTTTGCGGAAATACGAGGCGATTGGGTTGGCGTGGGCGTCACTTTTTCTGGATAGGATTTTGTTCCCTTTTTTTTATCCTTTTTGTTTGCATATGCAGTGTGGTCTTTTTTTTTTTTTTTTTTTTTTACTTTTTCTTTCCCCCCTGCCATGTCTTCCCTCTTCCTTTTTGTCGGTTGTTGTTGTGCTGTTTCTTTTTCCTGCTTGTCCTTCTCTTTGCTATCTTCCTCCACCCCTCTCGTTTTGTCTCATACCATTCGTGTGCCCAGCCCTCGCCCCCGTTGTTCTTCTTTGCCTCTTTTGCTTTATTTAGACGCTTTACACACAATGTCTCTTTATTTCTTTCACCCTATTTTTTATTTACGGGTGGGCGACACAGGGGCTGGTCTGTGGGGGCACAACCTGTCTGCTATTGCTTTGAGTTCCGCGCTTTCAATTTGTTGACATTGGGGAGAGGTAGAAGTAGAGAAAGAGACAACGATATAATTCTCGACTGTTGCATTACTTTTGCGTGCATGATTTGCAACTTTAGAAGACGGAGGTTTTTCCTGTAGTTTGCCGTTGGTGCAAGTTGATATAATACTCGGAGATGCTCTGTACAGTCAGCGTGGTCTGCATGCAGCCTCGCCGCTGTACTCCGTATTATAATGCAAAGCATTAGAGATGCTCCGAGAAAAAGAACCGTTCATGGCCTGTCTCAAATTGATACTCTCTGTACATCCACCACGCGGTGAACCACTCCTGTCTGCTCACCGACCTTTCTGCATCCAGCTGAGCTCAAAAGGCCCACAGCAAAGCAACTCAACAAAGTGCTAGTGACTCAACAGCTGTGTTTTTTTTTTTTTTTTTTTTTTTTTTTTTTTTTGGATAACTAAAAATTATCCCTACCTACACCGACCCTGTTCTCGACCACGACCCTGTTGTAGCAGCAGCGCACGGAGTTTTGCATCTACTTCTGTCGTAAAAAGCGACGTTGTACTCCGTATGCCTCCGTACTCGGTAATACAGAGAAAGAAAGTCCTCTTTCATAAAGAGGAGAAAAGCCTCACCGCTTCTGGACCTGTGCGTGGCGGGTCTGCTCTATGGGGCTTCAGCGCCTGCTCCTTTGCTCAACTAGGACCAAGCGGTTCGCCATCAGAAGTGGCTGGGAAGGAAAGAAGAGAAGGCGATCTCTTCTCGACAAGACATTGTCACATTGGCTTCCACGGCGTATTAGATGTCATAGTAACCTCACTGGGCAGCTTGGCAAAACATAAGCCCAAACGGGACGACGTGTTCTAAGAATGACAGTTTCTACGTTTTTCCTTTCCTTTCTTTTTCCTTATTTTCCCCAGTCTGTTTACCTTTTGGCTTTTGGCTTTCACGCTTTTCTGCTTAGGTTGTGACCTGGCTAGTTGCACTGCTGGTCAATGCACAGCTGTCAAGGTGGTTGGGCTGGGGTGGCCAACCAGCCAAGTGCAAGCATTGGCTGCCCAGCCCCAAGGTATTAGCCCAAAAGACAGCGCATTGTGCAGACGTGGATAAAAATGTGAAACAAAAAGCTGTCAAGCTGTTGTCGTCCCTGAACCAGCAACGAACTTGAGTCAAAGGTCCAACAACATCGCCAGCTTTTGACGGCATGCTGCTTTGCATCATGACTCACTGATGCAGAGCAATCATGTGATCCAACACGTGTACGACGGACGTTGTAGTTATAGCACTAGAGTATGGTATTAAGACGTCGCCTGGAAACCAGCCACAGGTCCCATCACAAAATGCCGCCGATTTATAACACCGGTCCACCGAGAGGGACGGCAAACGTGCGCGTCCTTGCTGGCTGATGATATATGTTGGGGCGGAACGGCAGTCAATAGCAGCTGTCGTGTGTTTTCCTTCTTTCCCGCTTGGCTCTCTCTTGTCATCCCCTTGGTCTCTTACCAGTGCCGCCTTGCAAATTTTGTCTCTCGACGACCAAGCTGATCTTCTTCCGGCAGACCGGTTTCTGCTCTCAAGGAAAATCGAGTTTCGTCGTTGCCGCCTTTGCCGCTTCTTTGCGTGTGCATTTCTTCCTCTTTCATCTGTCATTCTCTGTTGTCGTCCCTTTGGGTGGCTGGACATGTGCTGGCAGGACAGCTGGCTGGTCGATTCTGCCCAGGCCGTCCATGCTGGCTGCCACAATGGGATAAACTGCCTTGTCCGAAAACAGGCGTTCCGAAAAGACACGACGTACTCTGTACGCCAAAAAAAGGAAGAAAGGCAAAAAAAATAAAAAGTATAAAATATAAAAAGCTCTGCGGCAAACATAAATCTCTCGCCAGTTCATTACTCGTATGAGGCGGGCCGCCGAGGAGGCAGGAATGGTTTGGGAAGGCGCCACGTAGCCGGGGCGCCACTTTTTTTGCTCTGTGCCTTCTCGAACTGTAACATAGTCCAGTCGGCAACAGCGCCATCTCAGTCCTCCAATGTTCCTTCACTTTTTCCATGCTCTCTCTCTCTTTCTCTCTCTCTCGCTCTCTCTCTCTATCATTTCCCCACAGCCGATTTTTCTCAACCTCTTCTCTCCGTTTTCTTCGCTTCCCCCTCTTCTGAGCGTATTAATTGTCATATCACACTCCTCACCAGTTTTTCCACCATTTTCCACCATGCATCTCCCATCCACACCCACATTGTGCATGCATATAGCATGGCCCATATTACATTAGATACGAAGCCGTCCCAATTCAGGAACCAGGATCCGACTTTACGTGGGTTGGGCCAGTTTTTGTTCTCTGTGATTTTTTTTTTTTGGCCCTTAGATCACCTCACTTTTTTGTCCCTATTTTCTAAGCTTCCTTTCCCTCCTTCGGTCTGTTTTGCTCCCCTTCCCCCCTCCCCATCGGCCCGGCCACCTGATGATTCTTGGAGAATGTCAAGGGCGCCTTTGGGTGTTTTGTGTTTCGTTCGATGTCCGACGTCGTCCTGCCCAATTATGAATGGTCTTTCCGTCTTGCACCACCCCATCCTGTACAAAGCATGCCGGTCCACTCCGCTTCCCTCACCTGCTTCTTTTCCCTTCTCCCATGCACACTCATGGTTGCACTCGTATAGGTCCAGCAGGCTAGGTTTTTCTTTTTCTTTTTCTTTTTTTTGGCGTGGTTGGTGACTTCGGAGCCAGCCACAAACACTGCGGTTGCCACCGAAGAATTGGTACACGAATTTGGAGATTGCGTGATATAGAATGCTTGAATATACCTCTTTTGAGAACACAAAAATGAAGCGCCAATTTTGGATTGCCGAAGCCGGGTGGTCGACGTCTGCTGTACCAGTGTTTTGCTGTTTGCTATGAATTGTCATGTGCTGCTTCTGATGTTTCTTGGTGTTTGCTGTATGCATGTATTTGCAATCCTCCATCTACCTCCCTTCTCACCCCGTTTCTCATACAATCCTCGTCACTGTGTTACTCGGCCCATTACGGCTTCACGCATAGACGCGTAGGGCCACCGCATTCAAGCCCGACTGCATTACATTGGGCACCCGTTGGGATCTGTTGTCTCTATTTGTCTTTTTCTTGTCGAATTTACCGCTAGGTGACCCACTCTTCAAAACGCATCTGCTCTCAAAGTGGATAGACATGTCACTTTGTGTGATTGTTCACAACGCAGCAGAATTGCATTGTCCCCATCGTCAACATCACAACGGCAAAAGGTGAGGGACTTGGGCCCTCTCTCTGCCCAATTTCATTGGCAAAACCCAAAAGGGCCGCGACGTGGCTCCAGTTGACAGATCCTTTTCGCCAATAAGCCTCGAGCATGATACCATTCTGCCTGATCACTTGAGCTTCAAACATTTTTATTTTCTTTTTTTGTTTTTTGTTTTGCTTTTGAAGCCCACGCCAGCTGCCTGCAGCGTGGGGTGAGTCCGCCGTCAATGCTAGAGCTCTCCTGCATGTGAGACCCCCTTTCACATATTCAAGCTCTGACTGACTGGTCCCTCCCCAGATGCCGACTGGCGAAGACAACGGAAAAGAAAAAGGACTCTTAGACCCGCTCCTCCAACGACATTCTCACGATCTCCCGCTTTTCCTGTCCCCCTTTTCTCTGTTCCCCTTTGACCCATATCCTCCATTTTTTCTCATCCACTCTTCCCGAATCATTTCTTTTTGTATTGTGTTGCCAACCCTATCACGAATTCCACTGATATCTTTGACCATTTGAGATATTCAGGTCCTCACCGTCGACAAAGCCGACACCTGCTCTGACCCAGACAGAGCTTGTATGCTCACAAAGCTATACCTTGCTGCTAGCAAGCTAACTTGACCATCACCGAATTTGCTTTTTTTTTTTTTTTTCTTTTCTTTTTAATTATTGTGCTAGGAGTTTTTTTTTCTTTTTTTTCTTTCAAAAGACAAGCTACACCTTTTCACTTTGCTCATAATCTTCTATTTTTTTTAAGATTTCAAGGACACACCGACTTCCCAGCACCAAATTTCCAGACTCACCGCTTCACCATCTCCCCCCTGTCAACCTCAACCGCCAGTTATTTTGCCCCAATAAGGCAAACAAGAAAAGTTAAAAGATACAAAAAAAAAGCACACAAAAACACCCAAGAACACACACACATTGCTTATTTTTCATTTGTGGTAAACCTTCTCAACACCTGTTCAATAACAACAACGACGACCACCAGTATTGTCCACTATGGAACGGCAACTGGAAGGCGAGGTCGTAATCAGCGAAGAACGCTTGTTCAACCCTGAAGATGTCCAAGTTGCTGACTTCAGCAATGTTGCTGTGGCCGACTTCTCCAATGTCCAGTACCTGATTGTGTCAGAATCAGAGGACGACGAGGACGAGGACGAGGACGACTACAGCGACGACGACGCCGGTGAAGAGGCCGTTGGCGAGGATGCCGAAGACGTTGACAGTGGACCTGGAAATGAGCCACTGGACAGCGCCGAAGGTGCCAGTGCCGACCCCCGACATGACCAGCCGAAAAGCGCTGGTTCTGCCGGTGCAGAAGACAGGTCTTCTCCCTCTTCTGCCAAAAGAAGCAAGAAGGCCAGCAAGCGTGCCGCCCAAAAAGCCAGTAAAAAGGCTGCTAAGGAGGCTGCAGCAACTCCTGCTACTGCTGCTGCTGCTGCTGCTGGAAAACCTGTGCCTGCCAAAGCAAAGCCGGGCGATGAGCCTGGCGCCCCGTCAGATAACAAAAAGCCAAAAAGTGGTAGCAAGAGCAAGAAGAAGAAGAAGTCCAAGGCCAACGCAAAGACACAATCCAAGACTGCCGATGCAGCCCCAAAAGCAGATGACGCCAAGGTAGCAGCAGACGCTGACGCCGCTACCGCCGAGGAAGCTCACCAACCGGCGGTCGAGACCGAAAAGGAGCCTGCTTCGGCTCCGCCAAGCAAGCCGGCTACTGCCGAGCCGGACAATGCCACTGCTGCTGAAGAGCCCAAGTCCGAAGAGGCTGTCGCTGCCACTGAGCCCCAGCCAGTGGTGGTAGACCAAAAGGCAGCGGCAGAGGAACCTCCGCCAACAACATCAACACCAGATGCCGCACCGACGCCTGCGCCAGAGCCCTTGGCAGAGACCTCAACCGAGACAACCGTGGCGGCCGCCGAAGACGTTGCACCGCCAGTTGAAGCCGGGGAAAAAGAAGCTGTTGCTAGCGCCCCGGCAGAGGAGACTGATGCATCGAAAGCAGAGCCTGAAGGAGACGAGCCCGCCCCTGCTGCGACCACTGCCACGGCCAGCGAAGAAGCTCCAGCCGCAGCTGCGGCTGAAGAGCCGTCTGCTCCGGCAGACGAAGCTAAAGTAGCAGATGGGGAGGGCAAGGAGACTGTCAAAGAGGCCGACGATGCTCAGTCGGAGAAAGCCTCTGATTCTGATGCAGGGCAGCCAACATCCGAAGAGCCGGACACCAATGCTACGGATGCTGCTGAAGCCGCAGAAGGGTCGGAGGCCTCATCGCCGCCAAAATCTCCGTCATCGCCTACTAGACGTGTCCGTTTTGCTAAGAAGACGGAAGAGATCAAAGTGCCCGCCAGACGGGGCAAGAAAGCGAAAGGCAACCGTCCTCCTCCGGCCACTTCGGAACCCGTCTCAAAACCTGCTGTTGAACCTACTGTCGAGCCAACTGTCGAGCAAACTGTCGAGCCCACTGTTGAGTTCACTGCCGAGGCCGCTGTCGAGCCCACAGACGAGCCTGCGGATGAACTTGCTGCAAGCTCAGAGCCTGCGTCTGAATCTGCTGCTGCAGAAGCCCCGGAAGAACTTGCATCCGAGGTTGTCACAGAACCTGCTGTGGAAGCTGAGGCTAAACCTGAAGAGCTTGCTGTTGAGACTGTCGCCGAGGCTACCACTGAGGCTGTCTCGGAACCTGCGTCAGAACTACCTGCATCAGAACCTGTCGCTGAACCTTCCGCCGAGCCTGCCGCCGAGCCTGCCGCCGAGCCTGCCGCCGAGCCTGCCGCTGAACCTGCCCCTGAAACCGTCACTGAACCTGCCGCTGAATCTGCCGCTGAGCCCGCCACCGAACCTGCCACTGAACCTGCAACAGAACCTGCCACTGAACCTGCCACTGAATCTGCCGCCGAGACTGCCACTGAATCTGTCGCTGAGACTGCTGCTGAACCTGCCCCTGAAACTGAATCAGAACCTGCCGCTGAATCTGCCGCTGAGCCCGCCACCGAACCTGCCACTGAACCTGCAACAGAACCTGCATCTGAACCTGCAACTGAATCTGCCGCTGAGACTGCCGCTGAACCTGCCCCTGAAACCGTCACTGAACCTGCTACTGAATCTGCCGCCGAGACTGCCACTGAACCTGTCGCTGAGACTGCTGCTGAGGCTGCCACTGAGACTGTTACCGAGCCTGCTGCCGAGCCTGCTTCCCCAGAAGCAGACAAAGTTGAGGTATCTGAGAAAGCGGAAACAGTTGAGGCACCTGTGGAGGCTGCTGCTGGTGCAGAAGACAAAGGGGTCACCGGTGAAGAAACTAGCGCCAGTCAAGACGAGGCTGCAGAGGCAGAATCTGAGAAGATATCCCAGCCAGCGACGGAGGAGACAGCACAAGAAGAGTCTAGTCTGGAAACCAAGACAGAGACTGCAGCTGATGCGGAAAAGCCTTCACAAAGCAGCGCTGTCGAAGAAGAATCGGTGGACAAAGCTGCCGAAGAACCACACACCAAACCCGAGGAGCCTACAGAGGCAGTAGAGGCTTCAGAGCAGACGGCAGAAGAAAAGGAGGCAGACGCTACATTGAAGCCTGAAGCCGAGTCCGAGTCGGCTCCTGAAACAGCGAAGGATGTTGCACCCTCGACCACCGAGTCTGCCGCTGAGGTGCCAGAGGCAGCTGCTTCGGCTGCCGAGGACAAACCAGAAGAGGCGGAGGTCACCAAAAACAAGGAAGAAAGTGAGCCTAAAACCGAGAATGCAGCCGATGGCTCTTCCCCTGCGGCGCCTCCACCAGTTTCAGACGCTTTGACGACAGCAGACGATGTGTCCGAACCAGAAAAAAGCGCAACGGAGACGGCCGAGCCTCAGGAGTCCGCCGAGCCTGCTGGATCTCCCGCTGAAGACCCGGTGTCTGAAAAGCCATCTGGAGATAGTGATGCAAAAGAGCATGACGCAGAAACCAAGTCAGAGGAGAAGGAAGAAGAGTCACCGGATCCTGCCGCTGAGGGCTCTGCTGAGGCTGAACAAGCTGAGGCTGAACAAGAAAAGGCCTTAACAGAACCTGCAGCTCTTCCGGAAAGCGGTCATGTCGAAGAGTTGGGGAATGTTGCTGAGGCAGAAACACCTGATCCTTCTGAACATGTCGAGGCAGAGCCAGTGGCAGATAATGTGGTCGAGAAGTCAGAGGAGCCGGAAGTCAAGCCAGAAGAACCAGAGGAGAAGGCTGAAGAGAAGGCTGTCGACCAAGAAGAAGAAAAACCGGATGATTCTTCTGCCCCTGCAACTGCCGCTGTCGAGACAGCAGCCGAGAGCGACACAGCAAAGGAGCTTCCCAAAGATGAAGCTACTGAGGCCGAAGTTAAAGCCGAGTCCGAAACTGAGGCAGTAGTGGAAGCTGAACCTGCCGCCGAGCCTGCCGCTGAACCTGCCGTCGAGGCCGCCGCTGAGCCTGCCGCCGAGGCCGTTGCTGAACCTACCGCCGAGGCCGTCGCTGAACCTGCCGTCGAGGCCGTTACTGAACCCCCTGCAGAGGCTACTGCTGAGTCTGCTACAGAGCCTGTTACTGAGGAAGCCACAGAGTCTACTGCCGAACCTGCCGTTGAGCCTGCCGCTGAGCCTGCCTCTGAGCCTGCATCAGAACCTGCCACTGAACCCGCCACTGAACCTGCAACTGAACCTGTCACTGAACCTACCGCAGAGTCTGTCGCCGAACCTGCAGCAGAGTCTGCCACCGAACCTGCCGCAGAGTCTGCCGCCGAACCCGCTGCAGAGTCTGCAGCAGAGACGAAGGAGGTTGAGGTTCCGGAGCCATCTCTAGAAGAAGCGCCGACCGAGCCAGAGGCAGCAGAAGAAGTGAAGCAGGAACCACCTGCTGAAGCTGAAATCTCTGCCACTACTGAGTCGTCCTCCACCACAGCTGGTGCAGATGCCGAGCCGTCTGCCGAGGCTGAAAAGGATGAAGAAGGGGCTAAAGCTTCATCGACCGACGCTCCTACCGATGAGAAGACCGAACCGGAGGCCGAAGCAGAGACCCAACCTGCCCCCGACGCGTCTGCTGAGGAGAGTGCTAAGACAGTTACCGAAGAGGAGGCTGCTGCACCGCCCCCTCTTGAAGAAACACAAGAAGCCACCGTGGAGAGCAACGAATCATCAGAAGGCAAGGCGGAAACAGCAGAGTCTGCTGCGGAAGCCGCCAAAGACGAAACTGCCGAAGCAAGTCAAGAAACCCCACCAGCAGACACCGCCGAGGTCAAGTCTGCCGAGGACGAATCTCACGACGCCGAACCCGATGCCACCGAGTCAAAGGAGACTGAGGAGGCAGCCGCCGAGGCAGCCGCCGAGGCATCGAAAGAAGACACTGTCGAAGCAGGACCTGAAAATTCCTCTGCAGTCGATGAAACTAGCACCACGCAGCCCCCCGATGCGATTACGCAGGAGGCCATCGCCACCGAGGAGCCGACGGCCACCGAGACCGAAAGCGCCGCTGCGGTGGAGGAGGAGAAGACCGAAGCTGCCGTTGAGGATAACGGTTCTGAACAGAAAGAAGACACTGCCGAGGAGCCAAGCAGCGACGCGGTTCCGGTGGTTGAGGTTGCACAAGAAGCGTCTGCAGCTCCGGTTGAGCCTCCAGCAGCGGCAGAGGAATTACCCGTGGAGCCTGCTAGTGGCGAAACACCAAAGCAAATACCCGTGGACGACACCCCGGCAGTAGAAACTTCCAAAGAAGAAGCGCCTGCAGAAGAAACTTCGGCACAAGAAGTGGTCCAAGAAGAAGAAAAGGTCACAGAAGCGGAGGAGGCCCCGAAAGACGAGACAACTCCCGCGACAGACGCTTCTGCTGAAGAAGAGACAGCTGGAAAAGAGGCAGTTGAAGTGGCTGAAGAGAAGCCGACTGAAATCGAAGAGCCAAGCACAGAAACTGTCAAAGACGCCAAGATGGAGGAAAATGTCGCCGAAGAGGCTCCAGCAAAAGAAGCAGCTCCCGAGGGTGATGCTGCTGCTGCTGCGGAAGCCGAGCCTGCTGAGCCTGAAGCTCCCTCCGCTGGCGACGAAACCGAGAAGCCTGCAGAAAAGGTAGAGCCATCTGCCGATAAAGGCGAGGAGGCTGGAGCGACGGCAGCCGTGGCAGCAGCCGCAGCAATTGCAGCGGTCGCGGTAGTTGCCGGAGAAGCAGACGACAAAGAAGCCGCGGCAGAAGCGGTCGAGGTACCCAAGGCAGAAGAACCAGAAGCTCCCGCTCCGGAGGCCCCGGCTGAGGCTTCTGCTGAGGCCCCGGCTGAGGCTGCTGCTGAGGCACCGGCTGAGGCTGCTGCTGAGGCACCGGCTGAGACTGCTGCTGAGGCACTGGCTGAGGCTGCTGCTGAAGCACCGACGGAAGCGCCGGCAGAAGCACCGGCGGAAACACCAGCAGAAGCACCGGCGGAAGCACCGACAGAGGCGCCAGCTGAGGCACCAACTGAGGCACCGGCTGAGGCACCAGCTGAGGCACCAGCTGAGGCACCAGCTGAGGCACCAGCTGAGGCACCGGCTGAGGCACCAGCTGAGGCGGTGTCCGAAAAAGCTATTGCAGAAGCTCCAGTGGAGACTGAACCATCTCCAGAAACGAAGGCGGAGGAGCAGACAGAGACGAAAACCGACGCACCAGAACCGCAAACAGAATCCCAAGCTGCTCCGCCGGCCGATGATGTCAAGACAGAAAAGGATGCAGAGGCAGGAAAAGCGGACAGCGACGCAAAAGAACCCGCGGCCGATGCAGACGAAGAGAAGGACACGCTAGCACCGATTCCTCCGCCGGAGAAGAGTTCTGAACCGGCCGACAAGTCAACCAGTGACAAGAGACGCCGAAGCTTGAAAGGTGAGTTCACTCCTCTCTCTGTAGATGAAGAAGCCCCACAAAGCGAGGAAGGAGGCGGTTTGAAAGAGGAGGACACTGTTAAAGAGGAGGACGATAGAAAAGAGGAGGATGCTACTGAAGAGGAGGACGGTAGTAAAGAGGAGGATGCTCGTGAAGAGAAGGACGCTGCTAGTGTGGAGAAAGGCGTTGAAGAGGTGGATACGGCCGACGAGAAGGACTCAGAAACGAAGAATATTGCAGAAGAGAAAGAGGAACAACAAAGGGAGACGACTGCGGACGATTTGGAAGGACCGCAGCCGCATTTTTCGCCAGATGACACGACAAACGACGCAACACCTGTGCCGCTAGCAGTTGAGCAGCCGGCAGAAAGCAAAGCGAACACTGCTTCGGAGGACTCAGCCGAAGAAACGGTTACAGTCAAATCGGCACCAGAGAACATCGTGGCAGCGCCCGATGCCGAAAAGGCAGAACACAACAATGGGCATGTTGAGGGGGTGGTGTCCGAGCTTCTGGATGCGGCCAAAGAACAACCAGGCGACTCTACAGCAGTGGAAGAGACGCACAAAGAATCAGATGACCTTTCACAGGACGCGGCAGCAGGGGCAGCGGTAACAGAAAACATAGCGACAGAAAAAGCAGCGGCAGAAGAAACAGTGGCGGAAGAACCAGTGGCGGAAGAACCAGCAAAGGAAGAGCCAAACGTATCCGAAGAAGAAGACGCAGAACCAGCAGCAGAACCAGCAGAGCCAACGAATGAACCTGAGGAAGTATCAGCAAAAGGATCGACAGAAGCAACAGCAGAAGAAGCGGCACAAGAACCAGCATCCAAAGACCCGCAGCTCGATGATAAAGATGCAGAGCACGTTTTAGTCCGAGAAGCCACATCGGCAGTGGCCGAGATTAAAGAAGAACCAGAACCAGCAGCAACACCAGTGGTAGACGGCGGTGCTATCAGCGAGACGGGGAGCCACCATATTGACGACACTATTCCCCCAGCAGAAAATGCAGAACCGTCTGCTCGAGACAGTGCCAAGGCTGAGCCTGTCGAGCCAGCGGCCGTGCCTGACGAGTCAGAGAAAGAGCCAGCTGTTTCGACGGACAAGAGCGTGACTACAGAAGAAGACCAAACTCATGTTCCATCGGAGGCGGTACAAGAAAAAGCCGTGACCGAGGAGCCAGTAGCAGCAGCAGATGAGCCAGCAAAAGACCTACTGGAAGACGAAGAGTCCAAGCCGTCCGCAGATGTGCCGCCGGCAGCAGAGGAGGCAACGGAGGCACCGGAGGCGCCAGAGGAGACACCTGTTGAAACTCTGGAAGCGGCTCAGGAGCCGACAGCACAAAAGACTGCAGAAGACACGGCAGCGGAGGTGTCAGAGGAGGCACCTGTCAAAGGTATTGAGGCGCAAGCACTTCTAGAAGGCCCCCTAGCCGACGAGTCAGTCAAAACGGCAGGAATGGATGCACCTGAGGAAACACACGTGATGCTTCCAGATCCCCCCACTGAAGAAAACGCCGTCGTCACTGCAGCAGAGGAAAGTCGAGGAGAAACAGCAGATGCACCAGCTGAGGAAGCCGAGGAGGGTCCTCTTCAGCTTACCAACACGTCTGAGGAATCTTCCGACAAGACAGGTCCAACTGTCCAGCCTGATGATGCCACTGCTGTGGATGTGTCCACTGCCACCATTGCCGGTGTGGCTGAGGTTGAGACTCCCCGTGAGGGTCCTACGGAAGTTCCAGCTGAAACTCCAATTGAAGCCTCAGTTGAAAGTGCTACCTCTGCTGTGGAGGAGAAGCATTTTGCTGTCGAAGGCGAGCTGCCCTCCGGGGAAGGCGAGTCTGCTACAGAACCTCCTGAAGAGGCACCTCCTGGGGCTGCTGATGTCCCACCCGAGACGGAGTCGCTTGCGGCCACACCGGGTGAAATCGAAGCTTCCACCGAAGCTGAGGCGCAACAAGCCGTCAAGGAGGCGCCTGCAGTTGAGAGCGTGACCATCGCCGAGGAGGCGCCAACAGCTGAAGAGGCAGCCCCGCCAGAACAGGAGGCTCCCATCACCGAGGCGGCGCCTGAAGTTGAGGTGCCTGCTTCTGAGAAGGAACCCACAGCAGAAGAGGCACCGTCGGCCGAAGAGACATTCACCAGCGAGGCACCAACCGCTGAGGCACCAACCGCTGAAGCACCAACCGCTGAGGCACCTACATCTACCGAGGCTTCCGTGTCTGAAAAGGCACACATCTCTACAGAGCTGCAACCAACCGAAGGCACAGCCGTGTCTGAAGCCGACTCTGCTGTTGTTGAAGAAGCAGCCTCGTCCGAGAGCACTCCAGTTGCTGAGCAGGTGGAAACTACCAAAGAAGTACCTGCCGCTGCAGAGACTCCGGAGGAAATGCAAACAGATGATTCGTTTGTGGATTCTGCGAAAGAAGAAGCCGAGTCTTCCGAACACATTCCGGATCCAGTTTCGGCCGTCACAGAGCTATCGCACGACGAGGCCAAGACGATCGAGGAAGACAAGCCAGCCCCGGATGCTGCGTCAACGACACTCTCTGCAGCAGCTGAAGCGCCGGCGGAAGTTTCTACGACAGAGAAAGCTGAGGCAACTGAAGACACAAACAAATCACCTACTACGGTTGAAGCCGCACCGGCAGAACAAGGCGAACCCGTCAGAGAAGCCGCATCAGCAAAGGAGGAGTTGGTTGAACAAGAGACAGAGAAGCCAGCTGAAGAATTAGAGGCACAAAACAGTCCGACTGACGCGACTGATGCGACTGATGCGGAGAATGGCGAAGAAACCCATATTCTCTCGACGCCAGCCGCTGAAGAGCAATCGACATCGGAGCCTACTGTTATTGTGCCGGCTAAAACCACACAAGCTTTTTCTGAGCCTGTCGAGACCGCCGCCCCGGAAGAAGATACCGTCGAGCCTGCTGGGACCACGGAACTTGCTGAGGTGACTGAGGCTGCTGAACACACTGAAACTGTTGAAGCTGCTGTGGCCGCCGACATCACTGACGCTGTCGACAATGCTGACGTCGCCCAATCTCCTCTGCGCACTGAGTCTGCTGCTGAGCCTCAAGCTGTTTCTGAGACTTCTGAGACTGCCGGCCCAGTCGACACATCCGAGCATGTTGCATCTGCTCAAGCTGCCAATTCTGTCGACACCGCCAAGATTGCCGAGGTTGCTGAGGTACCTGAGACTGCCGAGGCTGCTGAGACTGCCGAGACTCTAGAACCTGGTACTGCACCTGCTTCTGATGTCACTGAAGCTGAAGCTGAAGCTGCTGTGGATGCTGATGCGGCCGATGCTGCTGCTAATGTTGCGGAGCCATTTTCCGAGCAAGTCACCGAGCAGGCTGACATTGCCGAGTCTCAAGAAGCCCCTGCTATTCAAGCCGCTGATAAGCCCGCTTCTGAGCCGGCCACTGAAGCTGAGCCGGCCACTGAAGCTGAGCCGGCCACTGAAGCTGAGCCGGCCACTGAAGCTGAGCCGGCTACTGAAGCTGAGCCTGAGCAAGGTCTGGAAGAATTTGCTGCTGTGTCTGAACGTGCTGTTGAGTCTGCTGTTGACTCGGAGGTTGTCACGGAACCCAAGGTTGTCGGGTCAGAGCTAGGTGCTGCTGCCGAGCTAGAGATTGCTTCTGGGTCCGAGTCTGCTGTTGAGACCAAAGCTCTTGCTGAGCAAGAGGTTTCTGCTGCAACTGAATCTGTCGCTGAACCTGCCGCTGAACCTGCCGCCGAGGCCGTTACTGAACCCCCTGCAGAGGCTACTGCTGAGTCTGCTACGGAGCCTGTTACTGAGGAAGCCACAGAGTCTACTGCCGAACCTGCCGCTGAACCTGCCGCTGAACCTGCCGCTGAACCTGCAACTGAATCTGCCTCTGAGGCTAAGCCAGTTGCCGAGCCAGAGACAGCTGCTGTTCCTCAAGCTACCCCTGAGCTGGCTGCTGTGCCAGGGGCCGCAGAGGCCACAGAGGCTGTTGCCAAGGCCGAACCAGCTGCTGATCTAGAGTTTGTTGCTGAGTCCGAACCAGTCGCTGTAGCGGAAGCTGCTGCTGCTGTCACTGAGCCAGAGACCACCGATGAGCCTGAACCTGCTGTTGAGACCGAGGGTGTCGTCAATTCCAAAGCCATCTCCGAGCCACACACTGTCGCGGAACCCGAGTCTGCTGCCGACGCAGAGCCTGTTGCTGAGACTGGAACAGCAGCAGAACCAGTAGCTGCGCTTGAACCAGAAGTCCTCGTAAAGCAAGAGCAGCCAGAGCAGCCAGAGCAGTCAGAGCAGTCAGAGCAGGCCGAGACGCCCGAGACGCCTGACAAGCCAGAGACTGCCGACGAGCCGGAGTCTGTCCCCGAGGCCGTCCCCGAGGCAAATACTGTTGCGGCGCCAGATGAGACAGTTACGGAGTCTGGCAGTGCTGTCGCTGTGTCAGAAGCCATCGAGGCGCAGACCAAAGCCACCGTTTCAGATCCTGAAGCTGCGGCTGAGCAACAGCCTGTTGAAGCTGGGGAAGAGTCTGCAGAAACGACGACTGGTGTCACTGATTCGGCCAAGGAAGTAGCCGCAGAGCCGGAGCCTGCTGTGCAGTTGGGGCGTGTTGTCGAGGATGGGGCCGTTGCAGCTGGCCTGGAAGAGTCGAGGGAGGCGGCGTCAAGCGAAGATGCTTCGCCTGGCAACGAACCCCGGGAAATCGCACCTGAAGCCGTTGACATTAACGCGAAAGATACCAAAGGGACGCTCATATCGGCTGCACCAGCGGCGACTGCCGAAGAAACGCCGCGAGAGCTGTCCGGCGAGCCACCGTCCGGAGTGGTTGCGGCTACGGCCTCAGTGGCGGCCGCTGCAACCATCGTGGCAGTAGAAGGTGACGTCGGAACAGGATCAGCCGAGGAGGAAGCCGAGGGGGAGGACGACAAGGCCCCGAAGCCGGAAGCCCATGCCGTTGCTGACATCCCATCTGCGCCTAGCTTGGACGAACCCGATCACGCTAAACGACAACCTGGCAGCGATGTGGCTTCAGATGCTGCGGTTCTGGCTGCTGGTGAGCCGCTTGATGAGAGCCGCGATGCTCCCACCCCGGAAGAAGCTGTTTGTGTTTCTGAGGAGGTGATCACACCGCCCGCAGAAGATGGAGGTCGCGAGGTAGCGGGTGCCGAGGAGGCCGTTTCCGAGCAGGAAAAGAGTCCGGAAGTGCAGCAAGTGTCCGCCGAAGAAGGCTCTTCAGTGCAACTTCCAGATCAGACTCGAGAGCCCGCAGAACCCGCAGAGCCCGCAGAGCCCGCGGAGACTGCGGAGCCTGTCGCCGAGCTTCCAGAAGCAGAATCTCAGTCCCAACCCACGCCGCCTCTCGATGTGGAAGCTGCGAAAGCAGCCGAGGCCGAGCAAGTGTCTTTGGAGCACGCCGCCGAAACGGAGCCAGCTGTGGATGAACCGGCTGCAGAGGATGTTTCTTCCATTGCCAAAAGCGAGGCTATCGATGACAAACCGGCCGCTGAACCGACTGCTTCTGCCAGCGATGTGCAAGCGATCGAGGAGCCACAGTCGCCAGCTGCTGCTGACAAGGAGACACCGGCCGTTCCGGCCCCGTCCGCGGCTACTCCGGAAGCAGAAGATGGCGATGCCCCTCACGACGGCGACGACGGCGACGACAACGACTTTGTCATTGTCGATGCGAGCCCCGAAATGCGTGACAGCTTTGTTATCACTCACAGCGCTGCTGCCACACCAAAAGACGAAGTGCCCGCTGAAGCCGCTGAAGCCGCTGAAGCCGCTGAAGCCGCTGACACCGAGGAAGCTGGAGAAGCTGTGGCAGCTGCAGCCGCCGACACTGCTGAACCCGCCAAACTCACCGAAGCCGCTGAACCTGCTGAACCTGCTGAACCCGCTGCCACCGAACCTGCTGAAGCCGCTGAAGCTGCCGAAGCCGCTGCCACCGAGGAAGCCACTGAAGAAGCTGCGGCAGCTGCAGTTGCGGAAGCTGCGGAGCCCGCTGCCACCGAAGCTGCTGAGCCCGCTGCCACCGAACCTGCTGAAGCCCCCGAAGCCGCCGACGCTACACCTGCTGAAGCCCCCGAAGCCCCCGAAGCCCCTGAAGCCGCCGAAACTGAAGAAGCCACTGCGGCAGTTGAAGCCGCCGATGCTGCTGAAGCCGCTGAAACCGCCGACGCTGCCGAAGCTCCAAAGCCAGCAGAGACTGACGGCGTCTCCTCTGAGAGGGAAATCCAAGAAGCTGAAGCAGAAGCACCTACTGTGGCAGAGCCGTCTGAGGCTGCGCCTCCAGCAGACGAAGACAAAGGGAAACATGAGACCGGATCTCCGTCCCCCACGGCAGCGGCTGCTGCGATAGCTTCTGGAGCCGTTGCGACAGCGGCTTTGGCTGGCATTGCAGCTGTAGCACACGCTGAGACGCCAGAAACTGAAACTCCAGATGAGGCGGGCGAAGGCGCGGCCGGCATCAAGCAGAAGGAGACATCTCGGCATCCAGACGTCGAAGGGGCTGCTCATAAGCTCGACGACACAGCAGAGGCAGCGGCAGCGGCAGCGGCAGTCTCGGAACCACCCATCACGGAGGTGTCCGAGCAGGCAGTACTCGCAGCTTCTGAGCCAGTCAGCACACCTACAGCCCCTGCGCTAGCCACCGCCGAAGCAGTTTCTCAGACAGCAGCAGACGAGGCAGCCACTGCTGAAGCAGTCTCTCAGACAGCAGCAGACGAGGTCTCAGAGCCGGCGGCCAATGAAGTTCCGGAAGTGGCCGTCGACGTCTCTGCTGAAGCACTCGCTCCTCCGGTGTCCAAGCCCGATCATGGGGATGTTGGGCATGAAAGCGTTTCGGCTGCTGAAGTGGCCCCTCCGGCTGTTGCCATTGAAGACGTGCCAGAAACAGCCCTGGCAGTTGAGTCTGAAAAGCCCTCTGATGCGACGGCACAGGTCTCGGAAGTTGAGGAGGCAACCACAGAGGAAAAGAACGAGAAGGAATCGGTGGAGCATGTGTTGGAGGAGGCCCCTCCTTCACAAACAGTCGTCGACGCTTTGGCTGATGCCCCTGCCGACGCGCCTGCTGAGGTTCCTGCTGATGCTCCTGCTGAGGTTCCTGCTGAGATTCCTGCTGAGATTTCTGCTGACGCTCCTGCTGATGGTCCTGCTGAAGTTCCTGCTGAGATTCCAGCTCAGGCTCCTGCTGAGGTCCCTGCTGAGGTTCCTGCTGAGGCTCCTGCTGAAGTTCCTGCTCAGGCCCCTGCTGAGGCCCCTGCAGAGGCTCCTGTGGAAAGTTTTACCACAACTTCGGTGGAGAAGCTTGCCGAAGCACCAGCAGATGTTCTAGCCCCATCGCCAGAACCACCTGCCAAGATTTCTGCCGAGGATGGCGCGAAGGATGGCGCCGAGGCGGATGACAAGGTGCCCGTCGATGTTGTTGAGAATGCCGCCACAGCTCCCACCGAGGCTCCCCTACAACCTCTAGCAGAATCTTCTGTCGAGACACCAGTCGAACCACTGAACGAACTTTCCGCTGAGGAGCACACTGAGGCTTCTCCTGAGTTGGTAGTCGAGCCGGCGGCCGAAGCTCCTGTTGAGGCAGTTGTTGAGGCATCTGTTGAAGCACCTACAGAACCCATCGCTGCAACAGCGGACTCCTCCGAAGCGCCCCTCAAATCGTCTGTTGACGCTGCTCCTGTTGAGGCTCTGACCGAAGCATCTGTTGAGGTGCCAGCCAAAATTCCTGCTGAGACTCAAATCGACACTTTGACCGAAGCTGCAGTCGGAGGTCCTGTACACGCCCCTGCAGAAGCTCCAGCAGAGGCACCTACAGAAGAGCCTATGGTGGAGGTGTCGGCGGAGGAGCCGGTCCAACCTGTGCAAGTTCTTGACGAAGCCTCTAAAGAAGAAACAGCTGAAGGCCCCGCCGAAGCTCCCACAGTAGAACCCACAGACAACTCGGTGCAAGCGGTTGTGGAGCCTTCTGTGGAAAGCTTGGCTGAAGCTCCTGCAGAAGACCTTGGCGAAGCCCTGGTGAAAACCCCCGTGGATGCTTCCGTGGAAGTTGTGGAAGCGCCTGTGGAAATACCTGAGGCACCTGCAGAGGCATCTGCGGAGGCACTTGCTGAGGCTCCTGCCGAAGCACCCGCAGAGGAACCTACAGAGGCACCTGCAGAAGCCCCTGCTGAAGCCCCTGCTGAAGCTCCTTCTGAGGCTCCTGCTGAGGCTCCTGCTGAGGCTCCTGCTGAAGCTCCTGCTGAGGCTCCTGCTGAGGCTCCTGCTGAAGCTCCTGCTGAAGCTCCTGCTGAAGCTCCTGCTGAAGCACCCGGAGAGACATCTGCAGAGGCACCTGCAGAGGTACTTGCTGAGGCCCCTACTGAAGCACCCACAGAGGCACCTATAGAGGCACCTGCTAAAGCACCTGCTGAGGCACTTGCTGAGACTCCTGCTGAGACACTTGCAGAGGCACCTACAGAAGCACCTGCTGAAGCACCGGCAGAGGCTCCTACTGGAGCACCTGCTGAAGCACCTGCAGAGGCTCCTGCGGAAGAACCGGCTGCTGCACCTGCCGAGTCCCTTGCAGCTGCTGATGCAGTTATTGAGACTGCAGAAGAGCCAGCGAGCAACCTCTCAGAAGAAGCTCCCGCAGAAGATTCGGCTCTTACACCCGCCGAAGTCCCCGTGGATGTCATCGTGGAAGTTCCTCAGGGACATGCCATGCTGGTACCATCGGAGAAGGCAGTCGAGGGCCCTAGCGAGTCTCTCGATGAGATCAACGTCGAGACCCGCGAGGAAGCTCCGGCGGAGGTCTCTGTCACAGAGGTCGTGGAGGCTGTGGAAGCCGACTCCAAAGAAGAGGCTCCTGTCGAGACATCTGAGGAGGTTCCGACAGACAAGACTGCAGAAGATGTCTCTGCGGCGTCGGTAGCACAGCCGGCTGTGGCTCCTGCGGATGCCCCCGTTGAAGTTGTTGACGAAGCTTCCACTGCGGCACAGGCTGACACACCAGACGCAGAGGGCGCGCCAGATGATGCTCCTCGAGAAGCACCGGCTGAAGTTGTTGAGGCATCCAAGCACGTACTGGCCGAAGACTTGGAAGCTCCTGACTCTCTTGGGGAGCAGTCCACAGACGCACCGACTGAAGAACCCGCACATGCATCTGCTGAAGCTTTTGTCGAGGCTCCTGTCGAGGCCCCTGTTGAGGCCCCTGTCGAGGCCCCTGTTGAGGCCCCTGTCGAGGCCCCTATCGAGGCTCCTGTCGAGGCCCCTATCGAGGCTCCTGTCGAGGCCCCTATCGAGGCTCCTGTCGAGGCCCCTATCGAGGCTCCTGTCGAGGCATCTACTGGCTCTGCTATTGAGGCTCCTGTCGAAGCTTCTACCGACTCTACCGAAGCTCCTATCGAGCCTTCTGTTGACTCTCCGGTGGCCGTCGAGACATTGGCTGACGTTGCGGCTGTGTCTCCAGTTGAAGAGAACACGGAAGCAGCCCCCCAAACATCTGTGGAGGCTCCATCCGAAGAACTTGCCGAGGCTCCAGCTGAGACACTGACTGAATCCTCTGACGGCGCTTTGGGCGTGCCAGCACAAGCACCCCAAACAGTCGCTGTTGAATCGACTTCTGAGGTTCCTGTTTCTGTTGAGGCTGAGACTGCTGTCAAGGCTCCGGTTGAGGCTCCCGCGGAAGTTGCTCCTGAGGCTTCTATTGAGGCACCTGTCGAGGCTCATGTTGAAGAAGCTGCTGGAGCTCCCGCAGAAGCTCCAGCAGAAACTCCCGTTTTGGCTGCACCGACGGAGGCGCCAGCAGACGATGTTGCCGACGACCCACCGGTGGAAGTGCCGGAAGGGCTGGCGAGCGACGTGGAGTTTGCAGCCAGACCACCCGGCACCAAGAGCGCGTCACTTGCAGAGAAAGAGGCCATTGTTGCGCTGGGTGCTGCGGCGATCTTGGGCAGTGTCGGCCTGGCAGGGGCTTTGGCAGACACGCGAGAGCCAGCGGCAGTGGATGCTTCGCTGGCTTCATCTGGCGAACTCGTCGAGGATGTGCGGTCGGTGTCGTCTGGTCTTGGAGCGTCTCAGGTGCTCGAGGAGCCGGCGCCACTGTCGGAGTCGTTTACGATTCTGGAGCGGCAGGACGCCCAGGACGCCAAGGAGAGCAGGGAGATCACGGAAGAGAGGGGAGAGAGTGGAGAGAGTGGAGAGAGTGCGGCAGCAGCTGCTGGCGAGGCTGGCGAGGCTGACGAAGCAGCTCCAGCGGCAGCAGCATCATCATCGTCGTTCTCGTTGTTGGCGCGCGCGAATCTCAGCACCGAGGTGCTGCGGGCGCCGACGCCGGCCGTGGTGATCCCAGACCTGGAAGACGCCGAAGCCAAGGCGCTGGGCCGGGCCCGGAGCTTGCGCAGAAAGCGGCGGCTCACGATCCGCGACACGGAGGACACGATTGCGGCAGTGGTTGTGATCTATGCAGCGGCAGAAACGCTGAGCGCGCCAGGGTCGCCCAGTGGGAAGATCATTCCGATCGCTCCTCCTGAGGGGGGGCTTGCCCGTCTAGACGGCACGGTGCTGGAGAAGGCAGAGAGGACGGAAAAGACAGAAAAGACAGAAAAGACTGAAAAGACAGCAAAGACAGAGACAGCGCAGGCAGGCAGTGGGGTTGTGCCGGCGGCATTGGATTCTGGCGTGTCGGTGGCTCAGGGAGCAGAGGGGCAGGGGTTGGTTGAGAAGACGTTTGAGGGAGACTGGGGCAGGGCCAAGGCGGCGGGAGAGGAATCAGAGGAATGGAATGAGAGGGGCAGAGGGGGCAGAGGGGGCAGAGGGGGCACAGGGGACAGGGAAGCAGGAGAGGAAGCGGGAGAGGACGGGGGAGACGATGATAGCGCATTGCGCAGATCTGTGGCTGACCTCTTCGCAGACGAGAAGCTCACCAAGGACTCATCCAAGCATGGTGGCGACCACGGGGCGACGAAAAGCGGGCGCGCGCGCGGCGAGCATCGTGGGTCGTCGGGAGGACACCACTCGGGGTCGAGATCGAGCCGCGACGGCAGCAAGGACATGACGGCGGGCAGTGTGGGAGTCGGCAGCAGCCGGCCGCGAACGCATCACCACCAGCACCGGCACCGGGCGGACAGCGAGACGTCAGCACGGTCGACGTCGGAGCATTCGCTGCCCAGAACGCCGAAGCGGCAAGACAGCGGCTTTTCGGCCTCGAGCAGCGGCGGCGGCGGCAGTGGAGGACATCATGGCTCGTCGAGTCCGTCGTCGCCGCGGAAGCCGACGCACCGGTCGACGCGTGAAGAACAGGAGGCCTATGAGAAACAGCGGGCCGAGCGGCACGCGCGCCGCGAGAAAGAGCGAGAGCGGGAACGAGAGCGGGAACGGGAACGAGAGCGAGAGCGAGACCGGGAGCGAGACCGGGAGCGAGACCGGGAACGAGAACGAGAACGAGAACGGGAACGGGAACGGGAACGGGAACGAGACCGGGAACATCGCCATTACCACCGGGACCGGGAATCAGCCGCAAAGACAAGCTCGGCTTCTCGTGGCAGCAGCAAAGGAAAAGATGCAGCAACGACGGCAACAACGACAGCAACAGACAAGTCAGAACGGCACAGCTCTCAAAGGCACTCGTCGTCGGGCCACCGCCACCACCACCACCACCACCACTCTTCTCGGCCGCCGACGGCTGACGCCGCTGCGCCCTCTACGCCTGCTCCGCCTGCTCCGCCTGTCTTGACTGCGCCGCCGGCGTCTGCTGCTGCTGCGAGCAGCAGCTCGAGCCGCAAGTTCTTTGACATGAAGAACGGCAAGAGCGTGATCGCATCGAGCTTTGCGTCACGTGACGGTGCGTCGGCGGCGGCGTCGGGCGCGGCAGCTGCAGCAGCTGCGGCCACCAGCGCGTCCAGTCGAGACAAGCCCGTTGTCGTCGAGGCGCCGGCCGTCCCAGCCAGCAGCAGCAGCAAGCACGGCGGCGACGCGCTCAAGCGGTCCAGCACGACGCGCTCGTCGCGGCACAGCACCAGTCGGCGGTCGGAGGATGGCGGAAGCCGGACGGCGGCCAAGCTGCAGAAACACAACTCGCTCAGCCGGCACCGCCGCGCCACGTCTCGGCCGAGCGAAGACCGAGACGGCCAGCGGGCGACGGCGGCCTCGGCCTCGGCCTCGGCCTCGGCAGCTGCAGCTGAGGCAGAAACGGCGGACAAGGAAAAGCTCGGGCCGGATGGCGGTGACGACGGCGACGACGGCGACGACGGCGACAGCGGCAACGAGGGCAGTGGGCCGACGAGGCCCAAGGGCGAGCCGTCGTCGACGGGCTCTGCCAGCGCCGCGGCCGAGGAAAAGCACCGCAGAGAGCGGCAGGAAAAGCGCGAAAAGGCCAGGTCGAGCGACGACAAGAAAAAGGGGCTGCGCAACATTATCAAGAAGTTCCTGCTGCACTAGATGGCGGGTGGACGGAGCATTCAGGGATGTCCGGATGGCTATCGGGTATGAGAGATGGGTACGAGAATGAGAATGGCGGGATACAAATGCAAGGAATGGGGAACGGCTGGATGGCTGTGATGGACGATTTTGTCATTGTTGTTTGATTTTTGATTTTTGATTTTTGATCTTTTTTATTTTTCCGCTTGCTTTGACCTGCTTTTGTCTCTCCTTTTTGTCTTGTTATGATTTCCTTTGTCGACTGGAGTATGTATTGATGAGCACAGGATATTATGAGCACTTATAAGCACAGTTATTATGAGCACTTTTGAGCACAGTTATTATGAGCACTTATGGGCACGAGACGCAAACATACTTGAATTGGACAAGCACAACGTCAACGCCATTCCTCTCGTGTTCGATCATACCAGTCCATCGTAGGCTTACAGCTTCCATCCTCGCACGAGCCAACAGATTCCCAAGCCAAAAGTCCAAACAGCCGAGCCAAGCAGTGCAAATTCAACAGCAAATCAAATCCCAGCTGCAACACCAGAGCGCCAATGTCCAAGATCCAAGAGCCAATAGCCAAAGCCAAACCAGCCACCGAACGGCTTCCCCTTGCTTCCGATAGCTTCCCATAGCTTCCCAACTGCAGACGTCTTCCAATTACTTCCCAACAGACGTCTTCCAATTACTTCCAATTACTTCCACATCAGCCCACAGTTGTATCCTGCTCCCACTAAACCGCTCCACGCCTCCACACACGCCTACGACTCGGCGGTGTCGCGCAAAAACTCGTAGCCGTCCTCGGGCGGCAGCACGGCGGCCGACAGCGCCAGGCCCAGCGCCGCCAGCAGGGCCAGGCTGCCACTGACGGCGGCCAGCACCCAGGCGGAGTCGAGGCGCCAGCCGGGCACGAGGAAGCGGTCGTCGTGGTCGAGCAGGTAGGCCACGAGCGACAGCGCCGCCAGCTGCACGACGCCGACGCCGGCCAGCAGCGCGCCCTGCACGCGCCAGCCCGACTCGCGCTTGAGCCGGCCGCCGACGAGAATGACGACAAAGCCGACGAGCGCCGCCAGCTCGGCCACCAGCGCCAGCGACATGAGAAAGCCGACGCTGCGCCAGACTGCGCAAAAGTCCTGGTGGGCCGCACCGCCGCCGCCGTTGCTGGAGGACGACGACCACGCAAACGCCGAAAAGCTGCCCAGCCCGCCGGCCGCCGGGCAGTCCAGCGCCCGCTTTGGAAACGAGCGGCAGCGCGGCGACATCTCGGACGCGCACAGCTTGTGCAGACCCACAGACTGCCAGAACGGCGGCGGCGACGACGATGACGACGACGACGACGATAGGCCGCTGGCCGGCGTCACTGCGTAGAAGACCCAGCGCGGAAGCACAATGGAGGCAATCGTCATTCCGGTAGCTGGGCAGACTGGTCAGCTCAGAACAGAGGGGACGGAGAAAGCAGACAAGAAAAGAGATAGACGGTGGCCTTTAGAAGAAACGAATGGCCTTTTAGAAAAAAACAAATGGCCTTTAGAAGGAACAAATGACTTTCAAAAGAAACAAATGGCCTCGGAAGAAACAAAGGCAGACACAAGAACAACATCAAAGCCTGCAGATTCAAACTTACCCGCCGCAATGGCCAGCAACGCGCCGCCATAGACAACCGTTCTCGTCATTGCTCAATCGTCTTTTTCCCTTTTTCCTACTCTGTCCTTCAACTGCTTTTCTTTCCCTTCTCCCTTCCCTGCCTTTGCAGTTGTCGCCACCGACCCAGAAAACGCTCCCAGCTCGGTTGAACACGTAATGTCGTTCGCAGTAATGTCAGGCTCAGAGTCCACAAACCGATAGCTAGGAAACAATAGAAAAAAAAAGAAGTGTCCTCAGACGAGGCAGACAAGAAAAAGGGCCTTGCCGAAAAAGCCAGCGAGCTCAGTCAGAAGACGGAAAGAGCTGCTGCCACCAACAGCGCCCTTCTCTTTCCTCAAACAAGGAAATGTGTCTGCCTTGCGCAGCTCCCCCTCAGATTAGCGCTTAGCTTTATCGGGACGCACTACGGATGGAAACTAGAGAAAGTACCATACGACGTATCTTCTTAAACATCACGTGATAAAGCATCAAGTTTGTCACATGATGTGGCATCTGCTTAAATATCACGTGATATAGTTACTGCATCTTTTTTGTGGCATCGTTTTTTGACGCTATGAATTTTTTTGGCTTTGGCTCCTTTTTCTTTTTAAAAGGTCCAGGAGACATCTCGAGCTGGTTGTTGCAACCAGACGAGAGAGCAAAAGACTTTGGGCCGGCGCACATGCTGTGACCAAAACATTTGTCTGTTGTCTTTGTTTGTTCTGTACACACCGTCACAACAATGGAAGCGCGGCTCTTCCGACGAGTCGCCTGGCCGACAACAGCGGCGGCGGCGGCTGTTCAGGCCACGCGATGCATGACGACTACGGCAGCAGCGGCAGCAGCGGCGTCTACAGCACCAGCAGCATTAGCAGCATCAGCAGCACCATCTGAGCTACCAGCTCTATCAGCAGCGCGGACAGCCGCGTCAAGAAGAGGGGGCATCAGCTTTCGGCGGTCGATTTCGTCGATTTCGTCGATTTCGCCCGTTTCGTCCATCTCGTCGATTTCGCCCATCTCGCCCATTTCATCCTTCTGGTCTGTTTCGTCCACAGCCCCCTCTACCACCACAGCCATCCAACGGCGCCACCAGTCGACGGCCAACCGGACCAAGCGGGCGCTCAACGTGGCGCCGCACCCGTCGTTCGCGGCCGGCCAGGGCCAGGGCAACAAGGGCCCTCCTGCTGCTGTCCCGGGAACGTCTGCCGTCGTGGGCGTCGTGGCCGGCTCGCGCTCGACGGCGCCTACCACGCTCGTCTACAACCCGCCAGCCAGTGCGCCGTCGGTCTACCAGACGCCCTTTAAGTTTCTGCCGCGCACCGACCAGCGACGCCGGGCCAATCTGACGGCTCTCTTTGCCTCGGCGTCGCCTTCGTCAGCAGCAGCCGCATCCTCGACCTCCTCCTCCACTCCTCCTCTCCCCCCCGTCGTCGCCCCCCACAAACCCCTGCCCGGCCAGCAGCGCTACCACCTGAGCCCCGCCGACGTCGCCGAGCTGCGCCGCCTGCGCGCCTCCGACCCGCTCGAATGGAGCGTCCTGCGCCTGGCCCGCCATTTCCGCTGCTCGCCCATCTTTGTCATGCTGGCCGTGCGCAGCAGCGCCGACCACCGCGCCGCCGTGCGCTCCCGCGTCGAGGCCGCCCGGTCGCGCTGGGGACCCATCCGCCAGGCGGCACGCCGGGACCGGCTGAAGCGCCGGGAGATGCTGTACAACGGCGAGCTGTAGCCCGGGGACTCGGTGATGCGACGGAAGCGGCAGACTGGCCAGGACTGGACGGGATGGTGGGCGACCTCGATGATCGGCCAGGCAAGACCGGCAAAATCGGCGAGATTGAGCGACAGTCGAGCGAGAAAAGGGAACAAACACCAGGTCAACAGCATAGCCTCTTTTTTTCATCTTTGCCTGTCTTCATTTGATTGTATTATATGATTATATCTATTACACCTTGCAGATAGAGGCTTGTTCCAAATGGGCGGCCGCCAATGAGCATTGTCCACGGCTCTCTCTGCTGAGCCTGCGTCATTCAGCCTCGAGCTTCATCATATATGTACCCATGCTTTCCCATCGTTAGCTTCCTGCAGCGACGCTGCCTACAACGGAGCTGTTTTCAACTTGTTTTACTGTAAAAAGGGAAAATTGACCTTTTGATTCGACGTCAGATCATCCTGCGGGGCTTTGCCCTTGTCTTTGTTTTCACGGCTGCCATCGGCTCTCCATGCCGTCTCAGAAAGAATGTAGGGACGGGACGAACGAATATGAAAAACAGGAAAAGAAATGGGCCAAAAAGAGGGAGAATAATGGGAAAGAAATAGGCCAAAAAAGGAAGAAGAATGAGGGACTAAGGAAAAAGGAAAAAGGAAAAAGGAAAAAGGAAAAAGGAACAAACCAGACAATAAAGAAAAGACCAAAATCAAACGGCCCATTTTGGTGACCGCTGTCTCTCGTATGCTTCTGAAAGCTACTCTCCTGCAGTCATGCTGCCCTGCAGTCGTGCTGTCCTACTGTCCTGCTGTCCTGCTGTCCTGCAAGCTGCACTCCCGCACATCAAGCGTGCGGTGACGACGACGCCTGGACTAGGCCGTCCGTTTCAACATCGCGCTGGCTCGGAATCGCGCGCCAGCACCAGCCGCACCAGCTGCGCGTGCGGCCGGAGATTTCGCGGCCCAGAATCTCCCCGCGCGCCGCCTCGTCTTCCCAGTCGTGCACGCAGGCACCAATCCGCACCATCTTCACGCGCATGCGCTTGACCACGCCGCCAATGCCCTCCACCTCGTGTCGCACATACCCCGGCCCCATGGCCGGCGACGGCGTCCGCCGGTTGACCAGCGCCGCCACCACCTCGGGCGAATACAGCAACGAGCCCACAGTCGCCGCCGCCTGCGTGGCCGGCGCCACCGGAATCGACCAGGGAGTAGCAGCCGTGGCAGAGGAGGCCGACGACGACAACGAATGCGAGGACGGGGGCTGGGAGACACCGCCACCGCCAATGCTGCCAGCGCCGGCTATGCCACCAACACCGCCAACACCGCCAATCGCAACAGACGACAGCGATGCCATGGAGCTCAAGGAACCAGAGGAGCCGTGCAGGCCGCGAGAGCCAAACGACGAGCCAAGCTCCTCGGCTTCGCGAGCATCCTCGGCATCGCAGTCGATCTCTTGCTTCAGCTCCCGGGCGTTGCAGCAGTCGCCCTCGCGTCCGCAGACGACGCCTCGATCGCCCTCGCAGATGCCCGTGCCCAGCCCAATCACACCGCCGTACTGGCAGCGCCATTTCCAAATGCTGCTCAGTCAGACGGGAGAGCACAGACCAAAGGAAAAAAACAAAAAAAACAAAAAAAACAGGGCAAACTTGTAAAAACCTACGCTCGGTAGTCGGTGTCAGCGCTCCGGATGCTGCGGCCGCAAGGTTGGCATAGCCAAACGCCGTCCGACGCGCAGCGGCAGATGGCGCGCTGCAGCAGGCCCGAGTGCAGCGGCGTGTCGCACGACAGAGGCGGCTTGGCCAGCCGGGCCAGCGGTGCCTTGACGCAGCCGTCACAGAGCCGGCGGTGGCGGTCGCGCAGGACAATGGGAGCTGGGGGCTTGATGGTGCAGTTCTGGTGTGTCCGTTGTGTCGTCAGAAGACAGAAGAGGAAGACAGAAAAAAAAAAAAAAAAAAAAAAGAAACCTCCCCCCCCCCCCGACAAAAACCGTGTTCGCCCAAACTTACCCTGCACACGACGGTGCCGCAACGGCGGCACTCCGACACCATATCGCGGGCGCAGCGTCCCGGCTTGCCCTCGTAGGCCGTGCGGCTCATGTCTTCCATGTAGTACCAGTTTCCGGAGCGGGCGCGGTAGCGCAGCGTCTGCTCGCCGTCCACGGGCAAATCTTCGTTTGTGCAGCGGAGCGTCGAGGCCAGCAGGGGCTTGCGGAACTGCAGCAGGGCCGCCCGGATCTGGCGGCAGGTGCGTGACAGACTGTCGAGCGTGTTCAGGTCAATGGACGAGGCAATGGCGGCAGCGACTCTGGAAAGGTGAAGGATAGCCCCCATTGTTAGCGGATGCAAAAGAACAAAAGAGGAAGGACTGTAAAGGCACAAAGAACACAAAACATGTGGAGATCAAAAAAGACGTCTGCCTACGGGTAGCATCCCAAAACCTCGGACATGGAAGTCCAGTTCTTTGGACGATGCGCGGTGGCAGGAGCTGCAGAAGATGCTTCTTCAGCTGATGCCTCTTCAGCGGAGTCGGCTTTTCCCGAGCCAGGGCCAGCATCGCTGCCTTCTGCATCAGCCACGGCTGCTGCTCCTGTTGCTGCTGCTGCTGTTTCTGTTGCTTCTGCTGCCGCTGTCGTTGCTGTCGATGTCGCTGTCGTTGTCGCTGTCGCTGTCGCTCCTGTGCCTGTGACCGAGCCTGCTCCTGCTGCCGCTTTCGCGTCTGACTCTGACGATGCCGTGGGAGGCGCCGTTCCCTGAGGCTTGGCAGCCACGGGTCGGTTCTTGTCGCGATGGAGAACGGCTGTCGTGGAGCTCCAAAGCAGACGAGCGGCATGCAAGTTCTGCGGCGGCTCGACGTCTTCGTCTTCGAGATCGACAAACAGAGCCATGGCTGTAGAGCTCTTGAAGAAAGTAACAGAAACGATAAAAAAAATTTAAAAAATATGAATGTGATTATACTGGGTTTTCGAAAGCGAAACCAACCAAAGAAAGAGACGGGCGACAATCAATCGACCAGACAGCAGAAAACGTCGGGATCGGGGGGGAGGAAAAGGGCAGACGACGGGCCAGAGGCGGCTCTGTAGAGGAGCATTGAAGAGCGAGCTCGGAATGTCGAGAGAGGCTAGGCGACGAGGCGGATTGACGCGAGAAGAAACCAAAAAAAAAGAAAAACAAAAAAAAAACAAAAGCCAAGACACCAATGCAAAACTAGCAAGCAGACGACGAAGAGCAAAGAGCTGGATAGATATAACTCGATCGGTCGTGACTGTCTTTTTTTTTGCGACAGGGACTCGTTGGGAAAGAGCAAGCAAGCGATTGCGTCTCGCTTTGCGGCAGGTGGGGTTGGGCTGGCGACATGTGACTGTCAGCGCGGGGGAGGGCTTGGCCAGGCGAAGCAGGAGCTACTGTACTCGTACGCGTACGAGCTTTCGGAGGACGACTTAGCGGGCACTTTGGGAAAGCAGCTACTATTAGGACCTGCAAAGCATTACGTTTATTGCCGTATTGCAGCGTTAGGACGTGCAAAGTAATATTACGCTTTTAACACTATTGCCAGCGCTTTCTGCGCCGTTGCGCGTATGATCTAACGTCTGAGAGCTACGCCAAACCGTCAGGTCAAACGCTCCGAGACCGCCGGTTGACTGCATTTACCAAACAAAAAAGAAAAGAAAGAAAAGAAAGAAAAGAAAGAAAAGAAAAGAAAGAAAAGAAAAGAAAATTGCCACAGACAAGATCTGAGATGGGAGATCCAGGAGAGATTCTGACTGGTCACTTACTACGTTTCTAAAGGTGCTTCAAATCCATCTTTTCCAGGGGCTTTTTGGCTTTTTGCTCGAATTTCGGTTTTCTCGTGCAGCGTGTCTCAAAACCTCTTCCGGTTTCGGTGCCCAACGTCTCCACTGTAAGGAGCCCTGTAATATAGTGGAGCAGGAGAGCACCAGCCTTGGCCAAGTTGAATTTGCCTGTTAAAAACACAGGTAGAGCATTGCTTTTGTAGTCCACTCTCCCGTCTAACGATCCAGCCCTCTTTTCGAGTCGCACGAGCAGCTCATGTTTTCGTCCTCGTCGTCGCGCGAGCAGCTCGTGTTTCGTACTCGTCCGTCGTTTGACGGGGAGCGCAGCTCAGAAGTCCGACGTGAGCATACGAGCACGACATGCCGTCTTACTCCGGCCGTGGGCGTGCAAAGAGAAAAGAGAGGCCGTTTTGCCGAAGCTGCAAGCACTCGCATTGTGCGTAACGTGGGCTTAGCGCGGCGAGAAGCTCCAGACAGCTTGGCTTCCCCCTTGCCTTTTTCTTCGGTAGCTCAGGTTTGTTATGGATATATTTTAGCAAAGCTCTTTGGTAATGGCAATGCAAGAGGTCGTCGGCTGCCACGATCTTGACCACTGACCGCTTCCGTGCTGGTCTGCAGTTTTTATTTGCTTTGCACAGGTTTTTTCTTTTTCCTTTTTTTTCGCAACTGCTGCTTTCGTGTGCCCCGACCATTTTTTCCCCTTTTTTTCATGCCTCGTGATGCAGTGCGCGTGCAGAAGCTGTTGCTCGAATGCGGCCTAGCGTTGTTCTCCGCGGTGTAGTACGGAGTAGGCCGTAATACTTTGTCTGAGTTATCGTGGGGGTTGGGGTGCAAAACGCGCAGTGGGGGCTTGCGGTGTGTGCTCGCTTTCTCTGGCCTCTCCGGCCTCTCTGGCCTCTCGGGCCTCCAAAAACGTCAAAAGAGGCGTGGGGTCCGCATTCCAATTACAACGCACAGCGGGTGTCAAAACCGTAAATTATAGCGCCTTCTGTCTTGAGAATGTGCCTGGAGCCAAAGGCTTGGAGGCATAAAATTACTCGTATACAAGAAATATAGCGGGCAGCCTGCCGGAACCGGTGTGAAACCAGGCGGCAGGCGCAGTTTACATAATTTTTCAACGCTGACCGACCGGTCGAACCGCTCTGTTCCATCACATCCCATCAGACGAAAGTTTTCCTTGCGGAAAAAAAAAGTATATGAGCTTCGCCAACGTTTGAGCGCCGGGACCTCTCGACAATCCTCGCAACCGACCGAGCTCTCTGTGTGCAGTTTCATCTTTTTTGTGTCCTTTCTTTTGCTTTTGTTTCTCGCGGCGCTTCTCAAATCTCAATTGCTCTCCGGTTTGGTGCCGATTTGGCGTGGTTTCACCGCATCTCCAAAGTCCGCTGGAAATTGCCTCACCTTCTTTTCGCCTCACGTACGCCGCGCTCTGGAGCAAAGCTCTGGAGAGATACATAAACCTCTGGAGAGACATAAACCTCTGGAGAGACATAAACCTCTGGAGAGAGACACCTCTGGAGAGAGACATAAGCCTCTGGAGAGACATAAAGCCATCTGTCGAGCTCGACGTCCGTGGGACAATTTAACTTTCTGACTTCTGACAGTTTAACTTTTTCTGCCTTCTTTTCCCTTCTATTTCTTTTCCCTTCTATTTCTTCTCCCTTCTATCTCTTCTCCCTTCTATTTCTTCTCTTTTTTGGTTTGATTTTTGTTTTGTCTCTGTGCAGTTGCTGCCAGCCTCTGCCAGTTTCTCTCGGCCCCTCTCACTCCTCAGTCTCTCAGTCTCTCAGTATGTCGACGTCCAGCCTCCGGCGCACGCGGGGCTCGTCGGACGACTTCAGCGCGTTTGACGATGCGCGGACGTACTACACGTCGGACGAGCGGCACAACCGGACGCGGGCGGGGGGCACGCGGACGCGGACGTACTCGCAGAGCAGTCTGCAGAAGCAGTTTGCGCACCTGGGGCTCAAGGAGCCGTTCCGGCGCGGCAGCCACGACGAGGCGACGCCGCGGCACGGGCGGCGGTTTCTGATCGACGTGGACACGACGCTGGAGAACCTGCAGTCGCAGGAGGACACGGACGGCAACATGCAGATCACGATTGAGGACAGCGGGCCCAAGGTGTTTACGCTGCGCACGGCGGCGTCCAACGGGCACAACCGCTTCGACATCCGCGGCACGTACATGCTGTCGAACCTGATGCAGGAGCTGACGCTGGCCAAGGAGTACGGGCGGCGCCAGATCGTGCTGGACGAGGCGCGGCTCAACGAAAACCCGGTCAACCGGCTGTCGCGCATGATCCGCGACGTGTTCTGGGACAGCCTGACGCGCCGGATCGACGCCTCCAGCATCGAGGTGGCCGCGCGCGACCCCAAGGACTGGACCGCCGACCCGCGCCCGCGCATCTACGTGCCGCCCGGCGCTCCCGAGCAGTTTGAGTACTACAGCCAGCTGGCCCGCGACCGCCCGGAGATCCGCCTCGACGTGCAGCTGCTGCCCGAGACCATCACGCCCGAGCTGGTGCGCGACATGAACGAGAAGCCCGGGCTGCTGGCCGTGGCCATGGAGGAGGTGGAGGAGGTGGTGGAGGTGGAGGTGGCCGGCAGCGACAGCAAGAACGGCAGCGACAACAAGAACGGCCACAGAGCCACCACCACTCGCAAAACCCTGCGCGGCGTGCCGTTTGTCGTGCCGGGCGGCCGCTTCAACGAGCTGTACGGCTGGGACAGCTACATGGAGTCGCTGGGGCTGCTGATCAACAACAAGGTGCACCTGGCCAAGGCCATGGTGCAGAACTTTTGCTTCTGCATCCGCCACTACGGCAAGATCCTCAACGCCACCCGGTCCTACTACCTGTGCCGGTCGCAGCCGCCCTTCCTGACCGACATGGCGCTGCGCGTCTACGACCGCATCCGCGACGAGCCCGGCGCCGTCGACTTTCTGCGCACCGCCATCCTGTCGGCCATCAAGGAGTACCACAGCGTCTGGGTGGCCGAGCCGCGCCTGGACCCGGTCACGGGGCTGTCGCGCTACCGGCCCGAGGGCCTGGGCGTGCCGCCCGAGACCGAGGCCAACCACTTTGCCCAGGTGCTGGCGCCCTTTGCCGCCAAGCACGGCATGGGCCTCGAGGAGTTTGTGCGCGCCTACAACTACGGCCGCGTGCACGAGCCCGAGCTGGACGAGTACTTCCTGCACGACCGCGCCGTGCGCGAGTCCGGCCACGACACCACCTACCGCTTCGAGCGCGTGTGCGCCAACCTGGCCACCATCGACCTCAACGCCCTGCTGTTCAAGTACGAGATGGACATTGCCCGCACCATCCGCACCGTCTTCAACGACCGCCTCGAGGTGCCGCCCGAGTACTGCGTCGGTTCCATGGCGGCGGCGGGCAGTGCCGCAGCAGCCACCGGCGCCGTGCACGTCGAGTCGTCCGCCGTCTGGGACCGCCGCGCCAAGCGCCGCAAGCTGGCCATGGACCGGTACCTGTGGAACGAGCAGGCAGGCATGTACTTTGACTACGACACGGTCAAGCGCCGCCAGTGCTCCTACGAGAGCTGCACCACCTTCTGGGCCCTCTGGGCCGGCGCCGCCAGCCCGCGCCAGGCCGCCGCCATGGTGGCCAAGGCGCTGCCGCGCTTCGAGGCCCTCGGCGGCCTCCTGTCCGGCACCGAGGAGTCGCGCGGCCCCGTCTCGCTCGAGCGCCCCAACCGCCAGTGGGACTACCCCTACGGCTGGGCCCCGCAGCAGATGCTGGCCTGGACCGGCCTCTACCGCTACAGCTACGTCGAGGAGGCCGAGCGCCTCGCCTACAAGTGGCTCTTTATGATCACAAAGGCCTACTGCGACTACAACGGCGTCGTGGTCGAAAAGTACGACGTCACCCGCCCCGTCGACCCCCACCGCGTCGACGCCGAGTACGGCAACCAGGGCCTCGACTTCAAAGGCGTCGCCAAGGAGGGGTGAGTTGTTTGTCCTTGTTTTTTTGGTCTTTTTGCCTTTTCTGTGCCTGTTTATCTTTTTTTTCTCTCACTCTCTTCCTCCCCGCCTTCCCTTCCACTAACAAAAATCAGCTTTGGCTGGGTCAATGCCAGCTATGTCTATGGCCTGCAGATCATCGGCTCGCACGCGCGAAACGCCCTCGGCACCATGACGCCGTGGGACGCCTTCAAGGCGGCCATGGAGCACGAGAAGGAGAAGACACTGGCGTCCATGGAATAGGACAGCGGCCACGCAGGGCTCAAGGGGCCGTTCAATGGCGTTGACGAGAGTCTCTTTGAGCAAAAAGAGGAAGCCGCAGGATCGAGCTCCAAAGCGAGCCCTGGCTTCGGCCGAGTCGGATCCACGGTGTTCGGCCTTGTTCAATGGTCGTCATTGCAACACGGATGTACGTTGATGAAAATCCGTGAGAGAAGAATCAAGAGAATGGGAAGGAGGAGAATCGACAGAAACGGAGCAGAAACAAACACAAGCGGACGGAAAACGAAACAGAACAGCCAAGACGAAAACGGCCGCTGTGGCAAAGTGAGTCACAATTCGGCTAACACTCGGCATCGGCACGGGGCCAAAGAGTGGAGACTGGGACCTGGACCTCGATCGTGCACGGCTCCGGGTAAAAGATGGGGAAGGCGCGTGAAATGCCGAGTCATGGCCAAACGGGTGTGTGAGAAGTATTAGAATGCATTTTTTTTCGGCTATTGGGAGAAAGGTGCAATACTCGTACATTATCGTGGAAGAGGTGCTTTGTTTTTTTAGCGTGTCATTTAAAGATGAAAGCATGTAGACAATTTTTTTAACCTTGGTTCTGTCGCGTAGCTGGCTTTAGCTTTTAGGTGAAGCTTTTCCAGTAATAGTGGCCAAATCCCCAAATTTGGAAACCTGCGGAGTTGTTCCCCACTAATCCATATTGAACATCTTTCTTCCAAGCACAACGTACAAAGATATGCAAAAGGCCTGAGAGTGTAGGTATTCCTCTGCTTATTTCGTACAGTCCATGACCAGCTATTCACAAGTCCAGTGCCCTATCAGAGTCCCAGCTGATGGTTTGCTTTTGTTGAAACTGGCTGTCTTCGACTTCCCCAGATATGAATAAGCACGATCACGTGCTTGCGCGGACAGCCAGAATGCGCTGGGCATCTGCAGCATCAGTCGGCCAGGCTCGTGAGGCTGGCCCAGGTCTGGCTCAATCCACGCAGACGTCCATATACGTTACACGGCGTAACAAAGCCTGAGCCAGCAGCCCGTCCCGTGCTTGTTACATACGAAGAAAGACTAAAGAGAGAGTGGGCGGAAAGGTCCTAGAATCGGGGGCCTCGCCTCCTGGCCAGCGACACCAACCAGGTTGGCACGGAAATAGATTGAGAATGCCAAGAAAAGACGGCATGCGAGAGAGCAGGTTTTAAGACCACCAGAGGATGAGCAGAATGTGTTCTTGAAGCAGAAGAGAATGGCCTTTCTCGGTACAATACGACATAAAACCAGAGAAGAAAATATATATATAAAAAAAAAAAAAAAAAAAAGCACATACTCGTACGAGTACATACGAGTAAACTGCAGTGCCAATAAAACACCAGCTGGCACTAGCCTCCACGCCATATGACGATGCTCTACCGTGTATCAGGAACTGTGCGATCTGAGAACTGCGGCGATGTATATCCGTTCGTAAATCGTCGTAATACGACGGCTTCTCCGTAATTACTTCGTAGGACAGACTGCAGTCCGTGACAGCTGAACCAGAATACGAGTACTCGCACGAGTACAAGAGAGAGCAAAAAGCCGCCGCCCTGGAATCGAGCCTTTCAACCGAGGTCCGGCCAATTCGGCCGTGCCATTGGACGGGGCTCGCCCTTAGAACCGGGGGCTGACTGATAACACTGCGAACTCGTCAAAAACAGCCAAACTGCGAGTGGTACCCTGTACAAGCGGTACACTGCTCGGCGATGTACTTTCTTTGGTGTACTCGTATTATTACGTCTTGCCAATTGTGACGCTTGCGGCTCCTCTCCGCAAAACATGTGAAACTGGAACGAACTGGGAGGAATGCTTTTTCGTGTGTGGGGGAATGAAAAAAACAGGTTCCTGTGGCCCATCTGCTGCATTCCAATTACACTGATCTCGACAAGCTGTCGTACGAGTGCGAAGGAATATTACAGCACCCGGTCAGCTTTGATGAGAATTTGTCTTTGCCTCTTCCGCAGCCCTTTTTGGTGATTTGTGCCTGTTTTGATGATGTCTTGTCTGCACGGAGTACTCGTACGACGTACTCAATAATACTTCGTACTATGTACCTATACCCAAAAGACTGTGGCGCTTTCGGTGTGGCGTTGAATGTGCTTTGGCCGCCCATTGGACAGAGGTACCTGTTCTAAGATCACACAAAGTACTCGGTACTCTGTACGTCGTAGGGAGTAATAATACGACACCCTGCAATCCGCTCCACCGGAAGGCCAAACACAACCTGCCGCAACCGTGGCCAGGTCCCCAAGATCGCCATAGAACGCTAAAAAAACGTACTCGTAAAAAGAAGCCTTGTACCAGCTGAGATGGCATCAGTACGACAAACTCGTACGGCGTGCTACTTGTACAAGTACAGAGAACCTCGTCCTGCGGGGCAACCAAGAAAAAACCCGGCTAACGTCGGTACCAGAGCGGCTGCTGATTGGCTGGCAAGAGCTGACCGTTCTCGTGCTGCAAAGGGCGCTGGGCAGACCGGGGCAGGACAGATGTACAAGTACCTTTGAGCCGAAAATGCGGTCCGAGGAGGTCGAGGCCCCCCAAGCTCGGGGCCGCAGCGGCTTACTCGTACAGAGGACTTTGGCAATGTAAGATGATTGGCCGTTTTTGGGCGTTGCTGTGGGACAGATGCAATTGGGCGACTGCAAACAAGCTTTTGGAGAGAGAGAGGCAAAGAAGAGAGACTTTTGGTCACTTGAAAGGGAAAAGAAAAGAAAGAAAAGAAAGAAAACCGTCCGCCAAATACACACTGTACAAACCCCAGAAAATAAAAAAAGAGCAGCCGATCCCGTCGGGCAAGCGGCGTGCGGCGAAGAGTCATCCAGTTTCTCTCGGCAGTGCCAACATGTGACAAGCCGTTTCCTCATGCTTTGTTGTATTTCGTACGGAGTACTTAATAGTATCGAGAACCCCTTTTTTTCCCAGTTTCTTTTTTTCTTCGTTTTCTCATTTTCAGATTGACTTTCCACTGTCATTGTCGTGATAGAATTGTCTGATACTGCATCGTTTAGAGCTGTATCCCTCACGTGAGCCTCTTTATATCTCTCCTCATTGATATCTGTTCATCCTTCTTACGTCTCATCTGTTCATCCTTCTTACGTCTCATCTGTTCATCCCTCTTACGTCTCATCTGTTCATCCCTTCTCACGTCTCACCTCTCTTCCTCTCACCTTGCAATATCTCATCCCCCCCTCTCCCCCACAATGGCTTCCAACAACATGCTGCCGCCGCCGATCGATGCGGACGCCGAGGACCGGCAGTTTGCCGAAGAGGTCGAGCAGGTCAAGCGGTGGTGGGCGCAGCCGCGGTGGCGGCACACGAAGCGGCCCTTCACGGCGGAGCAGATCGTGTCGAAGCGGGGCACGCTGCGGATTGAGTATGCGAGCAATGCGCAGGCGAAGAAGCTGTGGGGCATTCTGGAGCGGCGGTTTGCGGCGCGCGACGCCAGCTACACGTACGGGTGCCTGGAGCCGACGATGGTGACGCAGATGGCGCAGTATCTGGACACGGTGTATGTGTCGGGGTGGCAGTCGTCGTCGACGGCGTCGGCGTCGGACGAGCCGGGGCCGGACCTGGCCGACTATCCGTACACGACAGTGCCGAACAAGGTGGGCCACCTGTTCACCGCGCAGCTGTTCCACGACCGCAAGCAGCGCCAGGAGCGGCTGTCGGTGCCGCGGCAGCAGCGGGCGGCCGGCGCGGCCGGCGCGCCGCCGCACGTCGACTATCTGCGGCCGATTGTGGCCGACGCCGACACGGGCCACGGCGGGCTGACGGCGGTGATGAAGCTGACCAAGCTCTTTGTCGAAAAGGGCGCCGCCGGCATCCACATCGAGGACCAGGCGCCCGGCACCAAGAAGTGCGGCCACATGGCCGGCAAGGTGCTGGTGCCGACGGGCGAGCACATCAACCGGCTGGTGGCCATCCGCGCCCAGGCCGACATCATGGGCGTCGACCTCGTGGCCATTGCGCGCACCGACGCCGAGGCCGCCACGCTCATCACCAGCACCATCGACCCGCGCGACCACGCCTTCATCCTCGGCTGCACCAACCCGGCCCTGCCGCCGCTGGCCGACCTGATGGCCGCCGCCGAGCGCGAGGGCAAGGCCGGCCCTGCCCTGCAGGCCGTCGAGGACCGCTGGCTGGCCGAGGCCGGCCTCAAGCGCTTCGGCGAGGCCGTTGCCGACGCCATCCGCGCCGCTGGCGGGCCCGCCGTCGACCAGAACCTGCAGCGCTTCGCCCAGCTGGCCAAGGGCAAGAGCCTCGCCGAGGCCCGCGACGCCGCCCGCGCCGTGCTCGGCGCCGCCGCCGCCGACAGCATCCACTTCGACTGGGACAAGCCCCGCACCCGCGAGGGCTACTACCGCCTCAAGGGCGGCTGCGACTGCGGCATCGCCCGCGCCATCGCCTATGCCCCCTTCTGCGACGCCATCTGGATGGAGAGCAAGCTGCCCGACTATGCCCAGGCCGAGGAGTTTGCCCGCGGCGTCCACGCCGTCTGGCCCGAGCAAAAGTGAGTTCTGTTCTTGTGTTCTTGTGTTCTTGTTCGCCGTTGTGCCGTTTGGCACTCGATTGTCTTGTCAAGCCGCCTGCTAACCACCCAGACTCGCGTACAACCTCTCGCCGTCCTTCAACTGGAAGACGGCCATGCCGCGCAACGAGCAGGAAACCTACATCCGCCGCCTGGCCAAGCTCGGCTACTGCTGGCAGTTCATCACCCTGGCCGGCCTGCACACCACCGCCCTCATCAGCCACCAGTTCGCAAAGGCCTATGCCCAGATCGGCATGCGCGCCTACGGCGAGATGGTCCAGGAACCCGAGCTCGACCAGGGCGTCGACGTCGTCAAACACCAAAAGTGGAGCGGCGCCAACTACGTCGACGAGCTGCAGAAAATGGTCACCGGCGGCGTCAGCAGCACCTCTGCCATGGGCAAGGGCGTGACCGAAGACCAGTTCAAATGAGCTGAGCCCGGGGGGGGGGGCACGCTCAAGATGCAAGACATACATATAGAAAGTGCGATTTTTTTTCGTTTTCTCTTGAGACGGCTGTTTTGGTCATTGCTATTGTAAAAAAAGTACAACTGGCATTTTTGTTATGAGGCCGTCGCGGCCCACTGGTTTTTTTTTTCGCATTTTTGCGCATTTTCTGCATTTCACCTTGGCCCATCGTTTGTCTTTGTTTTTGGAGGGACGGCCATTTTCAAGTGTCTTATTTTTGGACCTTTTCGAGTGATGTTCGAGTGTGAGCTCCTACTCAAGTCTTGGTCAGTGTTAATAATACGAGTACATGCTAAAGTCGCACTATGCAAAGCACGGTAAAAAAGTCACGCCAGCAGCTTGAGGTGCAGGTCATTGGCCAGCCGCCAATCAGACGCGTCCATCGTACCATAGTGGGGCACTGCCCCAGCTTTTGGAGCATGAGTCCCACTGTTAGCATTGCTGTACCGTACTCGTAAGAGCACAGAGAAAGAACAGGCCATTAAATGACCCGCCCCGTCGCGCGTCGAGCTGTTGCGTGACGTCCAAGGACGCAGTGCTTTTTGAAAGGGACAAAGAAGAAGCAAAAAAAAAAAAAAAAGGAAAAAGACAAAAGGCCGGAAAAAGAGAAAGCTACGCTGTGTCCTTTGCTGTTTCCTCTTTTGATTTGTTGCTTTTATTTATTTTTTTTTTTTAATCTCTTTTTTTCCTACACCCATCGCTCTTTCCAATTGCTTAGTCCAGGTTTTCGACTCGACGAGGCAATCGCTTCCTTCTCTCTTTTTCCCTCTTTCTCCCTCTTTTTCTCTCTTTCTATCTCTCTCTCCCCTCTCTCTTTTTCTCCCCATCGCCTCCAATCGAATCTTTCCTCCTCGTATCTTTTTCTCCACGTTGCCCTCCCTTCAAATCCGCGCTGCACGCGACCCTCGCACCATGGCCGACGCCGCTGCCGCTCCCAATCCCGCCGTCGCCGCCGTGGCCTCGGCCGTGCCCACCGGCATGCTGACGCCGTCGGGCGTGAGCACCCCCGGCGACGGCCCGGCAACGGGCACGGTGACGCCGGCGCTGTCGGAGCTGCCGCCCGACCAGGTCGAGTACAGCCTCAAGGTGTCTCTGGCCGACCTGTGCGCCAAGGCGGCGGTGCTGTATTCGCAGCACAAGAACTACGAAGAGGCCGCCGAGCTGTACGCGCGCGCCGCCGAGATGCAGGCCGAAATGAACGGCGAGATGAACCCGGAAAACGCCGAAATTTTGTTTTTGTACGGCCGCGCCCTGTTCAAGGTCGGCCAAAGCAAGAGCGACGTGCTGGGCGGCAAGGCGCCGGACGCAGCGGCCTCCAAAGGCCCCGCTGATGCCGCTGCTTCTGCCGCTGCTTCTGCTTCCGCTGCTACACCCATTGCATCGGCCATCAAGGCTGCTGCTGCCGGCCCCAGCGCCGGCAAGGACGCGGGCGGAAACGACGACAAAGAGGCCGCCGCCGCCCTCGAGGCCAAAAAGCCGCTCTTCCAGTTCACAGGCGACGAAGAGTGGGATGTGTCTGGCGACGAGGTTAGTTTTTATGTTTTTTTTTTTTTTTTTTTTTTTTTTTTTTGCCTCCAGCGCATTCTGTCCTGTCTTGTCCCCATTCGCATCGCGCTAACGAACACGGCAGGGCGAGGACGCCGAGGACGACAAGAACGACGAAGACGAAGACGACGACGATCTCGCCGTGGCCTTTGAGGTGCTCGACCTCTCGCGCGTCCTGTTTGAGAAGCAGCTTCAGCTCCTCGAAGAACCTGCCAGCGCCGAGGCGGCCGACGCCCCAGCGGCAGCCGGCGAGGCTGAAGAGGACAAGGCAAAAGACAAGGGCAAAGAACCACAGACAGATGCTGCGAGAGAGGAGCAGGTGAGAGAGGATCAGGCGGACGAGAATGCGGATGAGGAGGGCGGTAGCAGCAGCAGTAAGGCGCTGCCGCCGGCCGTTCGGCATATTCTGGAGCGCCTAGCCGACACGCACGACCTCTTGGCCGAGATCTCGCTGGAAAATGAGAGGTGAGTCTCCCACAACAGAATCACAGTTTTTCTGTTGAAGTCTCGGATCCCAAAAAAAAGATGGGAGAGGAGGCGGCTTCCGGCATTTTCCCTGCGAGCCTGCGAGTTTCGGCGCTTCAGAGTCGAGGAACCGACAACATTAACATTCCGTCTAGATACCCGAACGCTATTGTCGACTCGCGGGCGTCTCTGAACTACAAGAAGCGGTTCTTGCCAGAGGAGTCCGAGCTGATTGCGGAGGCACACTTCAAGCTGTCGCTGGCGCTCGAATTTGCGTCGGTGACGACGGCCAGCGGCGGAGAAGGCGGCGGCGGCGGCGACGGCGACGAGGCGGGCGACGCGCAGAAGCAAAAGGACCAGCAGGTGGACCAAGAGCTGCGCGACGAGGCGGCGCGCGAGCTGGAGGCGGCCATTGCCAGTACGCAGCTCAAGCTGCAGAACAAGGAGGTGGAGCTGGCGACGCTGCACTCGCCCGAGGACAACGAGTCGACGCGGCGCCAGATTGCCGAGGTCAAGGACATCATTGCCGACATGGAGCAGCGCCTGGTGGATCTGCGCAAACCGCCGATTGATCTGAATGCGGCCGTCAACGGGCCGGCCAGCGCCGTCGTCAGCGGGCTGCTGGGTGCGCTGGGCAGCGGCAGCGGCAGTTCGACAGCTGCGGGCCCCAGCAGTGCCGCTGTCGAGGAGGCCAAGAAAACCGCCACCGACCTGACGGGGCTGGTGCGGAAAAAGACGAAGCAGCCTGTGTCTGCGCCAGAGGCGGCGACAGCGGCCACAGCGGCCACAGCGGCGACAGCAGGGACAGCGGAGACAGCGGAGACGGCAGCGCACGGCAACGGCACTAAGCGTAAGGCGCAGGACTCGGCTGTGGGCGACGGAGACGCGGAGGAGGTCAAAAAGATTCGGACTGAGGCGGCCTGAGCGGACGATGTGCTTGTGGCCTGGTGTTTGTAGTTTATTTGGGCGATTTGGCAGTTTCTGTGTGTCCCTTTTTTTCTCCTTGCTTTCCTAGTGTTTTGTGCCGCCCCCTTTTTCTCTTCGCTTTCCTAGTGTTTTTTTTTCGTCTTTTTTCGGATCGTCGCTTTTCTCAGTCGGTGTCAAGGATGGATGGTGGAGAAAATCGGGCAATTGAAAGAGCGATCGAGGTCTCGAGGACGTAATACTCTGATGACATGATCTGGAGGTTTTGTTAATGCGGGCTGAATCTACGTTTTCAAACTGAGTGGTTTCCAAGAATTTGTGCTTATTGATATGTCGGCTCCAAAAAAGGGAAAGAGATATTGGGATGAGAGACGGTCTCTCGTCGAGTTTCCAAGATGCCATGGCCACAGAACTATTGTGACGTATGACGGCATGCCAATTGGAAATCAAGAAACACTGTAAGCCAAAAAAAAGGAAGAAGAAAAGAAAAAAGAAACCAATTTTTTTCCTTTTCCAAGTTCCAGAAATGGGGTATCAAAAAGTGAATCAAAAAGGCAAAAAACTATGTACAAAAAACAAATGCCCGCCCATGGCCCCCCCGTGTCGAGTTAAACCCCGTCAGAGCTCGTCTGTCTCGTCGTCGTCATCGTCGTCGCTGTCCACGACGACAGAGCCGTCGCCTGTCTGTCTGGTCCCAGCCATGTCTGCCCCCCCGGTCGTCTTTTGCGAGGTCCCCTCTGGGTTAGCGCTGAAAGACACCGGCGGCCCCTCCGTCTCCTTTCGCGAGGCCTCCTCCTCCGGGCTAGCACTGATAGACACCAGGCTGCTGCAGCCTCCAGCCTCCCTGCGTGCGTCGGCTCTGTTGCCGTCTTCGGTGCTTGTGCTTGTGCTGCTCTCTGCGTCTCCGCGAGCGTCGACCTCGTTGTCGTCTTCGTCGTCGTCTTCGTCTTCTTCCATCCGCACAACGTCGGTGCTGCCGGGGAAGAGCGGAATTTGGCTGAGGCGGATCGAATGCGGGTGGTTTTCTTCGTCCGGTGCACCGGCGTCCTTGTCCTTTTTGATCTTTTTCTCTCCGACGTCAATCTTTTTCTCTTCGATGTCAGAGTCGACTCCCCTCTCCGCCTCGGTCTCCCGTTTGATGCGCACGCGGCCGTCTTCTCGCTGTTCCTGCTTCGGTGTCACGGGCCTGTCGTCCTCGTTGCGGGCTGCTGGCATTCGCGAGTGTGGCTGGATGTCCTGCATGGCGCTGTCCTCGTGCTCGTCAGCCTTGATGGTGGCTTTGGCTTCGGCAGCCTCCTGCGTGACGCTGTCGCTGTCTTCATGTTCATCCGCCTTGATAGTAGCCCTCGCCTCGACAGCCTCCTTCTTGACGTCGACGACCTCCTGCGTGGCGCTGTCGCTGTCTTCGTGTTCATCCGCCTTGATGGCGGCCCGGACCTCGGCGGCCTCCTGCTTGGCCTCGACAGCCTCCTGCATGTCGCTGTCCTCCTGCTCATCCGCCTTGATGGTGGCCCTCGCCTCGGCGGCCTCCTGGGCCTCCAGGCGGGCCATGCGCCGCCGGTAGAAGAGCTCCAGACAGCGGCGGCGCTGCTCGGGCGTCCAGTGCTCGACGACGAGGGCAAAGTCGGTGGGCGTGGCAAAGCCGGCGTCGCGGGCCATGGTGCAGAACTGGCGGCGCATCACCTCGACGGGCGGGTTGTAGCGGAAGGCGGCGGCGGCCAGCACGGCCGAGCGCGAGCCGACGGACTGGTTGGCCGGCATCGCCGTGGCCGATACAAAGGCGGCGCTGGTGTCGGTAAGAAGCAGGTTCAGCTCGTGGTTGTTGCTGTGGTGACCCCGTCCGCCTTCAGAAGCACCGCCGCCTTCGCTGGCTGTTTCGTCGTCGTCGTCCTCGTCGTCCTCGTCGGCCAGCACCAGCTCGGCGCGGCGCGACAGCTGGGCCTCGACGCGGCTGCTGCCGACGACCTCGGAGTTGTCGTGGGTGTACTCGACGCCGGCGCTGGCCAGGATGGCCTGGACGGGGTCGACGGCGGGGGTGTTTGTGAGGCGACGGTGTGCTTCGTCCTGCGGCTCCGGCGGCGGCTCCGGCTGGCTGCCATCCAAGACGCCGGCCAGGCGGTCGAGGGCGGCCAGGTCGGCGGTTTTGGCGCCGGTTTTGGCGCCGGTTTTGGCGGAGGCGGCGGCCAGGCCCTCGATCTGGGCCAGCACGTCGGAGTCCGGGTCGGCGGCGGCGCGCTCCATGTCGATGTCGACCAGGTGGACGCCGGCCTTGGCCTCGGCAATGTTGGTCTTGTTGACAATGTCGCGCAGGACGATGTGGTCGGCCGGGTGGAAGGACAGCAGGTTGGCGAGGCCAAAGATCTCGCCGTGGCGGCTGTGGTCCTGCTGGACGCCGCGGAAGTAGCGGCGCTCCTCGGAGGCGCTGTAGCCGATGTTGGCCTGCTGCTGCTTGTAGATCTGGCGCGCATAGACAATCTCCTCGATGGTGCCGGCGGAGACGAGGCGGAAGACGTCGACGTCGCGCACCTGGCCGATGCGGTAGGCGCGGTCCTGGGCCTGCAGGTCGTAGGCCGGGTTCCAGTGCGGGTCGAAGACGACGACCTTGTTGGCCGAGGCAATGTTGAGCCCGACGCCGCCGGCGCGCGTGGAGATGAGAAAGACAAACTGGGCCGGGTCGCGGTTGAAGTCGTCGACGGCGCGCTGGCGCTCGTCGTAGCTGAGCGAGCCGTCGAGGAAGCTGACGCTGTAGCTGGTGTTGTGCAGCAGCAGCTGCAGCACGCGCAGCAGCCGCACGTTGTGCGAAAACACCAGCACCTTGTCGCCGGCGGCGTGCCAGAACCGCAGCAGCTTGCGCAGCACCTTCCACTTGCCGCACAGCTCCGGGTCGGCCAGATACACCATGGCGTCGCGGTGCTGGAACATGCTGGCCCAGTCGTCGGGCACGCACGTCTGCAGAATCTCCATGTTGCGGCGGAAGCGCTCGTTTGCCTTGGGGGTGGGGTTGCTGTTGGGGTGGGTCTTCTTTGCATGCTTGTCCTCGGCCTCGCCTGCCTCGCCGGCCTCGCCAACCTCGCCAGCCTCGTCAACCTCATCACCATCACCATCATCGTCATCCTCCCCGCTATCGTCTCTCCCCCCACCCGTCCCCACCACGCCGTCGGCCGCCGGCACCAGCAGCATCAGGTGGTTCGCCAGCTTCAGCAGGGTCTGGATGGCCGGAAAGACAAAGCGCAGCCAGGGCGAGCCGTCGGGCAGGAGGCGGTGGCAGCACCAGCCGCGCTTGCCGCCGTGCGGGCACGGCTCGGAGGCGGCGCGGATGGCCTCGACTTCGGGGCTGGCGAGGAAGCGGCGGTAGGCGCGGCGCTGGCGGTCGGTCAGCGGGCAAAAGACGACGCGGTCGGTCTTGCGCGGCAGCTGGTCGGCGATGAGAGCCTTGATGCGGCGCAGAAAGACGTCCGGCAGCAGGTTCTGCACCAGCTTCTTGGCGGTGCGGCGCGCGCGGCTCAGCTGCAGCAGCGTGGCGTCGTGCGACTGGCCGACGGCCAGCGGGCGGCACACGGTGGAGCGCCACTCGGCCAGGGTGCCGAACCGGCCCGGGTTCGTCCAGTGCAGCAGCGTCCACAGCTCCTCGTAGCGGTTCTGGATGGCCGTGCCGGTCAGGCCCAGCCGGCACAGCGCGTTGACGCCGTGCATGGCCCGAGTCGTCTCGCTGCTGCGCTCCTTCAGCACGTGGCACTCGTCCGCCACGACGGCGTCCCACCGCACCGTGTTGATGCGCTCGCAGTGGTTCTTGTACGTCGCATACGTCGTCACCATGATCTCCAGCCGCCCCGCCCGCGCCGCCTGCAGCACGTCCGCCTTGCCCGCCCCGTGGTACACGTCCACGTGCCACCAGCCCCAGCGCTGCAGCTCGGCGCACCAGTTCTGGATCAGCGTCCCCGGACACACCACCAGCACCACCGGGTACCAGCGGTCGTTGCTGGCGTCGTTGCTGGCGCTGTCACCACCACCAAGGGCCGCCCTCCGCATCTTGCGCATCCGCTTGGCGTCGCGCTCGTCGCCCGTCTTGCCAAACGCCGCCGCCAGAAAGGCGGCCACCTGCACGGTCTTGCCCAGCCCCATGTCGTCGCCCAGGATGCCGCCCCGCTGGTACACAAACAGCCGGTGCAGAAACTGCACGCCCGCAATCTGGTAGTCGCGCAGATACTGCGCAATCGGCGCCGGGATGATCCCGCCCGAGTATTGCAGCACCACATCCTCGTACGGCCGCGACGGCTTCACCACGGGCTCGCCGCTTCTGCCGTCGCCGCTGCCAAACTGCGGCCGTTCCTGCAGCCGCGTCTGCCCGCTGCCCCGCCGCGCCGCCCGCTCGTCGTCCGAAAAGTAAATGTCGCTGTAGTCCGGCGGCAGCCGCAGGCCCGCATCCTGCTGCAGCGCTCTGCGCTCCGCAATCTCGCGCCGCCGCTGCCGCACGCACTCGGGAATGTCCAGCTCGTCGTCGTCGTCGTCGTCCTCGTCGTTGTCGTCATCGTCGTCGTTGCCACCAGACCCGTCGCCGTTGGCACGCCTGGCATATCGGTCGTACGTTGACCACCTCGAGCGGCCACCACCACCACCACCACCACCGCCAGTACTTCTTCGTCCACCATGTCCTGCACCGCTGCCGCTGCTCCCTGTTGCTCTCTGTTCTCCTCTGCCGCTGTTCCCCGTTGCTCTCTGTTTCCCTCTGCCGCTGCTGCTTGGCGCTTCTGCAGCATTCCCGGTCCTTGCCGTCCTTGCAGTCGCTGCTGTTCCTGCTTTGGCCTTACCCTTCAGACTCGTCCGTCTTCCGCCACCGACACCGCCTCCGCCTCTGCCTCCTCTCTTGCGCTTCTTCAGACGCTCGTAGGCATCATCCGAGTCGTCCGTCCACTCGACCTTGACGGGCTCGTCGTCGTCGTCGGCGTCGTCACCAAGATCGGTCTTCTCGCCCGGACGTCGTCGCTTCACGCCTCCCAGAGCATGACCGGTCGACGTCGTCGCTTGCTGTTGCTGTTGTTGCTGCGGCTGCTGTTGCCGTTGCTTCTGCTTCTGCTTCTGCTGAACACCTCCAACGGAGCCCTCTCCGTCAGATGCCGTCGAGTCGTCAATCACTTCGATTGCATCTGCGGCAACAACGCCGCGCGCTGCCATAATGGTGAAAAGGCGGACCACACTCTTTTCATTGGCACATTTTCCGGCGATGATGAAAGTTGAAAGACGGACAGGGAAGTGGAACTCGTATGTCCGAAATATGGCTGCTCTTCGACGCGGAACGCGACTTCCCACTACGGATATTGATGGCTTAGTCGGATTCACGGCTGACTCATCCAATTTCTGGGCTAGGCAACCGCTGTCCTGGCTTGATGCTTTTTGCTTTACAAAGTAGGTACAGGCATGTCTGGGAGCCCCATTACAGGTTAAAGGCATATTATGTCAACTTGGCCGGCAAGAGCTCTGCTGGCAACTTGAGAAGGAGCGAGCCAGGCAGGAGAACCGACTTTAGGAAAGATGATAGTAATAGAGAACACTTCATGTAGTGCGGCCTCCTGTGTGGTTAAAGTGTCAACGTTCGTATGGCTCTATGGTCCTGACAGCCATTGGCCAGGGAAACAGCATTCAGACACCAAACATTCGAGAGGTAAAAGTTTCCTGACATTCCAGAGATAGAAATTCTGTTACAGCTATCTCGATGTCGGCCCTGAAATGGGCAGGAGAGGAACTGATCGAAATGCAAGGCAAACTCGCTGAACCGAAAAAACGAACAGAGAATGCTGGAAAAGCAAGGGAAAGCATAAGCCGTGACCTCGACCACAAGCTCACATAAAAACATTCGAGTCGCTGCGGACGCAATCCCCGTCGTCTCTGCAAGACCAGGCAAAGCAGCCTCCTCACGCAAATCCGCACCGGCACTCCGGCGAGTCTACTGTTTGCCTCCGAGACTGCGGCCCACGTACTTTTATCCTACACCGAAGCACCGCCCTGGCCTCCTGGCTGGTCCGAACCCTCGAAGACCGCCAGACCACTCCTTCGTTGGCTTATCCGGGGGGCAGACTCCTGCCCGTCGACATCAGATTTACACCTCTCGTGGCATACAAGTCTCTACAATGCCCGTCAGAGTCTGTACAGATGCCATGACGCTGAACTGACAAGTAAACTGCTCTACGGAGTACTGGCCGTGCAATTCACCACCTGTTTGGCCCTCGGATGCCCCAAGTGTCCCCATGGTCCCGGTCCGTGGAGCTGGGGTAGACGCAGGGTAAGGTTATGTACTAGGCGACGTCATCAAGCCTGTGGTCGGCTAATAGTTTCCCTTAGCGGTATTCTTATTGGATAATAGCGTGGATCATGGCGCCAGTCTGGTACTCCATAATTTAAGATGGCGCTGGACAGGTCGGGGAGAGAAAGGGGCCTGCTAAGAAAGACAAGAAAACTCGTGAGCTCTCGGGACAGAAGACGGGACCGCCGTTTGTGCCCAGGAGTGGGACGACATGAGAGTTTCGGCCGTTCCGTTTTGGTCGGGAGAGCCACAGGTGTCGTCGGGTTTGTCAAGGTCACGCCTAAAAAGCTAGTGCACAAAAATTTGCGCCATAGCTTCCAATGCGACTTGGGCTCGGCAGACAGGCACGACATATGATGGTTTGATCGGGACAACCGACGCACGGCTGTGGTAGAGCAACAGGTCAGTCTGACCATTGCGCTCTACCAATCTCTTGTGGAAGCGAATGTATTTCGATGAGAACAAGTGAACTCTGCAGTAAGGAACTCCTGCAATAAGGAACTCTGCAATAAGGAACTCTGCAATAAGGAACTCTTCAATAAGGAACTCTGCAATAAGGAACTCTGCAATGAGGAACTCCCTGAGAAGTCTGCAGAAGCAGCCGCAATAGCCGCCGAGCAAGCGACAAGTACCCTTCCAGCTCATTGCGTCAGAACGGCACCAATTTTGTCCAAACCCGACATTTTTTCGTTCTTTTGTGATTTGTGAAGCTTTTTGTGAAAGAAGGAAAAAGAAAAAAGAAAAAAAAAAGAAAAACGCGTTTTACGCGCTGTCGTCCTTTTTAAGCTAAGCCTAGTCGCGCCAGCTGCCATCTGGGGTGACCCTGTCCTCGATGGCGGGGCAAATAAGCATACGGAAATTGCCTGCAGCCAAGGCGGAACCCCCGCACCCCGCTGGCTTCCCCACAATCCGATTTCCTGGGCACGCCAATTGACCTTTGGCTGTCCGCTAACATACGACAAGTGGGATCGTGAAAGAGGCCATGTGCCTTGCATGGCGAGGAGGGTGGGCATAGCCTAAGCTGAAATAGGCCATGTGCCTTGATGAGGAAGTGTGCATAGCCCAACTGGGAAGTCTGGTAGACCTCTTTGAATGGATACTCTTTTCCCCTCGGAATGGCACGCGATGCAGAGCAGTGATGAGAGCAGTGACGTCTGGAGAAAGGTCCGACCCCGGCTTCGTCGCCCATCTCCACGATGGCCTCTCTCCACACTGCCAAGGGCCTCATGTAGCCAAAGTCTATAAATACTGGAGACTCCTCTGGCAAGAGACTCCTGGCAAGAGACTGGCAAGAGACTCCTCTGAAGAGACTCCTCTGAAGAGACTTCTTTGAAGAGACTCCTGGCAAGAGACTGGCAAGAGACTCCTTTGAAGAGACTCTTTTGAAGAGATTCCTGGCAAGAGACTCCTACAGAGACTTCCCCACAATGGCTCCTCTCAAGTATGTTCTTGCCGTCTGCCTGGGCCAGGTGGCCGCGGTCCTCGGCACGTCGGTCACGCTGACCGGCCGCCAGCTGCGCATGACGTGGACCAACGACAGCGGCGCCTGGACGGGCTCGGTCGAGACGCTGCAGGGGCGCACCTGGACGACGCAGAGCACGGCGCTGGGCCAGTACAGCGTGCTGACCAACCACACGACGGCGGCGCAGTCCAAGACGCTGGTGCAGGCGGGGGCGCTGGGCGAGCTGCACCAGTTTGGGGCCGACAGCGTCACGACGACGGGCGACAAGAGACAACACGCGCGCACGCTGACGACGACGAGCGAGGTGGCCAACGGCACGTTTACGGCGGTCTGGTGGATCGACGCGACGCGGTCGTGGGACGTGCTGGCGGTCAACACGACGTGGACGGCGGCGGCGGCGGGCTGGGTGTCGATTGCGAGCCCGCGGCTGGTCGAGCTGGCCGACGACGGCGAGCTGGACTGGGGCGTCGTGCCGGGCTACTGGTCGGCGAACGCGATCGAGCCGTCCAAGAACCTGTTCTACAACTACGTGCAGGGCGTGCCGCCGACGCCGTGGATCTCGGTCGAGTCGTCGACGACGAGCCTCGTGGCCATCGTCGGCAGCAAGAAGACGGGCACGACGTTTGCCACCATCGCCCACCCGTCGCTGGCGCGCGACCCCTTTGCCACGAACTCGACGGCCACGCAGCAGCAGTGGAACGTCGGCATGAGCCTGCGCGGGCCCTCGGGCCGGCTGTCGCCGACGGCCTACTACCCGGTGCTGGGCCAGGCCAACTCGCAGCTGGCGGGCGCCGGCGCCGCCGTCTCGGCCGCCTTCTACTACGTCGTGCGCCCCGGCTCCGCCACGCAGTGGTACGAGGTCAACCGGTTCGTCAGCCAGGAGGTGTACCCGCTGGCGCAGTTCGACGGCCGCGCCGTCAACACCGACTCGCTCAGCAACCGCATCAACCGCATCCACGACTTTGTGCTGTCCGGCAGCTCCAAGTGGCACCTCTGGGACTACGCGAACCTGACGCTGGGCGCCGAGTCGGGCAAGCTGTCGGACGTCGCGTCCATGTGGATGATGCAGCGCCTGACCGACGACCCGGCCCTCCTGCACGAGCGCCTGCCCTACGCCCGCAACTTCAAGCTCGCCATGCAGGACATGTCCGGCGGCAGCTTCCACGGCGCCGCCGTCGGCGAGTACTACCTCAACGGCGGCTTTGTCACGGAGCTGCTGTGGAAGAGCTTGAGCACGGAGGACTACGTGTCGCCCATCTTCACGACCTTTTACATCTTGTCGGACGTCGGCAACATTTTGTTATTTAACAAGTCCGACACCGTCCTGCTCGAGCGCTTCACGCTCGCCGCCGAGAAGCTGCTGAGCTGGCAGAAGGCGGCCGGCCACTTCGACGTCGGCTACCTCAAGAGCGACCCGGCCTCGCTCAAGTACGGCGAGCTGACGGACCTGCGCGCCACCTGGTACGGCCTGCTGGCGGCCTACCGCGTGCTCGGCGACAAGGCCTACCTGGCGGCCGCCGAGGCCGGCGCTGCCTGGTTCATCGAGCACGCCGTGCACACGGGCCGCTGGCTCGGCGTCTGCGACGACACCTGGCTCTATCCCGACTTCAACACGGCCCACGGCGCCGGCGCGCTGCTGCAGCTGTACGACATTACCGGCAACCGCTCCTATCTCGACGCCGCCGTCACCACCGCCAAGTTCTACACCCTGCACATCTTCAACCACCCCAGCGTCGACAGCAGCGTCCGCCAGTGGAGCAGCGTCGTGCTGCAGGACTGGCAGGTCAGCCAGGTCGGCCTCAACTACGAGCACGCCGGCTACGGCGGCTCTGTCGACTACCACGGCCCCATCACGCTCGCCAGCCACGCCGGCCTCTTTGTGCGCATCTACGAGGCCACCGGCGACGACCTCTTTCTGCAGCTGGCCCGCGTCAGCGCCCGCGGCCGCGACGCCTTCGTCACCCCCGTCTCCGGCATCCCCTCGTACTACTGGCTGCTCGGCAACACCGGCGGCTCCAACTACCCCTGGCACGGCTGGTGGCACATTGGCTGGCTCACCGACTACCTCGTCTCGAGCGCCCACATGCTGAGCGGCGGCCGCATCCGCTTCGCCCCCGGCTTCATGACCTCCAAGGTCGGCAGCCACGTCCCCTACGGCTTCGAGACCGGCTCCATCTACGGCGTCGCCGCCGACCTGTGGCGCCCCCGCAACCTCGTCAACGTCAGCGACCCCAACGTCGACTGGATCACCGCCCGCTCCGTCGACGGCAAGACCTGCTTTGTCATCCTGCTCAACCAGCTCGCCTCGCCCGAGACCGTCACGCTGACGCTCAACCCGCGCGCCTTCAAGACGGGCTTTGTCACCCGCTGGGGCGCCACCCGCGTCCTCGCCGGCTCCGCCGCCTCGCCCAAGGGCCAGAACGCCTGGTCCGTCCACGTCGCCGGCCAGGGCATGACCGTGCTGCAGATCGCCACCTCCTTCACCCCCGACCCGCTCGGCCCCGAGTTCCGCTCGTTTGCCGTCGCCGGCGCCGCCAAGGCGCCCTCCGTGTCCTGGTCCTACTGGACCACGGTCGAGAGCTGGGTCGAGTGGGCCGTGCCCAACAGCGGCGTCTGGACCGCCGCGCCGTCCAGCACCAACTACACCTTCTCGGCCACGCTCGACCTCGCCAATGTGACGGCCACGCAGGTCAAGATCCGCATCGGCACCAAGAGCGGCAAGACGGTCGGAAAGTCGGATGCCACGCTGTGGACGGTGAATTGAAGCGAGGGAAGGAAGGTGACTGATAAATGGAGTGAAGGAGAAAGGCGACTGATAAAGCGAGTGAGGGAGAAACAAAACTGTCAGATCAAGTGGGTGTTAGTTACCAGCCACTGGGTGTGTTAGTTACCAGCCACAAGCCATTAATAAACAAAGAAGAAAATAAAGAGGTGAAGACAAGGCGTACCGGACATTGCGTATCGTAGGCGTCGTTTATGCGGCATAGGTATCTCTCTAGCTCTTTGGCTAGGTGTACTCTGAGAGTGGAGTGGACATGGCTGGAAATAGCATCCAGACTTCACATAACTTGACCGTATGATCACTCAAGGTATTCATATATCAATGCTGGCCTGAAACAGACCTTTCGACTTACACGTGGGGTTTTTGAAAAATCAAAAGTCGAGTTGACAGAAAAGGGTAAGAGACTGAACGACAATGCACAGGAAAGAGCAAACAGACATGAAGATGAGAATAAGGAGAGCTGTTGCGTGACGTCTAAAGACGCAGTGCTTTTTGAAAGAGACAAAGAAGAAGAGAAAACCTCGGTAAAAGAGAGAAAGTGAAACGAACAGGGATTGCTGAAAAAAGAAAAGGGAAAGCATAAGACGTCCATAAATAAGACGTCCTTCACCCTAGGCCAGTTCCAACCCTGCAGCCCCTCGCCTGGTTCAACATTGCCCACTCGGCCACTGCCTCAGTAGTCGCAGTTGCCGCAGTATCCGCATTCTTTTGAGCAGGCCGTCAGGTCTTTTATACCGTCCCCGTCATAGTAATCCTTGTAATAGTCGTCGTCGTGATCGCCGTCGTAGTCGTAATCGTCGTCGTAATCGTCGTCGGAAGACTTGGCAAGAATCTCGTCAGAGCCAACAGGACTGTTCCTGTCGCCGTCGTTCTCGGCCGCCCTGTCACCGACGCTCTCGGCCACCCTCGACATCTCTCTTTCCCAGGCCAGCTCAACGGCGTCCGAGAGCGCGCTGGCGACGTCGGGCAGCTGGTCGCGAAACTCGAGCACGCCGACATTGCCGCCGTCGGCCCCGTCGGGCCGGCCCGCGTGGCGAATCTCCATCTTCTTCTTGTGGCCGGGCGTGCTGCACATGGTGTCGACCAGGTGGTGCAGCAGTGCGGCCAGCCGGCCGAGCGGCTTCGCATGGGCAGCCTCCCACGCCCGGATGGCCGGACCGACCTTCTCGACCTCGATGTCGTCCTTCTCAAACACGCCTCGCCTGTGGTAGGCCAGAATGAACCAGGGAATCTGGGCCACCCAGAGACGGGGCAGCTCCTGCGCCCGCGTGTCCTCGACGTCCCTCTTGTTGATCGAGCGGGTCTTGAGGTCGAACACTTGGCTCTGCGGGACCGGGCGACCGGCCCGCTCGATGGCGATCTTGGACTTGGTTGCAGGAGTGGGGGCTGTCGAAGCTGCTAAGCCAGCAGCTGCACCAGCTGCACGATCTGGGCTTGCCTGGTCAGACACGCCGAGGCGGTCGAGGCGAGCAGACAGGTCGTCGACCGCCTTGCCGCCCATGGACGCTTCGCTGTCTCTGCCGGCCTCGCTGTCTCTGTCGGCCTCGCTGTCTCTGTCGGCCTCGCCGTCGTCCAGATAGCCGTCCACGCCGCAGCGGACCAGCAGCCGCAGATTGCCAAAGCGGTAGCTGATCAGGCGCTGGTGCGACACCGAGTCGCACACGTCGCGCTCCCACGTCGTGTAGGCGTCGGGAAAGGTGTGGCCGTAGCCGTGCAGATTCTGCAGCACCGCCTTGGGCCCGTCTTCGCGCCGCACCAGGAACAGCGTCCCGTGCACGTTTTCCACCAGCATGCGGAACGGCTTTTCCGGCTGCGAGCCGCTGAAAAAACGCAGCAGACTGGCCAGCGTCGAGTTGCAGGCCACCACGTCGACGCTGCCCGCCAGCCCCGGCCGCCGAGCCGTGTCCAGAGCCGCCACCACGGCCGCCTCCATCGGATGCTGCTCGTAGTGCGCCGCGTTGGCGTCGATAAAGTAGCTTTCGCTGTCCTGCTGCAGCCGCGGCGGATGCAGCGGCGGCGTCCACCGTCTCGGGGAACCTGAGTAGTGAGTATTTTCTCTCTCTCTCCAAACGAGCCGATGAGCATCTCTCTTTCTTTCTCTCTCTCTAAACGAGCTGATGAGCATCTTTGCTATCGCCCACACACACTCCATCTCTCTCTCTCTCTCTCTCTCTCCATACCTGGAATGGCCACAGTTGGCTGGCTTCTATTGCCCAGCAGGTTGAATGTTGCCACAGTCTCGACGTCCGTGATTGTGGCCACGCTTTCCAGTTTCTGTGCTTCAGCGTCCAGCTGGTCAGCCCGGAACATTTCTTTCAGAGGCCCGAGAGGCGGCGGCGGCGGCGGCGGCGGCGTCGATGCTGGTGTCGGCGCTCGATGCTTGCCACCTCTTGCATCCCGTCCTCTACGCATGGATCCTCCTGGACCGCCACGCCAGGAGCCAGAAGAGGAGGCCGTGGTAAATCTCGAGATTCCGCTCATGATCAGGGAGATGAAAAAAAGAAAGAACGAAAATAGTGAAGCTTGGGTTTAGATGTAGGATGGAAATATAAAGTGAAGAGTTTGGGATGCAAGACTGAGATATGAAGTGAAGAAAGAGATGGGAGTTTGGGATGTTGAAGAAGAAAGAGGTCGGGACTTGGATGTTGTAGGGAAGAAAGAGGTCGGGATGCCAGACTGAGATATTGCAGGGAAGACTCGAGCGTTCCGTTTTGGTGTTACACAGACAGCAGCAACTTGCAGTCAAACTCTTCATGGTCGCGCTGGCCTCTCTCAACCGCTCGCTCCCTCTCTCGTTCTTTTTCTTCGCCTCCCTTTCCCGTCCCTATGCATGCATCCTGTCTCCCCAACCAACCACAAAGCTGCACGTTTCCGATTTCTTGCAAAAGTCTGCTTGAAGCTGGATGTGTCTATGTGGGAGGCGACTGAGGCCTTCCCCCCCTCACCTGCAAACTGGCTGCATATTGTGGCTTTGGTAAAAAAAAAGGTAGGCCTCAAAATCCATGCATGGCCCTATCAGAAGTCGTCTTGGCCGACAAGGCCGTCTTCCGCTCAACATGCGCGCCCAACCCAAGCCTAGGTTGTCAAACAGAGAGAAAAAGAGGCAGTCTGGCTCGTCTTCACTGTGTTGTTCGCGTCGGTTTCCCTTTTCATCGGTTGGTCGTTTGTGGTTTGTTCTTTGGCTTTATAATGAGAGCCATCCTTTGAAGACGGCCAGCTTATAAGTCGAGCGTCCCTCTCGCCGTCCATTGCCATTGCTATCGTCGAGACCTGAGTCTCGTTTTACTCTCGCCGTCCATTGCCATCTGTCGTCGTGACCTGAGTCTCGTTTCTGCTCTCGTAAAGTTTGTTATCGTTTTTGATCTGTCTCGGCTCTCCAGGAGACTTGCCATTCTTCTCGTTCTGCTTCCTGCCATTCTTCCATTCTGCTCCCTTGCGTTCTTCTCGTTCTGCTTCTTGCGCTCTTCCATTCTTCCGTCTTATCGACTCTTGCTTCTTCTTTCTTGCTTCTCGCCTCCCAACATGGAGCCTGCCGCCGCCAGCACGCCAGTCCGCCAAAACCGGCTGGACGGCTTCCTGCAGCGCCACCTCCGGGGCTCGGCCTCGCTCGCGTCGGCCAGCCATGCCCAGCTCTTTCTCGCGGCCGTCTGCAGCCAGCCGGAGCCGGTCGCCTGCGTGGAGCGCCTGCTGGCCAGCACGGCCGGGCTGGAGGCGCTCCGGCAGGCGGTGCGGTTCGACCGGTCGCCGGCGTTTCTGCACGGCCCCGTGGCGGCGCTGCTCCGGTACGTCATGTCGGCGCCGGCGCTCAAGATGCTGGCCAACGGACAGCTGCTGCGCGAGCTGCTGGTGGCCATCGCCCAGCCGCCGACGCTGTGGAAGGCCCTCTGCGACGCCGTGCGCCAGCCGGATGCGCCCCCGAGCAGCCTGGAGCCGTTTGCCTGGCTGGCGCTGGAGCTGCTCTCCATGCTCCCAAGCGGCACCGGCACCAACAACGCCACCGCCACCGACAACCCCCCCGTCGACGTGGCCGACGATGTCCAGGCCGTCGTCGACTCGGGCCTGCTGTTTGCGAGCAGCAGCCCAGCCGAGGCGCGCCAGCTCGGCTACAAGATCCAGAACCTGCTGCGCCTGCAGAAAGCTAAAGCCACAGGCGCGACCATGGCCGAGGCCGCCGACGCTGCCGCCGCCGCCGCCGCCTGCCAGCCGGGCGGCCGCCACGACAACGACTTTGCCAACTTTCGCCAGATCGCCATCTACCCCACGGCCGACGAGCTGCTCTCGACCGAGACGCCGTTTCTGCGCACGGCGGCCCAGGTGCAGGCCGTCGACGGCGACGGGCGCATGGCCGTCCACCTCGACAACCAGTTCCGCCTGCTGCGCGAGAGCATGCTGTCGGAGCTGCGCGAAGACGTGCAGGCGGCCATCAAGGGCGGCGGCGGCACCAAGAAACAGCAGCAGCAGCAGCAGCAGCAGCGTCGCCAGCCCTTTGTCCTCGGCCATCTCAGCCTCGTCAGCCTGGCCACCAGCTGCGACTACGGCATCGACCACGGCGACCTCAGCAACCGCCTCGTTCTCAGCACCCCCAACAGCGGCAGCAGCAGCCTCCGGCCGCAGCACTTTCCGCGCTGGCAGCGGCCGCCCATGTCGCCGGTGCTGGTCGAGGCCGCCAAGCGCCGCAACAAGAAATGCTCGCTCGTGCTCCGCTGCGGCTCCGGCCTCGAGTCGATCCGGCACCTCAAGCCCGACACCCGCCGGCGCTACCTCGCCAGCCACAAAAACTACCTGCGGCACCAGGCGCTGGGCGTGCTGATCGCCGGCCCCGACACCGTCGTGGGCTTCGCCTGGGTCGACCGCGACGAGGACCTGCTCTGCCAGCCGGGGCCGCCGCCCATGGTGCTGCTGCAGTTTGTCGACGCGCCGTCGCTGGAGCGCGCCCTCGTCGCCCTCAAGATGCCGCAGGACGTCCGCTTTGTGCTGGTCGACACCGCCGTCTTTGCCGTCGAGCCGGTCCTGCGGCGGCTGCAGAGCATGGCCGAGGTGCCGCTGGAGCGCCAGCTCCTGGGGCTGCCGACAGACGGGGCCAGCGACAAGATCGACAAGATCGACATTGTCGAAGCCGACGACGTAAGCTTCATCAAAATCGCAATCGACTACATCATCAGCACCATGGACGACGAGCTCCGCAACGCCCTTGACGACTCGGACACCGACGAGACCAACTCCGACAACACCGACAACGCCGCCTCCCCCCCGACGACGCCCCCCTCCTTGACCTTCCAGTCGTTTGTGCCCTGGCTCGAGTCGCTGACGCCGGGTGCCGACGGCACCGTCACGATTCCGCGCTGGGCGCTGCGCCGGCTCGGGTTCAGCGACGCCATGCGGCAGCAGCCGCTGCAGCTGGACCGGTCGCAGCGAGACTCGCTAGCGGCCGCGCTCGGCCGCCGCCTCAGCCTCATCCAGGGCCCGCCCGGCACCGGCAAGACCTTTCTCGGCTCGCTGTACGTCAAGATCCTGCACAGCCTCGCCAACTGGACCGTCCTCATCACCACGTACACCAACCACGCGCTGGACCAGTGCATCCTCGACCTCGTCGACATGGGCGTCCCCAGAAGCGACATTGTGCGCCTGGGCGCCCACGCCGACGCCCGGACCGCCGACCTGCGGCTGGCCAACGCGACGTGCACGCGCGTCCGCACGGCCGGAGACGCCGACCTCGCAGACCGGCAGCGAAAGATTATGGTTGAGTGCACAGACGACATTGCCTCGGCCTTTGACCACTACCAGCAGCACACCGCCAGCTATGCCGAGCTGGCCGACTTTCTCGTGCTGTCCGACGAGCACTGCCAGTATGAAGGCGCCTTTACCATTCCAGGGGTCGAGAGCGACGCAGTCGGCGGAGGGCGTGGAGGGCGTGGAGGACGTGGAGGACGTGGAGGGTGCGAACGTGGTCGTGGACAGCGAGACGGACGTGGCGGGCGTGGAGGTCGTGGAGGGCGTGGAGGGCGAGGCGGGCGCGAACATGGTCGTGGACATGAAGACGGACATACCGATGCAGAAAGAGACAACAGCAGTGACGACACATTCGAGCAGGTCGGCCGCGGAGGCAAGCCGGTCCGGCCGGACTATCTGTTCCAGCGCTGGAAGCAGGGCCGAGACGCCGGCATGTTCCGCGACCTGGCCAAGTTCGCGGCCGAGCCGCTGCAGAGCCTGTGGCAGATGGAGCTGGCGGCGCGCAAGCGGCTGCTGGCCCGCTGGGAAGAGGCGATGGTGCGCGAGCACGCCCAGGTGCTGGCCAGCCACGCGGCCCGGCACGACGGGGCCAAGGACCGGCTGGACCGGCTGCAGGGCGAGCGCGACCGGGCCATTGTGCGGGGGCGGCGCATCATCGCGTGCACGACGACGGGGGCGGCCAAGTACGCCGATCTGCTGTGGGCGGCGGCGCCCAAGGCCGTGCTGGTCGAGGAGGCCGGCGAGATCCTCGAGGCGCAGGTGCTGGCGGCGCTGGCGCCGTCGGTGCGCCAGCTGGTGCTGATCGGCGACCACAAGCAGCTGCGGCCCAAGGTCGACTGCTTCCGGCTGACCGTCGAGCGCGGCGCCGGCTTCGACCTCAACCGCTCGCTCTTCGAGCGCCTCGTCGTCCTCCAGCACGCGCCCCACACCTCCCTGCACACCCAGCACCGCATGTGTCCCGAGCTCTCCGTCTTTTCGCGCCAGGACACCTATCCCGAGATGGTCGACGCCGCCGACACGCTCGGCCGGCCCCCCCCGCGCGGCCTGCGCGACCGCGTCGTCTTTTTCGGCCACAGCCACCCCGAGCAGCAGCACTGCGACGCCGAATCCGCCGCCCTCGTCGACCGCCGCGACCCCGGCGCAAAGGCCAGCAAGTCCAACCGCTTTGAGGCCGTCATGGCCCTCGCCGTCGTGCGCTACCTCGTCCAGCAGGGCTACCGCACCGCCGACCTCGTCGTCCTGACCCCCTATCTGGGCCAGGTGCGCCTGCTCCTCGAGCTGCTGCGCCAACAGCAGGAGCTCGACCCGCTCCTCACCGACCTCGACCACCACGAGCTCGTCCGCGCCGGCCTCCTGAGCGATGCCGAGGCGAGGCTCGGTCGCCAGGGCCAGCAGCTGCGCATATCAACAATAGGTAGGGGTGTGGTTTGTTGGTGTTTGTTGCTGTTGTTGCTGTTGTTGCTGTTGTTGCTGTTGTTGCTGTTGTTGCTGTTTCTTGCTGTTTGCTTTCTCTTCCGTCTTTTCGCTTGTCCTTGGTGCTGATCCTCCCCCCCCAGACAACTACCAAGGCGAGGAGAGCGAGATCGTGATTGCTTCGCTGACGCGATGCAATGCCGACGGCGACATTGGCTTCATGGCGGCGCCGCAGCGCGTCAACGTGCTCCGCACCCGAGCGCGCAATGCCCTGATCATGATCGGCAACGAGACCACCTTTCGGGACAGCCGCAAGGGCGCCGCCACCTGGCGGCCCTTTCTCGAGTCCATCGCCCGCCGCGGCCACATGTACGACGGCCTGCCGGTCCGCTGCGAGCAGCACCCCGACATGCAGGCTCTGATCCGGAGGCCCGAGGACTTTGCCCTGCACTGCCCAGACGGCGGCTGCTCTCTGCCTTGGTAAGTGTGAATGCGAGAGCTGAACGCACGAATGCAAATCCATCCAGCTTCCATCTACCTGCCATCACACCACTAACGACCTCCAGCGGCGTCATGCTGTCCTGCAACGTCCACACGTGCCGGCGGCGCTGCCACCGCATCGCCGACCACTCCAAAGTCCCGTGCGCCGAAATGGTGGACCGGGCCTGCGACCGCGGCCACCAGACGCGCACGCAGTGCAGCAAGGCCCAGGGGCGCTGTGTCGACTGCGTGGCCGAAGAGGCCGAGCTGGCGCGGCGCGTGCAGCGCGACCTGAAGCTGGAGGCGGCCCGGCGCCGGCGGCAGCACGACTACCGCAGCCAGCTGCAGCAGCTCGACAGCGAGATCCAGAGCCAGAAGCGCCGCATCCAGGACTGCCGCGACAAGGAGACCGAGGCGGCGACGCTGGCGCAGCGGCGCAACGAGCTCGCGGCCCTCACCAGCACGGCCCAGCGCATAGCCGCCGTAAACGACAAGGCCGGCAAGGCTGCCGGGGCCACCGGAGCCGCCTGGGCCGCCGAGGCCGAAAAGAAAACGCAGACGCCGCCCCTCCTCCCACCGAGCGGCGCCCGCGACGAGTGGGAGGATCTCAAGGCGCAGACGGGCGCGCAGGACGCCGCCATGGACGAGCTGATGGCCATGGTCGGGCTCGAAGCCGTCAAGCAGGACTTTCTCAGCCTCAAGTCCAAGGTCGACGTGGCGCTGCGCCAGGCCGTCTCGCTCGACCAGGAGCGCTTCGGCTGCGTCCTGCTGGGCAACCCGGGCACGGGCAAGACCACGGTGGCGCGCCTGCTGGCCCGCGTCCTGACCGCCGTCGGCGCCATCCCCGGCAGCGGCTTCCGCGAGACCACGGGCGCGGCGCTCGCCAGCAACGGCGTCCAGGCCTGCCAGACCCTCGTCAACGACCTGCTCAACGACGGCGGCGGCGTCGTCTTTGTCGACGAGGCCTACCAGCTGACCTCGGGCAACAGCCCCGGCGGCGCCGCCGTGCTCGACTATCTGCTGCCCGAAGTCGAGAACCGCCGCGGCCAGCTCGTCTTCGTCCTCGCCGGCTACAGCCGCGAGATGGAGTCCTTCTTTGCCCACAACCCGGGCCTGCCCACCCGCTTCCCCCTCGAGATGCGCTTTGCCGACTATTCCGACGACGAGCTGCGCCGCATCCTCGAACACAACATCCAACGCAAATACGGCCCCGGCCGCATGCGCGTCGCCGGCGGCCTCGGCGGCCTCTTTTGCCGCATCGTCGCCCGCCGCATCGGCCGCGGCCGCGGCCGCCCCGGCTTTGGCAATGCGCGAGCCGTCGAAAACGCCCTCAACGCCATCGCCAAGCGCCAGGCCACCCGCCTGCGCAGAGAGCGCCGCGCCGGCAAGTCGCCCGACGACCTGCTGCTGACCCAGGACGACCTCATCGGGCCCGAGCCCGCCCAGGCCCTCGCCGCGTCCGCCGCCTGGACAAAGCTGCAGGCCATGATTGGCCTCAAGGCCGTCAAAGACGCCATCGCCGCCCTCGCCGACACCATCCAGCAGAACTACCACCGCGAGCTGGCCGAGCAGCCGCCCGTCGAGTTTTCCCTCAACAAGATCTTCCTCGGCTCCCCCGGCACCGGCAAAACAACCGTGGCCAAGCTGTATGGAGAAATCCTCGTGGACCTGGGCCTCCTGTCCAAGGGCGAAGGTGAGATTTGTGATGTTGGTCTTGTTGGTCTTTGTGTTGATTCTTTTCATGCTGGTCTTCGTTTTGATTCTTTTCATGTTGGTCTTCTTTTTGATTCTTTTCATGTTGGTTTTCGTTTCGTCTCGCAAACTGACCGGCTTAGTCGTGGTCAAGAAGCCGGCCGACTTTGTGGGCGGCCATGTCGGCCAGTCGGAGCAGACGACCAAAGGCATTCTCGCCGCCACCGAGGGCAAGGTGCTGGTGATTGACGAGGCCTACGGCCTGTCGGGGTCGGCCGGCTCGTACTATCCCGCCGTCGTCGACACCATCGTGGCCGAGGTGCAGGGCGTGCCGGGCGACGACCGCTGCGTCCTCCTGCTGGGCTATCGCGAGCAGATGGAGGCCATGCTGCAAAACGCCAACCCGGGCCTGAGCCGCCGCTTTCCGCTGTCGACGGCCTTTGAGTTTGAGGACTTTGCCGACGCCGAGCTCGAGGCCATCCTCGACATCCAGCTCCGCCAGCAGGGCTTCGCCGTCTCCGACGAGGCGCGCCGCACCGCCATGGAGATGCTGGGCCGCGCCCGCAACCGACCCAACTTTGGCAACGGCGGCGAGGTCTCCAACCTGCTCAACACGGCCAAGGAAAACTACCAGCGGCGGCAGACAAAATCCGGCCGCGGCATCCAGAGCGGCGTGCAGGCCGGCGTCTCGCCAGACAAGGACCCGGCCCTGCCCCTGCTCGAGGCCGTCGACTTTGACAAAAACTTTGACCGCGCCGACCGCGACACCGATGTGCGCCAGCTGTTTGCCGGCACCGTCGGCCAGGACGCCGTCGTCGAGCGGCTGCAGCAGCTGCAGAGCGCCGTGCGCACCGCCCGACGCCTCCAGCTCGACCCGCGCGACAACATCCCTTTCACCTTTCTCTTCCGCGGGCCGCCCGGCACCGGCAAGACCACCACGGCCCAGAAGATGGGCCAGGTCTTTTACGACATGGGCTTCCTCGACACCGCCGCCGTCGAGATGTGCTCCGCCTCCGACCTCCTCGGCCAGTACGTCGGCCAGACCGCGCCCAAGGTCCTGCAGCTGCTCGACCGCGCCCTCGGCCGCGTGCTCTTCATCGACGAGGCCTACCGCCTGTGCGCGTCCGCGTCGTCCTTCGCCAAAGAAGCCGTCGACGAGCTGGTCGACGCGCTGACCAAGCCGAGATACCGCAACCGCCTCGTCGTCATCCTCGCCGGCTACACCCACGACATCGACCAGCTGATGGCCTCCAACCCGGGCCTGACCTCGCGCTTTGCCGAGCGCGTCGACTTCCGCGCCCTCACGCCCCCCGAATGCCTCGCCCTGCTCGCCTCGCGCCTGCAGGCCAAACAGGCCGTGCTGCGCCTCAAGGGCCACCGCCTCGACCTCCGCGCCCTCGACCAGACCACCCCCGCCTTCGCACGCGCCGTCGAGACCTGCTTTGCCGCGCTCGCCCAGCAGGCCGACTGGGCCAGCGCCCGAGACGTCGACACGCTGGCCAAGAACATCTTCACAAAGGCCCTCCAGGCAATCAGCACACAACATGCACCAGAGACAACCAATGCAAACGCATCAGGCACAGCCAACGCCGCCAACAACAACCAACAACCATGCGTCGTTGCCGTCACGGAGGAGCTCGTCAAGGCCGAACTGACGGCAATGCTGGAGGAACGCCAACGCCAGAGCACAAGCCAAAAGACACACCCACTGACGGACCTCCTGTCCTCAAACAACTGGCCGCAACCGCTGACTCTGCAGCAAATGCCCCCGCCAATGCCGCAGCATGCACCACAGTCAGCTCCACAACAACAGACGGCGAGAGAAGAAAGCTGCCAAGAGCAGCAGGCCGACCCTGTGCCATCCGACGGACACAGCGGAGACTTGGGCCGGAACGCTGGGCAGAATCAGCACCAGCACCAGCACCAGCACCAGCATCAAGCCACGGAACCGAGGCAAAAGGTAAAGGCAAAGCGCGATGCCGGCGTGTCCGACGCTGTCTGGGAGCAACTGCAGCGGGACATTCAGGCACACGAGGAACAGGAGGCAGAATACCAGCGACTGAAGCAAGAAGCCGCCAAAGCCACGAAAGAAAAAGAAAACGACGACCTCATCGACAAGCTCGTCACAAAACTGCTGGAAGAGGAAAAGAGACGCAAGGAGGCGGCAGAGAAGGCAGCAAAGATAAAAAAGGCTGGGAAATGCTGCGCCGGCTTTGACTGGATCCAGCAAGCTGGAGGCTGGCGCTGTGCAGGAGGATCACACTTCATGACGGACGAGGTTGCAAACTCCTTGTAGATCCCAAAAGCCTGGCTGCTGTTGGAAAGAGAAAGAGAGCACCTGCCTTTTTCATTTTACAACTTGCACTGCCACGTGACCTACGAAGGAGAGTGTGACATCAATGCTGACTTGAAAAATGAATCAATAAAATTGCAAAGTAATTATCACAGCCTGCCCACTGCCAGTCAACTGGCAAATCCTGGCCGAATTCTTGCTGTAGCGATCGAGCGGTTTAAAATACAAAGTGATATCACATTAACATACAGAATGCCATGCCTACGCAAAGCACCGACTCTTAAAATCATCACAGGCAGTTGTTTAGTCTATAATTTATATGGGCAGGACCGCGACACCAAGCAATATTGTATGTTTAATGGGCATTAATACTGCCCACCCCCATGCCCTTTCAGAGGCCCGCACCTAGTGCCTTGCGGCGGCTGAACAAGACGAACCAGATCACAAATATTATCCTGCGTTGCAGGCAAGCTCGGTCGCGATAAGGACCAGGTTGTTGTCGTTGTTTAAGCTTTCATGCTTGTTTTTCCACCTTGACTTCCAGGCCTGTTGTCGTTGATTTTAACAAATAGTCTCCGCCAAAAAGCACCATAAGTATGCCGTATAAACCAGGCAACGGCCATATAGACCAGACGAAAGACAGCAGCCATGGCACCAAAGCGTTGCCGGTCGGCCTGGTGTTGTCGTCCTTCACGTCAACCTTCACCTTGTCGTACACCGTCGGCAGCCACTCGGCACCGTATTTGGCACGGACACGGTCGTACGAGGTGCGGTCGTAACACTCCCAAAACTCGTCTTCCGTGTAGTATGCCTGCGCATACAGCCACTTCTTGCCGCCAAGCTCCTGTACTTTGTGCTCGAGCTGGCGATTCTTCTGCACCAGGACGCTACGGCCCGACTGGCCAGACGGCAGCGGACCCCAGATGCCAACGTTCATCAGCGTGCCTTCGGGCGCGCCTGCCTTCAAGAGGGCAAAGTCGGAATGAAGGCCATGCTGCGCGTGGGGAGAGCTGCGCGACACAAGCAGCGGGCAGAGCCAGAGTGGATATATGTTGAACGCTCCGTGGAGCCAGTCCACAAACGGGCCAACCTTGTCGCAGGGCACGCCCACATCCTGCACAATGTAGGAGTCGGCCAGCCCGCTCTCGTGCAGCGCCCTGTACATGGTCCGCGTATGCAGCAACGGGTCTAATATGAACCGGGTGATGCGGTTGAACGGCGTCAAGAAATAGTCAAACGAGTATTTGGCCACCCAAAACCCGCCGCGGTCGTAACGGAAAAGGTAGTCCACAAGAGGTATGTATTCCGTGACCGTGACGTCGCCCGGGGCCTTTGCCAGTCTGCTCAGCAGCTGGCGAACGTGAACGTAGAACCAGGGATCCCGACCACGAGTGAACCGCTGCGGTGTGGCGCCCGCAGGGAGGTCGTTTGCAAGACGGCCCGAACAAACGACCGTGCTGGTTTTGGAAAACATGATGGCGTCGACATAGTCCACGCTTTCCTTGGCTGCCGAGGAGGCAAAGGTCAGCCTTGACTCCCGAATATATATATATATATATTTACTCACCCGTTTCTTCCAGAATCTGGCGCATTGATCCATCGACAGTGCTCTGGAGCGTGTAGGACAGCCGGACATATGGCTTGGCGTCTCGGAGTTGAACTTCGAGCAGCGTGACGACACCGAGAGTGCCAAACGCCGATGCAGCACCCCAGAAAAGATCCGTCTTCTCGCCGTCCAAGCGGGATGCTCGCGCCACCTCGCCGCTGGGCAGCACAATCTCAATCCAGTTGACCGTGGCTTCAAAGGGCCCATGCCGGAAAGACGAGCTCTCGCCCGACGTGCCAGAAAAGCCGCCACCGACGGTGATGCCGGGAAACTCCATGACGACAAGCGGGACCAGGCCCTTGGCAAAAGAAGCGGCGACAAGTGCATCCATGGCCACATTTGGCTCGACGAGGGCCGTCTTCCTTGCCGCGTCGACATCCAGCACGTGGTTCAGCGAGCTCGTGTCCACAATGTTGTCTGGCCGACGCGTAGAGCTCCGCGTGCTGTTCGTTGAGCCATGGTAGATGCGAAATGGCTTGCGCTCAGCCGCAAAGTGCTTGACTCTCAGCGAAATGCCCTTTACCGTTTCTGCGTGCACGTCCATCTTTGCGTGGGTGAAGCCGTGAGGACGGTGTGAGAGTGAGCGATTGTTGCACCTCAAACTCTGTCCATGTTTCTTTTTTTTTTTTTTCTTGTTTGGCTTTTCAAATCGCAGTGAAGGGAGGACACAGTTATGAAGAAGAACACAATCGGGAAGGAAGGAAGCTTCAAAAAGGGAAGGGACAAAGCAAGAACTCGAACAAAATGGGATGGTGGTGGTTTGATGAAGTTCGCTCCTGCCCTGTCATTCTGGCGGCAGCAGCAGGCACCTCTCACCAGCTGTGCTCGCAGGGCTAAGGCGCCATTTTTCGTTAGGCTGGCCTTGTAGAGAGCTCCCAGGGGCACCAAAAAAAAAAAAAAAAAAGAAAAGAACGTGATTCTTTTTACAGGGATCGGAATATTAGCATTGACGGCAGATACCGCTCCATTTTTAGAGAGAAAGGGGAGAAGAAAATCAAGAAACAAAAAAAAAGAGGTAAAGGATAGCTCTTCTTGAACTGTAACCCGAAGATATGTTCATAGAGGAAAATGCTGTCTTTGCTAGCCATGAATCTATCAGTGATACTTTCCTTTCTCACTGGTAAAGAACGCCCACTGTTCCCACAAAGGTGCTGAGATAGATTGAGACAAGACTGCAGCTTCTCTTAACAAAAAAGTAACGTAGAATTGCTCCCTTTCTTGTCTCCTTCCGATTCTTGTCGTCTTCCCGCCATTCGTTCCCGCCTGTTTCGACACTGTTTTTGCTCTTCCCTTGAGCCATCACTCCGCTCTAGCTACAAGACACCCAGTCGAAAGGAAAGAAATAGACAAAAATGTATTGCTATTTACCCAAGGACTGGCAGTTCGATTTGCAGTCTTGTTTTGTGTCTTCCTTATTTGGCTTTCTGCAACGAGATGCACGACCAAGGCCATCCGTCGCCTTCCAGCGGCTTGGCATAGCTTTTGCGCTAGCTCAAGTACGCTAGAGATCTCCACAGGATGCCGAGGCTGCCAGAGTTTTTGCGGGGGAGGGCACAGCTACGACGTACTCGTACGCAAAAGAATGCGAATTTGAGGTGAGATGGTATGTAAAGCCCGTCATGGGTTATTCTATCGTATCATTTCTTTCTCGTTTTCTTTCTTTTTCCCTTGCCTCTCTTTAGCTTCCTTTCCACCTCATCCTGGCAAGCTCACTTTATTCTTGTAGATTCTTAAAGGCCTTCTCCTCTCTCAGCCAGAAAGCTCTCCTCTCTCAGCCAAAAAGCACGTTAGAAACCTCTACAGAATGGAACCGTCCAGCTCCAATACGGGCTTCTTTCAGCCGCTACCGGAACTTCCGAACCAGTTCCACGACGACGTGAGCTTCCAGCGGGTGTTCTCTCGTATGCATTGTTCCATCTCTTTTGCCTTTTCAAAATTTCTCGGTTTTTTCGTCTGGTTTATTGCATACCTCCTAACCCCATCTCTAGTACTCGTTCCCCCCGAGCTACGGCAGAAGGTCGAGTCCGAGCTTGCTCAGCTTGGAGCAGACGTGATCGCCCCGCGCATCTTCGATTATGTGACAGATGCCGAGCGCAATCTTCCGTACCTGCGAGGCGGCGGACGCAATGCTGTGGGCCAACCCACGAGTGAACTGGTGACTGGCGAAGGCTGGCGCGGCCTACAGTCATTCGGCATTGAGAAGGGGTGAGCAATTGTGCAGCCGTTCTCTCGGCTGGGGGGGGGGGGGGGTTGGAGGGGGTTTCTGTCTTCACTTTCTTCCGTTAAAGTGTTTGCCTTTTGGCTTCTCGTGTCGCCCCATGTTCTGACCAAAGCAGCTTTGTCGCCTACAATTACACAACCGACTATGGCCCGTATTCCCGTCTCCTGCAAATGATGCGGTAAGTACAGACACTCTGAACAAACAGCGGGCATTTAAGCGCCACTGTCCACGAAGAAGCAAGCAAATAAAACTGACAACCGCAGCTTCCACCTCTGGGAGGCTTCGGCTGCCTGCACCACTTGTCCTGGTGCAATGACCGACGGAGCTGCCCGCTTGTTGCAGCGACACCTCGCTCTGGCCGACAAGGACCCACGGCATCTCGACCCCGTCCAGCGTCGCGTCTTCCAGGCCGCCTATAGCCGGCTGACGTCGCGCGACCCCAAGCGTGCGTGGACGAGCGGCCAGTGGATGACAGAGCGACCTGGCGGATCGGATGTGTCGCAGACGGAGACGGTGGCGTCGCGGGTCAGCGATTTTGACGCCAGCAACAGCGACGACGTCGACGTTGACGGCTTGCCTCTTGGGCCCTGGAGCATAGACGGCTTCAAGTGGTTTTCGTCCGCCACCGACGCCGGCATGACCATCTTGCTTGCCCGGACCGACCCGTCCAAAGGCTTGTCGGCGTTCTTTGCACCCATGCGGCGGCGGCGACGGCGCTCGTCGCCCTCTACCAAAATGGCGACGGCAGCAGCAACAGCAGCGAATAGCCCAAACGCCGACGATACCGAGCTCAACGGTGTCCGGATCCAGCGCTTGAAGGACAAGTCGGGCACGCGGCCCGTGCCGACGGCCGAGCTGGAATTGAAAGGCATGCGTGCTTGGATGATAGGCCGCGAGGGCCAAGGCGTCCGTGAGATTGCAACGGTGCTGGCAATAACGCGAGTTCACTGCTCCGTCAACAGCCTGGGCCTGGCGGGGCGGGCTCTCGGCGTGGCCAAGGCGTATTCGCTGGTGCGGAAGATCAGCGGAGGTGCCACTGGGGGCGGCAGCGGTGGCCGCCCCCGAATTCTGCTGTGCCAGAGTCCGCTGCACATGCAGACCCTGGCCGACCTGACAGGCGAATACCACGGCATGATGCTGCTGACCATGTATACAGCCTTTGTTATGGGCCTCGAAGAACGCACCGGCGCTGCCGCCACTCCAGCATTCAAGCCGTCAGCAACGAGTCAGCCTCTGCTTCAGCCGCCGTTGCATCTTGTGGCTCCGCTGCTTCGCGCTCTCAGCTCGCTTCACAAGGCTTACTGCTGTAAGCAGTCTGTGTCCCTGCTTCACGCTGCGTGCATGGAGTCTCTTGGCGGTATCGGCTATCTTCTCAACCACGAGACAGAGCAGCTCAACATGGCAAGGCTCTTCCGCGACGGTTGCGTCAATGCTATTTGGGAGGGCACGACGGATGTGCTCAGCAACGACCTAGTGCGCACGCTGGCCCATCGCCCGAAAACTGCCAATGGTGCCAGTAGTCTGGATGCTTTGGAGTGGCTCGTGGTGACGTCCACGGAAAAAGCAAGTATTTTGACAGAAGCCCCCACCCTGTTGCGCCAGAGGTGGAAAGATTTGCGCGGTCGCATCGAAGTCGGGGCACAAGACAAGAACGCCCTTGAGAATTTGCTGGCCGATGCCCGTGACATTCTCATGAGGGCATCCGAGATCCTTATTGCCAGCTTGATGCTGGCCGACGCGGAGAGTGATGGTGCCGCCAGCGCAGCTGCGATGTGTCGGCGGTTTTTGGCGAGAACGGGCTTGCTGGGCCGTGCAATAACACCAAAGTATGCTTCGGCTGACGAGAGCCTGGCAACGAATGTTGCAATCGTGTACGGAGCGTCCAGGCCCTCTTCTCAGCACTTTGGCAAGGGTGCTCGACTATAGCTATGCTTCATGCAGAATCTAAAAATAGACATGTAAGGGAGACAGCGAATTAGTGATTCGTATCTGTAGAGTGTTTTGAATACAAGTATATATATCTTGTGAACTTGGGCCAGTCCACTGTCGAATAGCAGAGCGACTGGTTGAGACGCAGTAATACTATCTTGCATGGATATGAACGATTCCAGAATCACGCTGAAACTCCAGCAAAGAGCAAAACTCTGTGCGCCCGGGATGTCTGCAACTATCTGTGTGTCTTCTGGCCGCGGAGCGGCCTGCGCTTCGCGGCTCTGGTGGCTTCTGACTCGGATTCGTCGTCTTCGATCGGGTCATCCACATAGTCTGGCATGCTGCGAATGTCGATATGGTTAAGAGGCAATAGCTGGTCACTGTCGCTCTCTTGTGACTTGGCTTCTGGCTCTTTTTCCAGCCGCACAATCCTTTGCGACTGCTCCAGGCCACTTGGCAAAACTGTCTCCACTGCTGTAGCAGTCGCCCTTCCACTTTTCTTGTCGCCCATGCCAGTTCTCTTCTGAAATGTGTTAACGCTTCTGTGGTGGCGTCCTTGAAGCTCTTTCTGGATCCCGCCGTCGTTCTCGGAGTCCTTGCTGCCCAAATCGACGGCTGTACCGCTGCCGTAGTTTAGCGACTGCGTCGTGCTGGGGGCTTTGCTTGCAAGTGCCCCCGGGATTTTATGCATTATCAATGGACTGGTGTTTCTAGGAGGCGCACGCGTATCCGACTCTGGGCTCTTGCGCAAAGACACAGAGACGGCTTCCTTGCCCAATGCTGGTTTCTCGATAGAGCGCACGTCAGATTTGGTTGCAGCAGACAAAGAACAGCGTGACGCTGCCGGCGTCGCAGGAAATGGTATTAATACGCTGCAGTTTTTTGGCGAGATAAGCGCAAACCCGTCTATCTCTAATCGTTCCTGCTCCTCCGTAGACAGAAAAGGGTCTTCCTGACGCATGTTTTGGCCCACGGTAGGCTGGCTGCTGCTGTGATGCGCTGGCTGAAGAGTGAAACAGCCTGCTGCTGTCTTGGGGTGGCAGGCGGACAGATTGGCGTTTGTCTGTCGAGTATTATTACCGACACTCTCGTGCTCATAAAGGAAGAGCTCAGGACAAAACTGCTGTCTCACATCTGGAGCTGGACCCAAGCCGGGACTCGTTGCTCTGATTTCACTTGTCTTTGCGGCAGAGCCGTCGAAAGCAGAATCTGTGACATCTTCGAAATAAGGGGAGCTCTGGCAGGGCCACCTGCTGCACCTTTTCCGCAAAGAGGCCGCATGGCGTTTGTGAGAGGTGGAAGTCGTCGGCGGAGTGGCAGGTGGTGCAGGAATCCGTATGTGAGAACCGGACTCTGACGGATTATTGCGCATGGCGGGCCAGTTCCAGACAGGAGCGTCCGAGGCGTTGGGGTCGTCGGGGTCGATGAACTGAATCTCCAACGGCCTTTTCGCCTCGGAGTCTATTGTTTCGCCACCCATGCTCAGACGAACGCCATTGTCTTCCTGTGGCTCTCTGAAAATGGCAGACCAGCCATCGTCATCGATCACCACGGCTCCCCCCTCACTGTCGCGTTTTCTTTTTTTCGCCAGCGAAAAGGCCGGTGAGGAAACGGCCGAGGTCGGCAGAGGCTTGTCCCATTGATGAGTGTCCGCCCCGTACTCGCCAGAGCACCGCTGCCGAGATGGCGAAAACGGCTCAGCCATTTCGACATCCGTGGCCACTCGTTTGAAAACCAGCGGCCGGCTGTCGGCATTGTGCCGTGGTGCCCCAGAAATGCTGCAGTCCTGGCGGTGCTGCCACTTCTTCATTTTTTTTTGGAGGAACTGGCTGCTGTGTGGCTGGTTGAGATTCGAGAAATATATATATATATGTATATGAAATCCTCCATTTGAAAACAACCATGAAAAGATCAAAGTGAAGGAGACCGGGATGCCGTGGTTGAAAAGGCAACACACGGAAGGCGCAGCTGGCATCACCGCGTGTAAGGGCCATTCCAAAACGGAAGTCGCTGCTTGAGCGACAACTGGCCTGGTTGGCTCTTGCCTCCCCACCATCCCAACTGGCAGGTGCGCGGAATTACTGTTATCAAAACCAACTGATCAAAATACATTATTAATTTTGTACGTCTGGGATTTCCCCCCCCCCTTCTCTCACAAGCGCACCACACCACGAAACCGTTTTGACCGTCTTTTTCTTTACCATGCGCGCAAGTGCTTTGCGTATTTTTCCGCCTGTCTCTCGCCGCCCTACTGCTGCTGCCGCTGCGATCTCTCTGGTCTCTCTCCGGTCTCGGACGAGTCGCCTTAATAAGCCACCGCTGAGTGCTGGCGCTCGGCTTTCTCTCCAAGGTCTCGGAGGCTGCTGCTCGCCATACCCATACTCGACCATGGCCTCGTCGTCCTCGTCGTCGTCGCCGCCGCTGCTGCTCAAGAAGCCGGTCAAGCTGGCCTGCGTGCAGCTCGCCAGCGGCGCCGACAAGGCGGCCAATCTGGCGCACGCGCGGGCCAAAGTGCTGGAGGCGGCGCAGGCAGGCGCCGGGATTGTAGTGCTGCCCGAGTGCTTCAACTCACCGTACGGCTGCGACTACTTCCCCGCGTACGCCGAGCGGCTGCAGCCGTTGCCGCCGTCGCCGGCGGCCAGCCCCAGCTTCCACGCGCTGGCCGCCATGGCGCGAGACGCACAGGTCTATCTGGTGGGCGGGTCGATCCCGGAGGAGGAGGAGGCGGAGGAGGAGGCGGCGGCGGCGACGGGGGGCGAGGCCACAGGCGCCAAGACGAGCAAAAAGTACTACAACACCTCGCTCACGTTTGGGCCGGACGGCACGCTGCTGGCGACGCACCGCAAGGTGCACCTGTTCGACATTGACATTCCCGGCAAGATCCGCTTCCGCGAGTCGGACGTGCTGTCGCCGGGCAACAAGGTGACGATTGTCGACCTGCCGGCCTACGGCAAGATCGCCGTGGCCATCTGCTACGACATCCGCTTTCCCGAGCTGGCCATGATTGCGGCGCGCCGCGGCTGCTTTGCGCTGGTGTACCCGGGCGCCTTCAACACCACCACGGGCCCGCTGCACTGGCAGCTGCTGGGCCGGGCCCGCGCCGTCGACAACCAGATCTACGTGGCGCTCTGCAGCCCCGCGCGCGACATGGCGGCCAGCTACCATGCGTGGGGCCACAGCCTGGTGGCCGACCCCATGGCCCAGGTGCTCGTGGAGGCGGACGAGAACGAGACGATTGTGGCGGCGGATCTGGACGGCGCCAAGATCGAGGAGGCCCGCAAGGGCATTCCGCTGCGTGACCAGCGCCGTTTTGATGTGTATCCGGACGTGAGCGCCGGCAAGGAAGAGTAGGATGGGGTTGTCAAGTCCAGGGTGGGGTTGTCAAGTCCAGTGTTTGGGGGGGGGGGGGGAGCCTGGGGCGGTGTGGGAGTATTGGATCATGTCAAAAACCCAGCACTTGACATGCAGGGGCTGGTGGAGGGAAAAGGTCTGTAGCTACTCGTTTTGGTAAAATGTCCATTCATCTCGTTTCCCGTTTCCTGGAACTCATTGCATGTCTATGGAACGGCAGAAATAGCAAACAAAAGCAGAAAATATAACAATAAAACCAAGGACATTTTTTTTGGATCTCCGACCGCCTTTTTGATTACCCCCACCGAAGAGAAAAAAAAAAAACCGTGATGACTCCGAGATTCGGAGACGGCAGCGCTGACCAGACGGCTAGCTGTCGAGGGCCTGGGCGGCAAAGCTGGGAAGCACAAAGCTGGCCTTGTGGATCTCGGCGTTGTAGTACTTGCACAGCTTGGCCTCCTCCTCGGGCGACCAGGAGCGCAGCGGCACTTTGACGTTGGCGTTGGGGTCCTTGCTGCAGACCATGAAGCCGATCTGGCCAGACGGGTAGGTGGGGATGGTGGTGTAGGCATACTCGGCCACGGGGAAGACCTCTTTGCAGTCCTTCTTGAGCTTGGTGATGAGCGGCATGTGGAGCCATTGGTTTTCGGCTGTTCAGTTAGCGGGGAGAGATGGACAAGACCAAGACCCAAGAACAAGCAAACAAACACAAAGAGAGTAAAAAAAAAAAAAAAAAAAAAAAAAAAAACCCAAACAAAACATAACGCCTGGGAACCTACAACCTTGGGTGGAGATGACGCCGCCGTCGCGGAGGGCGCTGTGCAGCAGCTGGAAGTAGGACTTTTGGAAGAGGCTCTCGGCGGGGCCTTCGGGGTCGGAGGAGTCGGTGATGATGACGTCAAAGGCGTTCTTGTAGTCGTCGAGGAACTTGAAGCCGTCGCCGACGTGGACCTTGACCTTGGGGTGGTTGAAGCCGACGGCCATGGCGGGCAGGTACTGCTTGGACAGGCGGATGACGGCCTCGTCAATGTCGCACAGCACGGCCTCCTCGACGCAGTCGTGCTTGACCACCTCGCGCAGCACGCCGCCGTCGCCGCCGCCAATGACCAGCACGCGGCGCGGGTTGGGGTGCGAGTTCATGGCCAGGTGCGTGATCATCTCCTGGTACGAGAACTCGTCGCGCTCGGTGCACTGGATGACGTTGTCCAGCACCAGCACGGTGCCGTGGTTGGTCGACTCGAAAATCAGCACGTCCTGGTACTTGCTCTTCTCGTGGTGCAGCACCTTTTTGACACGCAGCGTCATGGCCTGGCCCGGCCACATTTCCGAGATTTCGCGGAACCAGCCATCTGGCGAGTCAGTGACGACGAAAAAAAAGGGAGGGGCAGATAAGGGATAACTGATAAGATAGTCAAGAATTCGAGGGGAAAAAAGTGTAAGGAATGGAAGAAAGCGAGAGAGCGCTCAAAAGAGAGGGCTCAAAAAAGAGTGTCACAGCCCAGGCCGAAGAAGGAGGATGCCAATTTTCACAGATAGGCTGGCAAGCAAAGTGTGCAGAGAGCGCAATGCAGAGAGGGTGGAAAGGTGAAAGAGCACAACAGACAAGGCCAAGAGCAGAAAGGCAGCAAGAGACAGAGCAGAAAGACAAAGAAAGACACCAGACAGCAGAAAGACGGAAAAACAACAGAAATACAGAAATACAGAGCAGAAAGGCAAAGACGGCCGAGAAAAAAAAAAAAAAAAAGCATACCCTTGATGGTCTCGTGTGTGATTTCTGTCATTTTGGATCGGGTGGAGAACCGGACGGACGGTCGGTCAGGTCGAGCAGGTCGAGCAGCGAACGCAGGAAGCGAAGAATAAAAAGAAAAGGACAAGGCAGCCCGAGACGAGAGCGTCTTTGGTAGGAAGAAAGAGGGCTGTAATATCATGCAACAGTGCAGCTCTTTTTTTGTTGTTGTTGGTTTGGTTTTTCGAAAAGGGCAGGATCGGATCGCGTTCTTTTTCTGTTAAAACTTTTTTTTTTTAAAGTGGGGTTGCCCGTCTTGGACCGTCTGGCAGCTGCCAGCGGTAACTGTCGGCGCTGGTGGTGGGGGTGCAAAAGGCTACCTGCGGAAGTCAGGATCGGAAGTTAGTACCCGATTGACAATGGAAATGTAATACGGAGTACAAAGAATGGTGAACTAATGCTCCGCAATCGTATCAGACCAGCCAATCCATCAATACAACACGTTTTATTCTTCTAGTCATACAGCGTCATCATACAAGCCTTTTATGTGCATAGCCATCACGGCAAGAAGAGAGAGCCTGGTGTTTGAACATTGAACGCCGAGGAGCGAGTCGAAAGGGGAAGAGGAAAAACATACACCAAAAAAAAAAAAAAAAAAAAAAAAAATCAGTCCGAAGGCCAGGCTTTCTTGGGGTATTGTGCATCTATGGGTCTGACGTCGGAGGGGAAAATACATTCTTAGACAAAGAGAAAGATTTTATACTGAAGAGAAAGGCCGAAAAAAAGAGAACAAATGAAAAAGGCAAAATGAGTGGAGTATGCGAGGCAGTGTTCTGCCTTGCTTGCGCTGACCAGTTTGCAGCATCTTTCGTGCAAAGCGAGTCAGTCGGTCTAAGGGTGGGGTGCAGTTGGATGCTGCTGAGCAGCTTTGTTTACCGGCCAGATGCCAGACGAGTGTAGGGCGTGGGGCTTGTTCGTCCGGGCCGTCGTTCGTCGGACACCGTCGGAGAGTCCAAGCTCCGTCACCCCCGCCTTCATCAGCCCGCCGGCGACAGGCCGCGTGCCGAGGGCGACTGCAGGCCGGAGCCCGGTCTCGGCGATCTCGGCGCCGGCGACGAGGCACCAGACACGGCGGCTCCGGCGGCTCCGGCCACGGCCGACACGGCCGACACGGCCGAAGCGGCCAGGCCGGCCAGGCCGGCGGCCAGATGCGGGCTGGCAGCTCTGCTGGGGCCGCGCGACGACGAGGCGGCGGAGACGGCGACCGACGCCGGCGGCGGCAGCACGAAGCTCTGGTCGATGCGCGCAATCCAGTCCATCTTGTCACGCTCGCTGCGCGCGGCAAAGAGCCAGGTGTTGTCGGTGCCGTAGACGGCAAACACGCCGGCCTGCAGCCGGTCGCTGAGCCGCTGCAGTCCCGGGCGCCGTTTGGTGTGGCCGTGGGAGTGGGAGTGGTGGTGATGGTTGAGGGCTCCGTTGCTGTTGCTGTTGCCGGCATGGTGGTGGTGGTGATGGGCGGCGCTGCCGGTCCAGATGGCCGAGATCAGCCGGCCCGAGGCTGACCGTCGATGGCCGTTTGCGTGGCCGTTGGGCGATGTCGGGTGGCCGTTGGGCGACGTCGGGTGGCCGTTTACGGGCGTCGCCGGGCCGCCGGGACCGTCGGGACCGTCGTAGAGGTCTGCCGGCTCGCCGCCGCCGTAGTCCGGGTGCTGGCTCTCGAGCAGGCCCAGGATGCCGGGCTCGCCGTCGACGCGGGCGTTGCGCAGGCTGACGACGGCGACCTCGTCGCCGTCGGTGACGTTGTGGATGTGCAGGTAGGGCCGGCGCAGCTCGACAAAGCGCTTGATCCAGCGCGTGGCGTCATTGCTGGGCACCAGCAGGTAGCCGCTCTTCATCAGCCGGCCGTTCTTGGGCACGCGCACCACGGTGGCCGTCAGGCTCGGCGGCTCGGCGGCGTCGGCGGCCAGCCCGTTGGCCGGCGGGCTCGTGTTGGCCGGGCTCAGGATCTGCCGCAGCGGGTCGGGGTACTTGGTCCACAGCGCCAGGCACTTTTTCAGCAGCCGCTCCTCGTCCTCGCTGTAGGTTCTTTCGACCGACGCTCGGGGCTGATCTCGTGGGTCTGAGTGTGAGACGGTCAGGTCTGAGGTGTCTTCGGTCAGGCTTTCGGTCAGGTCTGCGGTTAGGTCTGCAGTCAGGTCTGCGGTCAGGTCTTCGGTCAAGTCTCCAGTCAGGTCGCCAGTCAGATCTCCAGTCAGATCTTCAGCCAAGCTCGAGTCGTTTGGATCTAGCTCAGAAGTCGCCGATTCTGTGTCTGCAGTGTCTGCCCGTGGCTCTCTCTCTGGCTCTCTCTCTGGCTCTGACTCCGCTTTCGCCTCTGCCTCTGCCTCCACCGCCGCCTCCGCCTCTGTCTTGGCCGCCGCCGCCGCCGCCTCGCGCAGCCCATTCAGAATCTGCGACGCATCGGGCGTGTCGCGCAAGAGTTCCTCGAGCGAGTCCAGATCGCCTCTGTGCTGTGTTTCGTCCGGGCTGTCGCCGTGGCTGTCGCCGTGGCTGTCGCCGTGGCTGTCGTTGTCGTCGTAGAAAGAAGGCCGGTCGCTCGCCGGGTGGTCGATGTGGCTCTCCCGATCAAAGGCGCCCGCATCGTCACCGCCGCCCCCCCTGGCCGGCTCCGGGTGCGTCGCCGCCGCTTCCGGCCACCCCGGCACCTCGTCCGGCTGCCTCGCCGCCTCCACCCGCTCCGGCAGCCCAATGCGCCGCAGCGTGTTCATGGCGGCGCCCAGGGCGGCCATGCGCTGGCGGCGGCGGCAGCGCGCAATGTAGTCGCTGACGACGGAGACGCCGCGCGGCGCCCAGGCCCAGGCGGCCAGGGCCTCCTCGCCCTTGACGTAGCCGTGCTGGCTGCTCATGCGCCAGAGGTCGCCGACGCGGCGGATGGGCGCCGGCCGCAGCGTCACGCCGAACAGCGCCGGCGCCGAGCGGCCAAAGCGCACCGTCTGCCACAGCGCCGCCAGCATCGACGCCCGCGGCCGCACAAAGGCGCGCGAGAGCACCTGGCAGCGCAGCGTGGCGCCAAACCGCATCGGCTCCGCCAGCCGCGCAGACCCCACCTCCCACGCCACCGCCACCTGCACCCGCTGCCGCTCGGCCGTCACCCGGTCCAGCAGCGCCGGCGCGTGCAGGCTCGAGTCCCACTGGCCCGTCAGCGTGATGCTGCGCGTCCCGTTGGCGTGGTGGCGCAGCGCCGGCGCCGACGTCAGCTTCAGCACCACGTCCGTCGCGAGGGGGGGGTCGCTTGCCGTCGTCGATGGCTCCACAATCTTGCCCGTGACCGCGTCCACCAGCTGCACCCGGGCCGACACGCGCAGCGATGCCGTGGCCACCCCCGGCGTCCCTGGCGTCCCCGACATCAACCACGGCAGCGCGTCGCCGGCGCTGTGCGACACGTTGACGGCAATGCGGCGCTGGATGCCCTGGTGCAGCTGGAACGTGCCGGCGTCCAGCTCGCCCGTCTGGGCCACCTCCACCGGCACGTACTTGCCGTCTTCGCTCAGCTCCAGAATCTGCAGCCGCGCCAGCACGTCGTGCCGCTCCTCCGTGAAGAACTGCGACTCGGAAATGCGGGCGTTGCTGTTGTGGCCACGGCCACTGTCCTGCTTCTGTCGACTTCGCCCGCCTCGCCCGCCTCGCCCCCCTTCTCCCTCCCGCATGTCGTCCCAGCTCCGCAGCTTGTCCAGGTGCATGGCCGAGACCCGCGCAAAGACGGCGACGCGCAGCGTCGCGTCCGGCCGCCCGTGCTGCGCCACGCTCATGCTGTGCACGCTCTCGAAGCGGATGGCGCCCTCGTCGAAATCGCGAATCATCTGCGTCGTCGTGATGCCCTCCTCCTCCGCCCGGCCCGGCAGAAAGAGCTGCGCGTGCACGTCCGTGCCCTCGCGCTCCGGAAAGCCGAGCATCTCGTGCATCACCACGTTGAACTTGAGCGTGCCCGCCGGCGCCCGCGCGCTCGACGGCTCCAGCGCCAGCTTGACAATCCCCATCGCCTGGCTCGTGTACGGCGACACCACGTCCAGCGCAAAGTCCTGCACCCGCATCTCAAACACCGCCCGCAGCGGCACCTCCGCCTCGCCCACCAGCGTGTACGCCGGCATGCACGCCTCGCCAAACGGGTCGCCGGCGCCGTCGCCGAGACCGGAACTGCCGTCGCCGAGACCGGCACCGCCGTCCGCCGCCGGGCCCTGGCCCTGGTCCAGGCCCTGGTCCAGCCGCTGCTGCAGCTGCCGCATCTGCCGCACCCGCTCCTGCAGCTTCGCCAGGCTCCACAGCCGCACCACGCTGTGCCGGTAGTCCATCACCCGCACGCCAATGCACGGCTTCGCCGCCGCCGCCAGCGCCTCGTCGTCCTCGCCGTCGCCGCTCAGCCCGTTCAGCACCATGTCGTACGTCGAGCAGTGGCCCTGGCCCTCGTCCACCACGGCAAACTGGAAAAAGACGGCGGCCTCGTCGCAGAGCGCCTGGCTCAGAATCTGCGCCTCCTTCAGCGTCGCCGCCTGCTGCAGCACCGCCTCCGCCATCTGCACATAGTGCCGCCCGCGCCACACCTGCGCTGCCCGCCGCGCCAGCGCCACCTCGCCCGCCGTCAGCTGCGCCGCCCTTCGCTGCTGCAGCCCCCGGCTGCTGCTGCTGCCTCGCTGCAGCGGGTCCAGCGCCGCCGCCACCTTCGCCTCGTACTCGGCTCGCTGCTGCTCCAGCTTCTGCTGCATCTCCGCCTTGAGCTGGCCCAGCGCCGCCTCCATCCGCTCCTTTTCCCGCCTGATCTCCTCCACCTCCACATTCGCCGCCGACGCGCTCTGCAGCTGCGCCCGGAACTCGTCCTTCTGCCGCTCCAGCTGCTGCTGCATCTCCTCGCGCACCGTCCGCAGCTGCTCGCGCAGCCGCTCCTCGGCCGCCTCGTTCGCCGCCGCCTCCGCTTCCACGTCCTCCGCCGTCGAGCCGCCGCCACCGCTGCTGCCGAGCCCGCCAGCGCCGCCCTGCTTCGGCGTCGACGGCATCGTCAGCGCCGTGTCCAGCGAAAAATTGTCCAGCGTCCCCGTCGACAGGTACTTTTCCCGGATCGGATACGATGCCATCGACTCCATGTCCTCGTCCGCCTCGCCCGCCTCGCCCGCCTCGCCCGCCTCGCCCGCTTCGCGACCCGTCGTCACCCGCTCCGCCCGCGCCCGCTGCACCTCTTCAAACAGCGCGTTCAGCTCTTCGTCCGTCAGGCTCGCCACGTTGCGGTCCGTCCCCAGAATCGCCCCCGCCGCCTCGCGCCGCGCAAACGACCAGTCCGAGTCTCGCTCGTTCCGCCCAAACGGCGCCGGCGACTCTGGCCGGCTGCTGCTGCTGTCGCCGCCGCCCACCCCAAACTCCGACCCGGCTTTGCTCAACGTCCGCTCGTGCCCGTGTCCGCCGCCGCCGCCCGGACGCGGACTGCTCGGCGACGGCGACGTCCGCTCCAGACTCTGCAGCTGGCTCGCCGTCACCGACTGCCGCAAAAGACTGCTGCTGCTGCTCTGCTGCTGCTCCGCCCGCTCCGCCCGCGCCTCCATCGGATGGTTGAACCGGAAAATGTGAAAGTCGCCCAGGATCACCCGGTACCCCGAGTGCAGCTGCTTCGGCTCCGTGATGCGCTTGCCATTCACCATCACCGCCGCGTTCGCCATCGGCACCACCGTCACCGTCCCGTCCGCCGCATTCTCAAACCGGCAGTGCTGCGGCAGAATCCGCGCCCCGTTCAGCTGGATGTTCGCCTGGTGCGCCTCCGCGCCCTGCTCCCCGCCCTGCTCCCCGCCCGCCTCCACGTTGCCCACCGTCGTCGTGCCCGGCTTCAGGTTGTACACCAGGCACTCCGCCAGCAGCGGATCGTCCGACAGGTTGACCAGATGCGGCATCTTCTTCGGCGTGCTCAGCCCAATAAACCCCTTCTCAATGCTGATCCCCAGCTCTTCCAGCGCCGCCTCGCGCTCCCGGTGGATCTCCTCCGTCTTCGCCAGCTTCTGCTCCCACGTCTGGTTCAGGTCCGACAGCAGCTTCTCGCTCTGGCTCAGCTGCTCCGCAATCTCCGCCTTCGACACCCGCTTCACCGTCCCGTCCGCCTGCGTGATGCTGACAATCTGCTTTTCCAGCGGCGTGCCCTCCGCGTATATCTCGTCCGCCGGAACGGCGCTGCCACCGCTGCCGCTGCTGCCACTGCCGCCGCCGCCACTGCCGACGCCGCCACCGACGCCGCCGACGCCGCCGCCCAGCTTGCTGCGCAGGAGCGCAAGCTCCTCTTTGAGCTCGCGGATCATGCGCGCGTTGGCATCCTCGTTGATGACCGCGTGGTTCTTGATCCGCTTCGCCGAGTCCGCATACCGCAGCGTGCTCAGCGTCTCGTCGTAGTTGATGTCCGCCGGGCTGATGGCCGCAATCATCGCCGTCATGCTGTTGCCGCCCAGCGAGTCCTTGAGCAGCCACGTCAGCACGCTGTCGCGGTACGGCACCTGCCCCGCCGCCCCGCCCTTCTTTTTCTTGCCCGTCGACAGATCCGCCAGCGCCGCAATCACCCGCCCCAGCGTCGACAGCGACCGGTTGATCTCCGCGCCCTCCTTGAGCCGCGCCCCCGTCGCCCCCGTCGACGTCGCCCGCTCCGACCCGGCCAGGTCGACGAGGCTGATCTTGGCCACCTTCTCCATCTCCATCTTCGTCTCCGCGTCAAACTTTTTTTGCGTCAGCATCAGCGTAAACACCGCGTGGCTGCGGCTCGACGTCTCGTTCATGTTCGTCGCCGCCACCGTGCGCGCCTTGTTGCCCTCGTCCATCAGGTGCTCGATCTCCTGGAAGTTGCGCACCACCAGCTTGGCCAGATCCTCCACGTACGGCCCCGTCGACGGATGCTCGCGCACCTTGAGGTTGCCCTTGGTCGACGGGTTCAGCAGGTCGCGCACCCGCTCGTTGTAGATCTCCAGGTACGACACCTCCACCGTGCACTTGAGCGTCTTGTCCTGCTGCAGCTGCTCCACCCGCTTGAACATGTCCTGGCAAATGTTCGGGATGATCCCGGCCTCCTTGCCATACCCCATCATCGAGTACGACTTGCCCGAGCCCGTCTGCCCATACGCAAAAATGCAGTTGTTGTAGCCCTGGAACGCGTTGTCCAGCAGCGGCTTGCCCAGGTCCTCGTGCAGGTGCGCCTGCCCCGCGTAGTTGGGGTCGCTCTTGTTGAAGCTCCAGTACGACCGGTCAAAGGCAAACACCTTTTGCCCCCCGTCCTTGGCCCCCTTTCCGCCCGCCGTCTGTTGGTGCTCGGGCGGCGGCAGGAGAATGGTTTGGTTGTCGCGCATCTCCACAATGCACGCAGCATTGCGGTCCAGTTCTGACCACCGCCTGGTTAGCGAGGCACGCGCACACCAGCACACCAGCACACCCAGCACACCCAGCCATCATCGTAGAAGACGGAATGCTACTCACCTCGCCCATTGAAAGGACGGACTCGGACAACGACCTTGATATTCCCGCCGCCGCCTATTGGGGCGGCGGGTGAAGGCGCCATATTGGGCAAGTTGTGTGATCGCTGCGCCGTTGTCTTCGATCGAAAGGACCCGGTCGGGAAGAAAGCCCTGCTTTGGCTTTTGCTCTGCTGTGCGACAAGAGTGACGGCGCAGTGAGCTACACGTCAGGACTAGGCCAGAGCGGAAACGGTGGCGTTTTGCGGTAGCGGTCACTCGATGTCGGCGTTGGAATGCAAAGCAAACAGGGAGAGCAAAAACAATAAGAGTAAGGAGCAAAGATTTGACAGAAAAAAGAAAAGAAAATAAGCAGCAGAAACCAAGGCTAAATAAAAAAACAAATATACAGAGAAAAAAACCCAGCACGCGCGTTACGATCGTCGTCGAGCAAGACAGCCGCGGGCAGGCACTGCTAGCAAAGGTCCTGGAAACTCGAGAGCGCTCAACGACGGTGACAGCACGGCATACGGCCCAGGCAACAGACACTCGGACCGGTTAACCTGCATGTTCCCCCGGGTGTGCGAATTCGACCCGCCCACACCCGGCTCAAAAGTAGATGGCGAGAAAGGACGTCGCGGTAGGACGAAGGGGGAAAAGAGAAGGCGAGCGCCGGACAAACAAAAAGAAAGAAAACAAGGGCAAAAAAAGGAGGCGGTCCGTTAAGGGTCGCCACCACATAAAAAGGCCCTCTTTCTAGAAGTAGGGAAAAGAAGAAAAGAGAGAAAAAGGGTAGCTGGCGTTGCCGCTCAGAGGTGATCGGTTGGTTGAGGCACACGTCACCACGTTTGTCGTAGTTCGTCGCCTCAAAGCTCTTCAAAGGGCCCCCTTGAAAAAGACACCTTTTTTTCCGCCTTTGGCGATGCGCCGGCTCGCCGTCGCCGTCGCCGCTGTTGTCGTTTTGCAAAAAAATAAAGTCGTCGCCGTAGGGAGGGGTGGTAGACGATGTCTGCCGCAGACGGTGGTGAGTCTGTACAAAAAAAGAGACAAGAGACGGTTGTGTGGCAATTTTTGTTCTTTGGGGAGAACAGTAAAATGGCTTTATTTTCTAGTTAATGACGATGCTGGCATATTATTTTCCGTGCCTCCCGCGTTCAATTTCACAAGATTCGACGCGGCGCGCGCCTTCCGTTTAGCGGCCTAACGGTCGAAAACGGTTGAGAAAGTGCAGAGTGCACTGTCCTCGTAGTGCTGCCGAAGACAGAGTACGAGTACGGAGTAATACGACGTACTCCGTACTCGTACCTCATTGGACAACAAAGCTTCCGTTGTTCGGGAAATTGGTCTTAACGTTAACGCATAACGCTAATTTGCTGTTGAGACGGTGAGGGAACGCTGCTTTGTCTCCCCTGCACGTGTCATCTCCTGAAAGGAGTAATACGACGTAGGAAGTATTACGGAGTAATATCCATACGTCGCAAGACTCCGTAATACTGCCTCGCTGTCTCCAACTTCTTGGTAACTTTTTCGAGCTCTTTCTGCATATTTTGCCTGAGACGAGGCCCTGGCTTAACCCCACTATCGGCTCTGCCGTCCATTAAAGAGGGAAGCCTATGTTACGGAGAACTCCGTGTTGTATTTCGTCCTCGCAAAGTACGTACTCCGTGATGCTTCAACGTTTACAACTAAATGTACCAAAAGCCTCCAGAGTATGATGTCTTATAAGCAAAAGACTAAATTCACTCAAGCTTCAACATAAACTCAACTATAGCAATGGCAACTGACATCGTCACCAAGACACGACATGGGTGGTGGATGACCCAAACCATCAGCATTTCAACCCGAGACAACCTTGCCTTTTGTATATAGCTGCAACCAACCGACAAAAACACCACGCGAAAAAGGAGCTACAAGACACGTGTGACCGATTCCATTCCCGAACCGAGCCCGAGTCACCAGAGTCCGACCCCCATCTCAGGCTTTTGGAATCTGCAGGTCCACCATGACCTGGTTGCGGCAGATGGGGTGGTAGAAGTTGCGATTCTTTTCAAAAACATCCAAGGCATATTGGTGGTCAGCGTCATTGAGGGCGCGATACAAGGGACGCACAAACTTCATGCGGCCGACGGAGGCGAGCACGTCGGCGGTGGGGCCAAAGGAGCTGCGGTCGCGTGCGCGCAGGGCGATCATCAAGTAGGCGAACTGAATCTCCATGTTTGTGGAGTCAAGCAGAGAGTAGGCTTCGGCCAAGGCGCGGGCCCGGTCGACAGAGAGGGGCGGTTTAAGTTCGCGCAGCTGGGCCAAGAGGCTGATGAGCTGGCCGATGGACCAGCCGGCAACGTCAGACGGGCTTGGCTCGTAGGTTGGATCGTCTCGCCACCGCGCAAAGACGTCTTGGACGATGGCGTAGAGCGACATGTCAAACTCTGGCTTCGGCGGCATGCCAGGCTGGCGGAAACGCTCTTCCCACGGGATGGCCTCCAGGGTAGGCCGCAGATCGGCGTACTCGGGCCCGCTAAAGAAAGATAAGAAGGTGTCGCGGAACTCGTACGAGTCGAGCGAGCGGCGACTCCATTTCTGGAAGTAGTGGGGGATGAAGCGGTCGAAGTTTTCGCGGCCCACGAGGCGTTCCAGATACCACACCATGTTGAAGCCCTTCTCATAGGGGACGGTGCTGAAGGAGTCGTCGGGATTGACGTTGGTGTGGTCGATGCACAGCTTCGTGAATTCGTGCGAGGGGCCAAATTTGTTGACCGTCTCTTCTGTCGGAGGGATGGAAGGTGAGAGGCGAGCTACTTTAACAAAGACAGGGCAATAATCAACGGTATACGTACCAAGGCTCAGCCAGCCAAGAAAGGCCGAGAAGTGGAAGTGGGCATCGCCGTGGATGGCGCCAATAATGCGGCGCTCCAGGTACATAGTCCAGCCTTCGTTGAGCCAGCTGTTGAGGTTAGCAAGTGGAAAAGAGGAAAAGACGCAAGACGTGTAGGAAGCAGTAGAGATGAAAAAAGATAAGACGAAGGTCTAGCACACACAAGTGGTCCCAGCTGGCGTTCGTCACAAGGTTACCACTCCAGCTGTGGCTCAGCTCGTGGGCAATGACGTCGACGTTCTGGCGGTCGCCGCTGATCACAGTGGGCGTGGCAAACGTGTAAACGGGATTTTCCATGCCTAGGGGGGGGGGGGGGGGGGGAGGTACGGTCCAAGTCAGCACAATGGCCAGAGATTTGCCGTCACATACGTCGTACATCATTATCACCAAAACACAGCCACAACCACACCTATGGCCACAACCCACCTCCGTAGGGAAAGCTCGGCGGCAGCACCAGCACGTTATATTGGCCCCAGACGTAGGGCATGGCGAGCTTCTCAATAGCGGCCATGAAGCGCGGCAGATCCTCCTGGAGCTCCCAGGTGCACTCGTCCAGGTGGTCGGGAGTGGTGGCGACGTTAAAACGGTCGCCGATGGGTGCAAAGGCGATGTCGCCCGAGGCAAAGGCGAAGAGGTAAGAGGGGATGGGGACGGTCTGCTCGAAGCGGTAGAGCGTGTCGCCCTCGACCTGCTCGAGGGCCGACTCGGGAAAAGAGCCGTCGGGAGCGGTGTCGGATTCGGCCATGGGCAGGCCGCTGGCAACAACGGGGTGGGGCGAGGCGATGCGGAAGGAAAAAGTCGACTTGACGTCGGGGGTGTCCTGGCAGGGGAAGATGGTGCGCGCGTGGATGGCCTGGCACTGCGAAAAGACAAAGGGCGCCGTGCCCGTCGACGTCTGCTCAGGCTGCAGCCACTGCAGCGCGGTGCAGTTGTCGGTCGTGGCCAGGTCGACGCGGACCTTCAGCCGCTGGCCGACGACGGCCAGCTCCGGATCGGATAGGTCTGGCGGCACGATCACCACCAGCGGCGCTCCGAGCGATGCTACCTGTGGCTGCAGCGTGAACTCGGCGCGCTTGCCATTGACCAGCACGCGGATCACATTCAGGTCCTTTGTGTCTAACACAATGGCGTCCCGGTTCGAGTATGGCAGCTCTGTGGCCCAAGTCGGCGGCGAAGACGCCGACGTCGCCGACACGTTCCCGGGCCGCGGCTTCGCCCGCTCCAGGTCCAAAATCACAAAGCCACGCACCAGCTCCTGGTCAAAGTCCACCCTGAGGCATACCGTCGTGTGCTTGGTGTGCCACACATCGTAGTTGGACTGGGTGCAAACGTCGCGCTTGGCTTTGGACATGGTTTTGCTGGCAAGCGCCGCTGTGTTTGCGACGGCGTTGGCGTGCGTGGAAGAGGGCGGAGACGCACTTTGGCTGGTGGCAAAAGAAGCAGCAGAGCGGAAAGAGCGAGAAGACGCCGACAAAGAGGAGCCGTTGACCCGTGTGAGCACGGCAAAGGACGATCTGGCCGACGCTCGTCCAGGAGCGAAAAGAGCTGAAAAGGCGAAACGGCCCGCTTGGGACGGCAATCGAGCAGCAGGCAGGAGATGGGTCCGGCAAGCAGAGCAAGCAAGGGAATGGACGACGTTCATAGAGATGGGCAAGGGGGCTTGGTAGAGACGGCCGGGGCAGATGACGAGATGCGAAAGTTTGTGAGAGTGAGCAAGAAGGTGAAGTGGGGGGTGGGAGGCGGGCGAGTGGGAGAGGGGAAGATAAAATGGCTGAGAAAGAGAACAAAAAAAGGAGAGCAAGGAAAGAGAGCAAGGAAGGAGAGCAAGGAAGGAGAGCAAGGAAGGAGAGCAAGGAAGGAGAGTAAGGACCAATAAATCGCAAATTGAAGAAAGAGCTTATAATGAGAGAGGGAGAGAGAGCAGGTGAAAATGGCACATGTGAGTAGACAAATGGAAAGAACGGCCGCCTGAGTGTGAGGCGCGCTTATGCGACAGTGGTTTTGGCTGGGAAGCTGCCACGTTTCCCCACACTTGCTGGCAGCGGATCAGACAGCCCCAAATTTACTCTAGAAAAGCTGCTGATTTGAGAGAAAGAGCATATTAGCTAACCGAGATATATTATGAGTAGATGGTTTTAAAACGGCAGAAAAGCAAGGCTTTATACCTTTCTCCCGTGCCTTTTCTGTGTATCTTTTGGAGGGGCAGGTTAGAAGACAGACGTCCAGACTCTATAGAATAAAAGCGGGTGAAGGGTGAGAACTTCTGAACAGTGGTGGGGTTTGCAAGATCGATTACATATGTTCAGGGCAACAAGACTGCGGGGCGTTTTGAGACTACGAGCTCGCAGCTCACTCTGGGCCAACACATATGAAGGGCAGACTACTTTTGGATTGAGTGCCCGACACACCGACCGACACCAGTGTGTTTATGGCTGAAGAGGGTACAGATGGTGATTGGAATTTGACTTTTTTCTATTGCTACAATAAAAGCACATGCGAGTTGCTATAAAACAACAAAGGCGGAAAGACGCCAAGACATTCTGGATGACGAGAGAGGGCAAAAAAAATGCAAGACTAAGACAAAAGATATGGCGAAGCCAAGTGTGCTGGTGACGTGTATTTTGGTTGGTTCTTCAATGGGGGACGACAAATGCAATTTAGATGCTTTTTTTGGAATCCGGTCTTGCAATGAGATTACAGGGCAAGAGGAACAGAAGAGTAACGAGAACAGGAGGCAGGAGCTGCCGAAAGAGGCAGGGAGACAAAAGTTGGTCTTGAGAAAAAGATGGCGATGGGGGAAAGTGCGAATGAGGGAAGGAAAGAAGAAAGCCCGAGAGTGCTAAAAGTAGAAGGTGGAAAATGAAGTGGTTTTTTAACACAAGAAAAAGAAAGAGAAAGAAAAAGAAAGAAAAAAAAAAGAAAGAAAAACTGCGAAATATGTAGATACAAAGGAAGGACAAGAACGGGTATCAAGTTGGCGAACATAGGAGTCAAACGGTCTGACTCGGCTGGGCTCAGCCAACAATGCTAGTGAAATGTAAATGTACAATGAAAATGCCGAATGCGAGATGCAAATGCAATGGAGCGGCAGAAAAGGATTGAATGCAGGTCGGCCGTTGCAGACGTCGTAGTAAGGAGCGTAAGAATCGTAAACGTTTGAGCATCGGAGAGACGCAGAATGATAGAATGAAAGAATGAAAGAATGATAATGATGGGGAAAACACACACAAAAAAAAAGAGAAAGAAAAGGAAAGCAATGGAAATGGCAAGAGAAGATGGGTACAAAACTGGAAAGAAGCAAAGAACAAAAGGGGAAGGAGGCATGCAGAGCGGACTTCAAATGAGCCAGAGGATAAACAGCAAAAAAAAAAGAACGAAAATAAAACGAAAATGCTTTAAAAAACAAACTCAAGATCAAACACAAAAATTCACACAAAACAACGGTCAACATACGTCGACGTCGTCAACACGGCAACATTGTGAGCATTACTGCAAATGCAGTCCGACGACAATGTCAACACCCAGCATCTACTTTCAGACAGCCACCACGCGGCGCTCCGGCCGGAAGACGGCGCTTGTCAAGAAGACCTCACCAGCACTCTGGGATGATGGCGCGGCGGTCGGGCAGGACCTGCTGGTTGTGGTTGCAGAGCTTGCGGCTGCCTTGACCGCGCTGGCCGTGGCGCCAGCGCCGGTACCGCCGTTGAGCAGCTCGTGGCTGTGGGCGCGGTGCAGCTCAGTGCGCTCGGCTTCGGAGAGAGCGGCGTTGCGGGGGATGGAAAAGTAGTCGTAGGGACTACTGCTGCTGCCGCTAGCCGCCGCTCCTCCTTCTGCTGCGGCAACTCCGGCTGCTGCGCCAGGTGTGCCGCCCGGCTGCTCTCCCATGCGCGTGATCTGGCTCTCGACGTCGGCCAGCAGGGCGTAGACGTCGTCGCCGGCATAGATGCGGATGCTCTCGACGTCACGACGGCTGGACAGCGACGACGGGCTGTCGTGGATGGGATTCGGATATTTGGACGTGTCTCTGTCGTCGCCGCTTGCCATCCGGGCTTCCTGGGCTGTTGCCGCTGCCGCGGCAGCGGCATGACGCGCCATTGCTTCCTCCACCAGCGGCTGTTCGAGAATGGTGGACGGTACCTGAGCCTGGATGGCCCGCTGCGGCGACGCGGACGACGCCGACAACGAAGCTGCCGAAACGGGCGGCACCATAAGCGAGCCCGCTGGCATGGCGGAGAATAGGGTGTTGGTGTTGGTGCCGTTGCCGGTGCCGGTGCTGCAGTTGGCTGATGCCTTCGTGGGGCTGCGCGGAGGCGTGGAAATGCTCTGTTGCTGGTGTTGTGACTGGTGGGTATGGTGAGTGTGGTGGTGGGAAATGGGACTGTAGTAGTACTGGTGCGGCGGGTAGTAGCTGCTGTTGGAGCCAATGGTGGTCGTGGCCGTGGCAGCAGTCGTGGCCGTGGCCGTGGCCATGGCCGTGGCCGTGGCAGTGGCAGAGGAAGAGGACGAGGAGGGCGATGCCGTGGACAGCGGGCTCTTGATGCCCATGGCGAGCTGCAGAGACTCGCTGACGCCGACGACACCAGACACGGGAACGGCGGCCGACGAAGCTGCAGTGGCAGCAGCCAAGGCACCAGACACGGCGGCCGGGCCTCCAGCACCGACACCAACACCGGCACCGGCGCCGGCGGCAGCGCTGCCAACCACCAACAGGGTAGCGGCGGCGGCGACGTGCTCGAGCAGCTTCTGGCGCACGCGGGTGCGGCGGTTCTCGGCCTGCTCGAGCTTGGTGACCCAGTCGTCGATGGAGGCGTCGAGCTCGGCCAGCACCTCTTCCTGCTTGAGCATGGAGTCGTGGCTGAAGCGGGCCACGCGCGGCGAGCGCAGATACTGGCAGATGCGCGAGTGCAGGTTGCGCCGGCCCGACCGCAGCGACATGTACGTGCGCCGCAAATACTCGGTGCGCTCGTCCAGGCTGCGCAGCTCGCGCGACAGGCTGTCGACGTCGTCGCGCCGCAGCACCTCGAAGCGCGCCGCCTGCTGCAGTGCCTGCGCCGCCAGAGCCGCTGCCTCGCCGTTGCCCAGCACGGCTGCTGCCTCGGCGGCCCGGACTCCGCGGGGCAGCAGCTCAAACGCCCGCCGCTCGGCGCTGCGGCTCGCCTTGGACGCCGTCCGCTTCAGACTGCCGACCTTGGACACCACAGGCGTGCTACCGCTGCCACTGCCGCCGCTGCCGCCGCTGCCGCCTCCCGTAGGCGTGTTGATCGCCGTTGACGCCGTCGACGCTGAGGTGAGCGCCGGCGTGGCAGCCGCCGGTGTCGTCGCTGAGGTTGCTGCTCCAGGCGTTGCAGCAGGCGTCGTGGCCGAGTTGCCGGGTGTGCCGGGAGCAGCAGCAGCAGCGGCAGCAGCAGCAGCAGAAGAAGAAGAAGAAGCAGCAGTTGTGCCCGAGTTTGTCAACCCCGATGCCATCTCGGTCGAACTGCTGTTTCCATTGACAAAGCCGTTGACATGGCTGTTGAGCGCCTCTCGCGAAGCGCTCCGCTTTCGTGGCCGACCCCGCTCCATTATGCTGCCGGACTCGGACTGGCCACGCCGGTGGCTTTGCATTCGTGCTACTGTCATCGCTGTGGCTGTGTTTGTGCGCATGGTGGCTGCCGATGCACAGCGCGGCTCTTCGGGGGCCACCGCGGTGGCCGAGCTGGGAACGGCTGCTGCCACCAGTGCTTCGCTCTTGGGAGGCGTCATCATAAGGAAGCTGGTCTCCGTCCACGTCACCGATGCCGGCGTCGACGCCGTAGCCGACGGCGTGGCCGATGCCGCAGACACTGCCGACACTGCCGACACCGCTGACACCGCCGATAGCGGTGTATAGGGCGTGTATGGCGTGTACGGTGTGTATGGCGTGCGCGTGCGGGGCGACGACTCGTCCAACCGGCCCGTCCTCTGACCTGCCGCCATCAACGATGCTGCTGCACTGCTGCTGCTGCTGTCCACCGGCGTGCTGCCCGATCGCAGCCGGCTGGTGCTCTGCGCCGAGAGCGGCGTCGTGCCCGACGGCCGGTACGCATGCGAGTGCGAGTGCGAGTGGCCGTGCGAGTGAGTGTTGCCGTTGCCATTGCCGCTGCTGGGATTGCTGCTGCTGCTGCCGCTGCTGCTGGCCTGCTGATGATGATGGTGGCTGATATGCGGTGGCGGAATCACCAGCGGCGCCAGATGCTTGGGCGAGGCCGGCTGGCGAGACGACATCGAAGCTGCCAAAGCCGATGCTGATGCGGTTGATGGCGCAGTGATCGAGGATGACGACATTGCCGTTGTCGCCGTTGTCTTGGCCTCCGTCGGGGACGCCGACCGGGCTCCGGATCGAGAGCTTCCCGACTGCGGCGACAGCACGGCTTGCGCCGAACTGCAGCGCGGCGGACCTGCTGTCGGACTGTTGCCGTGGTCGCCCGTTGCCTGGCCCTCGGGAATCTCGTCGTACATTGGCTGTGCTATCATGCAGTCCACCAGATGGTGCTGGCGCCAGCTGTTGCCCGGCGCGCTGATCGACCGCTCATGAAGCGGAGGTCGACCCGGAATCGTTGCTGTTTCCATGTTGGGTTTTTGTCAGTCTGTCGTTTTTCTGCTACTTGCGTCATCCTCGCCTCTAGGACTGCCTGCCAGCCCAGAGCTCGTCAAAACACCTACGTGAATCCATGGACACTTCTTGCACCGTCGTCATGGGCCCCAGCTCCGGCACGCTGACTTTCCGTCGTCGTATCAGCGTGTGGTCCTTGATCCGCAGTCGCAGCCCGTTGGCCGTTGGCAGCATTGATTTGTCCGGCGACGTGCCATATGTGCCATTGCCCGCCTGCTGCTGCTGCTGCTGTTGCTGCTGCTGCTGCTGCTGCTGTTGTTGTTCGTCGACGACGCCCTTGCTTGGTGGTGCCGGCGGTGCTGGCGGTGCCGGCTGCTGCTTGTCTTTGGGGAAAAGCTGGTACTTTCGTTCCTGCGGATGCATTCTCCAAGCAAACGGCTGTTTCTCCTGAGTCTGTTATTCTGTTAGTTTTTTTTTCTGTTGAAAGTGCAAAGGACGAAAGGGCCGAGAAGATGCTGTAGGTGTGGGAAAAGGGCGACTGTGAAGATTGATGAGCTGTCCAACAAATGGCACATTGAGCTGGAAGAGCTGTGGCCCGACAAAGACTATCAAAGTCCAGAGAAAGAAAACAGAAAAGAGCCAGGAGGCTGCTGCTTGTGTTTGCAACTGCAAAAGCACTCACCGGCAAATCAACCGTTGGCGAGGCAGAAGGACTATCTATATGTCCAGCTCTCTGGGTCTCCGCATCCCCAGAGCCAGAACTCATCATGCAGCTGACAATGTGATCCATGGCTCAGGGGAAATGAAAAGCGACAGCGGCGCGGCTGGATTGGCAAACACAAGTGGCGGCCGGGGGGTGACGGTTGGCTTTGGAAAGAAGAGAGAGAAAGAGAGAGAGAGAAAAGAGGAAAGAGCAAGACAGAAGCAAAGCCAAAGCCGAAGCGGGATGACCTCGTCAATATAAACGGCCCGCCTTCATCGAGGTGAATGGATATATGTGATATGGAGACGGAAAGACAAAGACAGGTGGAGACCAAGAAAAGGACAAGAGAGTGGAGCAATGCTTTTGTGAAAGAGACGACGAACAGACAGGGCCAGGGTAAGAACAATCAGGGTCAAGGACAGTCCCAAGAACTAGAAAATGACAGGACCAGGAACGACAGAGGAAAAAGAAGAGAGAACAAAAAAAAGAAGAAGAAAAAAAAAAAAAGAGACTGAGCGTGGGATAAAGCTGTTGCAAAAGTGCTTGCAGCTCCCGGCCGCTACTCGCCTCCCCCCTCGTCAGAGCAAGGATTTATATTAATATAATATCAGTGTTTGGGGGAAAAGGGAAAGGTAGAGAGAGAAAGCGAAACAAACGAGCTCTAAAAAAATGACAATAGCAAGAGCCGTTAAGAATTAAAGTGATATCCAAAAAAAATGACAAGAAAAACGACAAGACAAAAGGAGAAACAATCACACGCCTCACTCGGATATATTTTTCAAAGAATCAAAAAGAAAACAACGCATCCCACAGACAATACACAAAGCCAAACCTTTCCCAGAGCACAATGACGAGGAAGAGTTGAAAGAGGCAGACAAAAAGAGAATACGAGTAATAATAAAGCAGTTTGGAGCGGGCGGACTGAAGCTATTTTATGTGCCTCTTCCCGGGAGAAGGGGGGGAACCACTGTCTCGTCGTCTTCTAAAATACGAGTACTTTCACATGGGGAAAAGGAAAGACGGAGAATTCTAGTACCATGTACGGAGTACTCCATAATAGTCTGTAATACACACTCTCTACGACGTATTACATCGTAGCACTCTCTACGTACGTACGTCTGTCTCTGTGTCTCTTTTCGCCTACGACGTACGTCCCCTTCCAGAGATGGATCACGGCCGTTGCAATGCAAAGCGGTGGGGCCTCCCCCAAGAGAACGTGCAGGGGTGCCGGTGGAGGAAGAGGAGGAGGGGGGGGGGGTATTATATCCATACACAGGCCTGGTTATACGATATAAGGATACATTGTAGAGCTAGCCTTTGCCGCATGTTGTACGACGTACTCCGTCGTTACGAGGACAGAGTAATACTCGTAGTAAGAGCCATCATGGTGACATTGGAATAAGATCTGGGGCTGTGAACGGAGGACTGACAAAAACATTTGTGTACTTGTACGCCGTAGATGGGAGAGACTCTTGTGTCCCATTTCGCAGGCGGAAAGACTGTGACAGGGTTTGCTGTGTGTACCAGTGCTTTGTACTCTTACTCCGTAGGCAGGAACGAGTGCAAACCAGCAGAAAGATGCTCACGGCTCCCACGAACTTCTTGGGACTCTCCACCTCGCCTCGACAACTTTGCCACGGTTTGGGGACTTTTTTTTTTCTGTTGGGCGTTGGGGAGAGCTCCTTTTCCCATGCCGGGCCTTCCTTAATAGACGCCTGTTAAGGACATGGGGAGGGGGGGGGCAAACAGAGGAAAAACAAAAGGGGACAAAAAAAAAAAGGGAAAAGTGATAGAGCGGGACGAAACAATGCAAGCCTGCCTCCGCAACTTTGGTCACAGCGACCACCGGCAGCCTCCGTGTGTGCATTGAGATTGAGAGCGAAAGCAACGGCGAATCAGCGCCACGGTAGCATTGGTCAAGAGTTTACGGAGCATTACAGAGCATTAAGAAACAGTCGTACTCTGCAATATCGGACTTTCTTTGCTCTTTTCGTTTGTTCTGTGCGTCTGGGTATCTCTGTGGGACTTTGACTCGCAGTCCTTGGCTGTACGTCGTAGTATGGATATCTCTGTGGACCTTAACTCACAGTCCTAGGCTTCCTCTCTGTCTGTTCTGCTGGCTTATCGTCGTCTTACCTCTCACCTCGCCTACCAGTCGAGATTGGATACCTAGCTGAAGGGGCAAGGTGGGGAGGGGGGGGGGGTGGAGGGCATAAGCAAAGACGTCCAGCAAGCCGACGAGGCCGAGCGGCAGCTGGCCGACCAGAGGAGACAGCAACTTGAGTGGGAGCGTTTAAATCGTAACTCGTAGTAGCTGGTAGTAATACTTTTTAGGAACCGTGCAAGACCCGGACGAGTTACTCCGTACGCTGTAGCTTCCACGTATCCGTACGTACGGAAGACAGCATTCGTACTACTTTCAGCGTGCATCGTACAGCGCCGACGTCGAAAAGCAGACAAACAGCGATATCACCAGAAAGAGGGAGGGGGGGGCGACATGGTGACAAAAAGACAAGGGTGGGCAAACCCCCAAAAAGGGGGTCTTTGTACGCAGAGGTTTCGATACGGGATCATAAGGAGGGCGGACTCGTTCAGAAAACAAAACAAAAAAAAAGGGATCTGTTAGATCAGAATACCAGACGGCCCTAACTGAGATTGGACGGCCGTTTTTGAAACCCGCTTGAGCCTGGGTATGGACTTAGTGCGTGTGAGAGGTGCCTGCGGCGAGAAAAATGGTGGGGAGCAGTGTCTGCGGGATGCGACATTTTTAGTAACTTGCCGAGAGTACGAGTTTTTGTACGGAGATACAAGTACACATACGACGTACGGAGTACTCGTACAGAGTAGTCTGTTTAGCTATACGGAGTATCCATACTCGTGGGCTCAATACACCTCCGACGCTCTTGTTCGAGAAGTTGCATTCTCCTCCACATCGATGCCTCTCGCTCCAACGGACTGCATCTTCCACTGCCGTGTGTTCCTTCTCGCCTCTTCTGCCTCCGTCCTGAGTCCCTGCTGCTGCTGGCCATTTTCTCTGAAAAGCTGGTGCCGCCCCAGCATGAAGTCGACGCCCGTAATGATGCATGCAGTCATTCCTGCACCCCGACCGGCCACATGGCCTTTTCCTCTTTTTTTTTGCCTTTTTTTTTGTCTTTCTTTCCTATGTAAAGGGTCTTGCAGTCCTGCAGCGCAACCTGCGGCACCTGAGGACACGGCAAACCTGCATGCAGCCCGTCTGCTTCTTCTGTACGAAATCTGTTTCTCCATGCTCCGTATGCTCCGTGTGTGCGTCATGTGCGCCATTCTCTGTCTGCTTGGATGTAGTCCAAACTCTCTGACTCTCTGCACGACAGCGACCGCTTTGAACAATGTGGAAATAAAGAGTCGGCGGGTGAGGGAGAACGAGGAGCTGGTAATGCCGCAGGAAGCATGCAGAGTACAAGGTACGATGTGCTCCGTAGGCAGAGTTACTGCTCCGCATTGCAGAGTAGAGACAGAGTTACCTGATCAAGTACGAGTACGATGCAGTTAAAGAGGACTTTTTTTTCTTTTTTTTCTTTTTTTTCTTTCTTTTTTTTGTTTATCTCCCCGTCGCCTGCCATAGAGACTGCTATCAAGGTGTATCCATATTACTCCGTTCTCGTAATACCTCTGACTGTACGAAAACATGGCACTGCTCTGTACGAGTATTATTGCTTACGAGCACAAGGGGCTCGAGGCCGCCAAGACCAACCATGCCGCTGGCAAAGCCCACGAAAAGAAAGAGGGGAGGCAGAGCGTCCACGGAGCAGTGCCGGTGTTGCGTCCCAGTACGAAACATTTGTTTTTTTTTTGCAGCCACTTCTTTTTACAGTCGTTTTCAGTACCTTCTGCTCCCAAAAGCCGTTCTGTCCTCCCATTCCTCTTTCAAGACAGCTGGATCTCGTCTCTGCGTCCAACTCTGCCACTCTGCATTCTTTGTTTGTGTTGTCGTTCTTCTTTCCATACTCAAGCAGCCGTCTGCCGACTTCTCTTGTCCTTTCTCGTGCGTCACCAGAGGGACAGAGTAATACTGCAGCTTCCGCTGCTCTGTGTGCCTGTGGATCGGGGCGGAAGCAGAGCTTTTTTTTTTGTTGTAATGCGACGCACTCCGGTTTTCCCGTGCATTTGATCGTGCATTTGAGACCGCTCGGAGGAAGACACTACTTCATTCTCTCAGTACTCCGTATGTTGTACTTTGTACTGCAAACGACGTGCTGCTCTTCTTTCTTCTCTCTCTCTCTCTCTCTCTCTCTCTCTCTCTCTGCCCCTCTCACCCCCCCCGTTCACTCTGTCGTATTTCGTTTTACGCTGTGACAAGGCCCACTTGCCGGTCTTTTCCCTTTTGGGCCGCACAAAACAGCCGCGGCGCTGGTGCACAACCCTCGTCTTGGTCCAGAAGAGCAGGGGTCCAACTGCATGTTCTGTTTTGTGGTCATAAGAGTCATATGGCAGTAAGAGGGAGACAGACAAAATGACCTTTGAGGTTTTGTACTCGTAGAGCAAGAAGAGGCACAAGCAAACAAACTGGCTGCTGGCAGACTCCTCATGTCATTCTTCCTTGCCAGACTCCCTACGGGTATGGGGAAGCTCAGCATTCGGGAATTAGGGATCCAATGTACAGAGACTGTCGGACAAAAAAAAAGAAGCTCAGCATTCGGGAATTAGGAATCTAATGTGTATTACAGAGACTGTCGGGCAAAAAAAAACAAAGCCTCTGTCTTGTCGCGGGAGACGATGATCATTCGGAGATTTTTCAATTCAAAGAAGCTAGTCAGAGCCACAATAATTATTTGGCTAGTAATATCCATAATAATTCTTACGGAGACCATATCGTACGAGAAAAAACGGTCTACGAAGCAGTCATCCTCGAAGCGGTATTATTTTGAGCTTTCTTCTCTTTGAGGCACAAACCAAATACACCGTACGGAGTAGTGCCATCCTCTTTGTATTTCCACATCTTCCAGCGGCATTGACGTGGCGACTCATACATCGTATTTGCCTTCCAGCTGTGGCAAGAATCAAAGCAGATCTTTCGAGTGGCAAGCATTGTCGTTCATGCATGCGACGTACGGCGTAGGGGTTCAGGCTTCGTATTTTTTTTTTCTTTGTTTGTTTCCTTTTGCTTTCCACGGACATTTTCCGTCTTCTTGACTTTTTCCTTGTCACAAAATTACCGATAGCAGTTGACAAATAGCACAACACGAAGCCGCACGAATCAAGCAAGAGCAATTTACAGAATTGGGGCACATAGAAGAGGCCAAAGCTCACCTCTTCTGTTTTGCCCCTTTCCTCCGTGGTGGTCTCTTCTTTCAAAAAACCTATTACTTTTGTGCTTGTACTCGTATCTACGTCGTATTAATACTCCATCGTGTCGATCATTTTACGGGAGCAATGCCGCCTGCAGCTTTTTTGTTTAGCTCTTGCCAAACGGATTGCTGCCTTGCTCGCAGTTTTTCGTATATCAAGAAAAAAAGACGCTCAAAGTCCCCCCCTCCCCTCCCCCAAAACAAGGCCCGGCGATAGAACAAGCATTCAGCCCCGCTCCATTGCCTCGTATCTCATCCCCTGTTCGTTTTTGGCTTGCGTCAGAATAAACACACTCTCTCTTAGCTTTCTGTCTTCCACTTGAGCCGGCTTGCGGATCTTGTTCCGGCGACCTGACCGCAAGCCAGGGATCGCGACGACTTTCACGGTGTAATACTTTGTACTCTAAAGGCGCTCCATACATATCCAAAGTACCATACGAGTACGGAGTACACCGTACCCCGAGCTCCATAAAGATACAATCAAAAGTATACGAGTACGGAGTATGTAATCGTCGTACTCGTACATTGTGACACGCCGCAGCTCCAGAAGACTGGACCGCCGGCGACTGGTGGGAAGGACGGGATCAGCCCTCCAAAAAGCGGGCTTTTTTTTTGTTTCTTGTTTGGTCTCAGGTAAAGATGAAGCGTCCCGTTTTATTGTTTCTGAGATGTGTTTTGTTTCTATTCTTATTCCGTGTCCCCCCAAGTTCTATCTACTTACGACATGTAACAACTCTGTCCTCTGTCGAAAGCGGACGGCCAATACGTCGTAGGCCATGTTTTCTTTTTTTTCACAGCCTTCTGCCCACTCATTCTACAACGACTTTCTATCCTTACTTTCTGGTATATCTTTTTCTCCATGCCGAGCCGGTTAGGCGAGTACAAACTCATAGTACCTCTCGACACCCCCGACAGCCCCTTTACCCACGAAAAAGGCTCGAACATTGTATATTTCACGTCTTATCACCTTCTCCAGGCACCTCTGCCCCTCCACTCTCCACCGTAGAAAATGCGACCTTGTCTTCCCCCCCGGTCCCTACCCCTGGCCAGCTTCCCCTCTTCTCTTTTTTGTTTTTTTTTCTTCTTCTTTTGAATGGGAGTGGGCATTCCTTTGCTAATCGCCCCCTTTATGGTGTTCACAGTAAAACAGGCCAACATGGTTGAAAAAGAGAAGCGAGAAGATCGAGCAACAGCACAACGAAACACATACAGGTAAAGAGACGCAGTACTAAGCAGCCTGTATTACATCGTACTTGTGCATCGTACCTGGCATGCCTTGGCTGGGAATGGGACTGCGGGTATTACGACGTATGGAGTACTCCGTATTACATCGTGCATGTACGACGTATTACTCCGTACTCTCGTATGGATACGTCGTTTCTCGGCTGGCAGACCGAAACAGAGTACGACGTAAGAAAGCGACAGCATAGCCGGTACATCCGATGTGTCATTTCCTGAGTGCCATGTCAGCACGTTGTAGGTAAATACAAGTTTTCCGTACGAGTTTCAGTCTTTCATGAGCTTCTTCCATTCTCGTTCTCCTCTCCCTACGAACACCCCACCAGCTCATTTTTTCTGCTTGGTTGCTTTGCTCATTAGTGCTATTACGCCACCGAATGTTCAACGGCCCTACGTTAAACTTTGTAAATCCAAACCAGTTCGGCCTTCTTTAGTAGCCAGCAGGAATACTAGCAAGATTACTAGCCAGCTATACCTTGGCGGACACCAAAAACGCACTGGCATTAATCCCACCTAGAGGTTCGTGAGCCTTAGTGCTGGTAAAATAAAAAGGCCCGTTCTTGTATTACCTGTATTATAGCCTACAAACCAGGTTGATTTTCTCCCTTAACTGCTAAACTATATGACTAGGAAATGGGGGAGCCAACACTGTCTCTCATACTTCATTCTCGTACAGAGGGCCTTCACCCCCTGGTTCATAGTTATTCCCCCCCAGATCTTAATGGACAGCGCCTCTATCCCGTCTTACGTACTCGTCCCTCTTCATGATACTCGTAGTTCAAGGGAAGAGGACTTTGTATGGGTGCCAAGTATGGACGGATTAGAAGACTTTTTGTGACATCCGTAACACGGACGTTCTTTTTGCATCCAATATCCCGCTGTTAAATTGCGCTCGGCACGGCTCAGACAGGACATGTTCTCACGATCCTCCGTGCGCGGTCGTGAACTCGATACCATTGGCTCTGTGCCAAACAACGCCCGTACTCTGTATTTGCGGATAGCCGGTTTAGGAACGCAATGAGAGCCATCCGGGCAGACTTCAAAGGCAGCGGTCTGTGGAGACTTGGATTGTTGCCTGTCCGACTCAGACATGGCTCGCAGCTCGCCCTCTGTTGCTGTTGTGATTTCCGCTCATCAATCTATTCCACATACGAGCCTTGGTTGCTGTTGTGTTTTCCCTGTTTTCGTCTTCGCCGTTTATCAATCCATTCCCCATACGAAGGTCGGAAGCCTGCGGTCCAGATGGCACTGTCGACCACAAAGCATGTTGGTGTCTTTTTTTTTCTTCTTTTTAAAAAAAAAAAAAAAAATGAACGAAAACTAAATTCTCGTTCATCTGATCTTTTTTCCTCCTCAACGTGCCATCTAGAGTGGCTTACACTCAAGTTCCTGCATCTGCCTGCTGCACCGACCCGTCTGCCGTCTTGCATGTTCCCCTGGCAAGCCTTGGAGTCTAAATATCCCCCCCCCTCCTCATAATACGCTCTATGATTCTGGGGTTCCTGCATGAACCGCCATGGTTTACGACGCATGAGTATCATATCACGTTGTAGCAAAAGAGCACTGCCAAAGGTCCACAGCACCTGCAGGCGGGCGGCAAAGAAGCCACAAAGGCCTTTTTCTCTGCCTTAGTACGTCGTATATTACTACGTGATCCAGTGTACTCGTTCTCGTAGTAGTAACACTGGACTGGCGTCATGTGCCCAGGAGGCATGTCCGTACGACGCAATATTGCACCTTACAGGCAAAGATCGAAAAGAAGCAATCTGTCAGGGCACAACGTTCTTTGTAATCCCGAGAGCGAGAAAAGCAAACAACGAAAACGGGATAGAGCGGCTGAGTTTGTCGCTGGGCCGGGCCCTACTACGGCTCTCGTCATTCATTGTCTGAACGACAAGGTATTATTGTTTAATTCCCTCTTTTGACAGCTACGAGTAGATAGCGTCCTCATTCCACAGTCCGTCGGCTGTCCTAGCAAAGAAAGAAAGAAACTACTCGTAGATACGGGTTTCTTCTCTTTCAAGGAAAGCATTACATTCTCCCCGAAGAGCTTCTGCGGAGTGCCGCATGCTCCAACTCTGGTTTTGTTTTTTTTGCTTCGGCTTTCGGACAGCAGTATTACGACGTAATTATTACCTTGTGTCCTTGACGACACAACGCAGCCCGGTCTTTTGTCTGCGTCGAATATATTGCCAGAGCCCACCTTGACTGCGCCGTTGAACGGAGACCGTTTCACGCCTTGGGATGAAAAGGCCAACGGGGATGCAGACGGGCAACTCATCATGACAGACGATTCAGCTCTCTTCAATTTTAAGCTTTTGGTCGCCCGTGCCTGTTTCCCTGCTTGGGAGCTTTTTGGTTCGGCCCATGCTCCCAAACCAAAGTACGGAGTAATACAGATAGCCAATGCTCCTGTGAAATTTTACTTTGACACATATTTCCGCTGGCCCAGGCTTTTTGGCGGCAGGTTCGTCGTACGCAGCAGGCAAAGAGCAGTCTCTTTTCAGACTGATGTCTTCATCTATGCGCGAGGCTAATTTCCTCTGCACTTTTTTGTGGCGGCCAGCATCATCCATGTCATCGCTGCCACCAACATCGTCCTCCTGCATACTCGTAGTACGATGACTGTTCTCTTACGTCGTCTAGAGTTTCCCTGCCCTCGTCCAAACTCGTGCTCCCTTGCCCCCGGCTAGTTCGTCTCGACTTTCATATCTGCGGAAAGTTTGCCTCCTCTCGTCTACTCCGTAAGCTCATCTAATAACATCGCTGCATATGCCCCTTTTTCTTCTCTCTCTCTCTCTCCCTTGCCCCCACGATGCTTTCCACCCTATCTCTAAGCGACCACGACGTGCGACGCCGGCGCCGGAAAAAGACGGGTGTCCTTTTTTTTGTTTTTGAACGATGCTTGGGACAGGAGTGTACTCCGTCCAGGAGTGTTCTAGACACTTCTGGGCCTATTTTTTTTCTACGAGCAAACTCGGCTTCTTGCCTTTGTTGGGAAGAGGGGGGGGGGCCTTTTCTTTTTCTCCGTAGCCTCATACAAAAGCGTAGAAAGATGGAACAGCGGCCTACGACGTGGATTGGTCGACGTGTTGGCGATGGGGGGGAGCGAGAGATGATAAGATGGATTCCAGGTGGCTGGGTTAGGCATGGATGATGTTATTAGCGGGTTTTGTGACTATTATTAGCGCTCTATATGGAGTAGTCGTAGTAATTCGAATACAAGAGATAGCAAGCATCCCTTTTAGCTATTACGAGTATTCGTCTTGCTGAGCATGTATGGCCTCATATGTATCCATATCTTCATCACAGCCAACAGCCCGTTGCACGCAGTGATACGGCGAACGCTGAGCTTCGTACATTGTGCTCGTAGGTTTTTGACGCAGTCTGCACCCCGTCAGCGTGAGTGCAAAGTATGAGTACTCGTATGCTGTGCCCCGTATGTTCCTCGTAGAACAGCAACCCCCCCGTCTAGTCGTGTTTCGCCCTCTTGCCCTGGACTTGCGACATGCATGCCGTCGCTGGATCACATATGGCGGAACGACCGAAGCACGTCCGACGAAGCCCGCCAAGCTACTCGTAATACGTCGTGCCAAACCAAAAAAAAAAAAAAAAAAAAAAAAAAAAAAAAAAAACAAAAAAAAGGCGATTCAGCGCGGGGTGTGGGAGACGAAAGGCTTCCCCCTTTTCCGAAGCTGTGGATATGCTCCAAGTGCGTGATAGGAGTTGCAGTGATACGAGCGAATTTTGGAAATAAAGTGCATTGGAACACATGCGCCAGTGTGGGCGACCCTGGTGGTCTCTCCACTCGAGGACGGTGTGTGTGGAAGGGTAAATTGAGAGAGGGGGGGACGTGATGATGTCTTTTCCCCTCTTGGGAACCAGCTCGTGGTTAAGCAAGAGAAGCTACGTACAGGACTCGTACAAGACTCATTTGTTTCTTTGAGGGCAAGGAGGCATAAAGAGGTAGAATCCAAGCTGGAAAAGAGAATGCCGGTATTTCAGAATCCAGAATCCAGAACTAGAATCCAGAGCCAGAAGCCAGAAAGCCCAATAGGCCAAAAGGCAACAAACAACCACCCCTTAAACAGGCTTCTGCAGTGCTTTCCGTGCTTGATACGATAACGAGAGCTGGGAGGTGTGATAGGCGAAGGTGACTGAGGAATTAGGGAGAGATCCCACTGTTTCAGCAAGGCACATGCGCCAGGAAGAGAAAAACGAAACAAGCATGTGCTTGCCCAGGCAGAGCCTCTTATTGGCCAATGGCTCACGGCAGACAGGTTGTAATACTCTGTACTCTGTACTCGTACTCGTAGGTTTTCAAAAGACAGAGACAGAAAACTTTCAACACACCTACGTACTCCGTACTCGTACTCTTTATTACGTCGTAATATGGATACTCGCTGTCCCAATCTGTGCTCCGCACTCCTTCACACCATGCTCTTTAGGGCCTGCGCACAGCTCTCTGTCGTACGATTATCCACAGGACGGGCGCATTGCCTCAAATCTCTTCTCCCCGTTTTGGCCCTTTTTCCTGCCCTCTGGGCTTACCTTGAATGTGGGAACAGCGCTTAAGCGAAGACGGGGCACTCTCTGAGCTAGGACAAAGACAGACGGAGGATGTGACTGCGGTTCAGTTGGCATCACATCGTCCGTACACCATGGTGGATGCGTGCTCTGTTGACATCGTCGAGACTAGTCTGAATGAATGGAGTACGTACGACGTGCAGAGGATACGGTTTGGCCTTCTTTGCACGAGTACTCGTAATTACATTGTGCACATTTCAGTTTAGCGAACGCAAATTAGGCTTTTATGGTGTATTATTTGGTCGTCGCGCCCCAGTCACTAACTTACCCTTCTGGGCACCAGACCGACCCTTTTCGTCCTCGTCCTCTCTTAGCAATCTTCCCCTTTTGTCTTCCTGTTGCTACGCTATCGTGTGCGGTGTCACGACATTGTCACGACGTTGGTTTCACGACACACTCTTATTACTGCCCCTATTTTGCTCTCCAGGCAGCGTTGGGACAAGGAAAAGGAAAACATGTTGGATCGAGAGCACAAGAGAGACGTCTGCTGTTCAAAAACGTCTGCTGTCAAACTCAAGTCACAAGAAAGGAGGAAAGAGAGCTTGTGTTCTGTCCAAAGGCGAGCCATGCTGTATTACTCTGTACATGTTGCTACGGAACCACAATACGACTCCGAAGCACATTTCGTCGCTTTCCTTCTGGGCAACCCCCATTCCCTAAACTGGCGACGAACTCGCATCTTCCACCAGGTTGGCATCGCATTTCTGCTGTTGACAGCCGACAATGCAATACTCGTATAACAAACGACTAATATTGCCCCGCCGATGCCCGAGTAAGTTCCCCTTTTCCTTATCCTCGGGGCCTCTTCTCTTTCCGGACGGACTATGGAGCATTTGCCCGTTCGGGGACAGTCTCTGCTAGAAAAGACTGCCCATGTGCGCGCCGTTCATGCACAAGTCTGCTTCTCACGATGGAAAGTTTTTCTCCTCCCCCACTTTGATTCGTTCAGCTGCTGTGATGCCCTGAACAACAGAGAACGCCTTTGTACCTTGTCTTCCCTGCTCCAAGACTAACGGAACTTGCCGTGCTCGTAAAGTCTTCTTCGCCCCTGAGCAAAAGGCGTCGGCGCCGCCTGCTAGAGTGTCGTGCGACGGGCGAGGCGAAACCGATCAAGATCTACAAAGTCGAGAAGAGACTTGTCGAGAAAACGCAAGAGAAACGAAACAACAAAAACAAAGCAAAACAACAAAAACAAAAACAAAACCCAGAGAATAAAGATCGCCAGCCTTTCCTGTCGATCCTCCATTGGGGCTGGGATCGTCGTGGTTTTTGTCGATATTTCGTTAGACAGCGCCTTGGACAGCCGTCTTGGAGAAGGGTAAACTCCCCGTATTGCGGAGTTCATCTTGGCTGCGAGTACCTTATTATGGATATCACAAAGCTTGTGTTTTCTTTTTTCTTTTTCTTTTTTCTTTTTTTTTACCCTGTCAAGGCCTGTCTGCCCCACTAGGCAAAAAAAAGGTGAAACAGCTAACGGTCAGCGTCCGCCGCCTTGCATAATTGCCGGGATCTTGGTTCATTTTATTGCTCCGCATGCTACAAAAGGGGCAGAAAGGTTTGCCTACGAGTAATACGGAGTACGCTGGCCGTACCAGGGCATGGGTTCACCTGGGATTGTGAGGACTACGGAGCTCCGTAGTCGAACTCGTTTTGCGGAACTTGTCCGTACGCGAGATATTTTTCTGCCTTTGCCTCGGCAGCCTACCGCAAAAAAAAAAAAAGAAAAAAAAGAAAAAAGAAAAAGAAAAAAAGAAAAAGTACGGAGTACTTGCGTTCATGTTCTGGCCAGGATTGGCAAGCGAGGACAAGTAGAGACCGAAAGCTTGTCAGTTTCAGAGTTTAATTGAAAAAAATAAGGAGTTCGACGGCGTAATACCTTGTCTTTATCAAGCTTAAGCTTGCCCCGGCGCCTGTCCGCAAGTGGTGCTGTCTAATGACAACGATAGAGACTGCGCAGGAGTCTAGGTGCACCATATGCAAGTAGATGACAACACAAAAAAGGAGAAATGCAAGTACGGAATAAGTGACAGTACAAAAAAGGAGAAATGCAAGTGATAACAGAAATATTTTCAAAGAGTACAAGGCTTGGATGTTTCGTTCCAGCTGCTCTTTGCATCTTGGGATAACTCAAATCCTGCTGCCTTTTTAGGCCTCAGCCTTCTTGGCCAGTTTGGATGAGAGGCTTTGTTCGTTTGCGCCGTCTCGGTTTCACGCTGGCCTCCACCGTGCCGTATGCTACAAACGCCCAGAGTCCTGGCCCAGAAGCCGAGACCAGGAGGAGGCTGTGATCAGACAGAAGGCAATACCAGAATGGGACAGGACGGCGGTCGAGACCGAGACAGAAAGAGAAAGTCGTCTCTGGAAGCCCCAGAGCCCTGCAGGATTAGGACCGAATAAAACGATTTTCTTTGAAAGAACATTTGTCAGTGTAATACATCGTAGCCAACGCGATGACCAAGGACGATGCAGTCGTCGAAAGTCATCCAGCTAGCCAACCGCTTTCGGCAGTGTCTGCGGGCGACATGAGCCAGATGCTGGTCAAGACGGCATTATCAAGACTGGGGGGAGCTTCCTGGATATTGCCATCTCCTTCTTTCAGGGTACCGCTTCCTGATATTGCCATCTCCTTCTTTCAGGGTACCGCTTCCTGATATTGCCATCTCCTTCTTTCGGGGTACCGCTTCCTGATATCGTCTTCTCCTTCCCGTTTTTGTCCTCGGCAGCCTGGCCAGTGCTCATTCAGTGCCATTCCGAAACGTGGTTTCTTTTTTTACTGACGCTGTGCTTTCGCTTTTTCTCGCCAAAGCTTCGCTCCTTCATCTCTTTTTTTGCCACGAGGCCGTCGTCTTCGCATTGTCCTCCCCAATTGGCTTTCATATGCCGACGCAGCGTATTATCTGTCTGGCTGGACAAATAAAATGGACAGAAGAAAACCGGGCAAGGCCCACGGTCTGGCCTGTGCTTGCAGGCAAGTCTCCAAAACTGCAGACGTGCATGCAAAGTGCACCTGGCGAGCGCCCAAAGAGGAAGGCCGCAAACGGGCGCTGCACAGAAGCGTAAACACAGCGCGTTCCTCTGAAACCCAAAAGTGGCCAAGTTTGCGTGGTGTTGATAATTCAAGCTGAAGGCCATACGAAACTGAAGGCCACACGGAGGGGGGCAGTCTGCACGACGAAGATCGCAACCGGAAACGACCTGTTTACGAACAGTGTTTTGCACGCTTTCTGTCTCTTTTCCTTTTGGAAGGTCGGCGCGGCCGTTGTGGCAAAAAAAGGGGTCAATACGAGTAGCTAAACGGCAATCCATGGGATTGATCTGGCGGACGGCGGTAGCAGACAAGGAAAAGCAACGAAGGATGAAGATGAAAGACAAGCAGGATAAAGGAAGATGGAAGCGACAGAATGAAACCAACTGTTTAAAACTCTGGATATCAAAACGATTAGAATAAGAGAGCGTTTATATGTGACATTCAGACGACTAGAAAGCAAAAAGAAGATGGAAAACAAACGGAGCAAAGAGTCAAGTATGACAAAAATAAAACAAAAATAAAACAAAGATTACACAGGTGTAAAGGCCAAAGTCATATCAATACGATACAGTAGATAGAAAGGCAGAGAACAAGTCTTGAAACTGACTTGGCTTTACTACGCGAGATAAGCAGATACATTATTTACGTCGTGATACACATCTATTTCTACACCCCAACCAAATCAAACCAGAACCTCAAGATCTTTCGCTGTAGAACGCCAAACGCCGCCGTAGCGCCCCATGTCAGTGCATTCGTTTCGCTGTAAAAGGCAGACTGGGCTCGTGTCCCAAACCAGATCTCGGGCTCCTCCGCTACTCAAGGCTAAATGTGCCTTTCAGGTGCAGCTGCCGGCTGCTCGACCCAACGGCCACGCCGTACACGCCGGGCTGCAGGCGCCATTTCTGGGCGGCCGTGTCCCAGACGCTCAGGTCGCGCCGCGTCAGGGCAAACGACACCGTTGTCGACTGTGATGCGTTGAGAAAGGGCTTTTCGAAGCCGCGAAGCTGGCGGGGGGGAGTCGTTGGCGAGCTGCTGCTGTTGTTGCTGTCGTTGCTGTCGTTGCTGCTGGCTGTCGTCGGCAGGGTCACGTACAGCTGAGCGACCTCGGCGCTGGCCATGGTGCCGGTGTTGGTCAGCCGGGCGGAGACGGCGACAAGCTCGTCCCACAGGTCGGCCGGGCCGCCGGGCTGGACGGGGCCCGTGGGAAAGGGGGCGAGCGAGGCGTTGGTGGTGGTGGTGGTGGTGGTGTTTGTGTTTGTGTTGGCAACGGTTCCGGAGGCGTTGAACGCGGCCAGGACCCGGATCTGCAGGTCGGCATAGGCAAAGGTGGTGTAGGACAGGCCGAAGCCAAACTCGAAGCGCGGCTGCAGGCCGAGCGCGTCGAAGCGGCGGTAGTCGAGCAGGGAGCCCTCGGCGAAGGTGGCCTGGGGGAAGCGGGCATAGGCGCCGGCGGGCAGGGCCGGGTCGAGCAGGTCGGGGCTGTAGTCTTGGGCGGCGCGGGCGAGGGTGTAGGGCAGGCGGCCGGAGGGCGAGGCGCGGCCGTACAGCAGGGCGACGAGGGCGTGGCCGGAGGCCTGGCCGGGCAGGTGGGCCAGCAGGACGGCCGAGACGTTTGGGTGGTCGATCCAGGGGTCGAGCAGGCGCACGCCGGCGTTGTGCAGCACGACGACGGTGTTGGCGCAGCGGGCGGCGACGTGAGCGACGAGGCCGTCGGTGTAGTCGTCGCGGAGGGCCGGCTGGGCGGGCCGGTCGAAGCCCTCGGAGGCCCAGGCGTTGCCGAGCACCAGACAGACGTCCGAGGCGGCGTGGACGGCCGGCGCGGCCGACAAAAAGTCCCAGAACAGCGCCGTGCCGTCGGCCTCGGCCTGCGCCGCCAGCGCGTCAAACGGCGCGCTCACCCGCGACTGCGACGTCGCCCCAGACCCGCCGCCCGCAAACAGCGTCCCGTTGGGCGCAATCGCCTGCAGCTGCGCCGGGTCCACGCCGCCAAAGGGAATCACCGCCCCGCCGCCGAAGCGCGCCGCCTCGCTGCCCCACGTCCAGAAGTCGCCCGCGTTGTTCTGGTCTGGCGCCCTGGCCGAGTAGCCGAAGATGGACATGAGCCGGGGTGGGGTCCGGAAGGGCAGGGCTGGCACCCTGGCTGTGCCGTTGACTGTACTGTTGGCCGTACCGTTGGCTGTGCCGTTGGCCGTCCCGTTGGCCGTGTTGTTGGCTCTCCCGCTAACCTGCTGCCTCACCAGCCCGTTCTTCAGCAGCACGTGGCCCTCAATGGCGCCCGCCAACAGCGTCGGCCGGTCCGACGCATTGCGGCCGTCCACAACCGCATGCGGCTTCGTCAGGTCGGCCGGCATGCCAATGCCCGGCGCCGGGAAGCCCTTGTCCTGGCCCATCTGGTACCAGGCTGCAATGATTCTGTAGGGTTAGCAGGATAGTCTCGGATTTCAGAGAATCTCAGGATTTCAATCTCACGAGTCTCGGATTTCAGAGAATATCAGGATTTCAATCTCACGAGACTCGGATTTCAGAGAATCTCAGGATTTCAATCTCACGAGTCTCGGATTTCAGAAAATCTCAGAACCAAACACCCAACCGTCCCCAGACATACCTTGTTGCCATGTCCGTCACCCGCGACTCCGGCACAGAGCCGTTCTGCACCGCCTCGACAAGCCGCGGGCCCCAAAACGACCCGTCGTTGGGCATCGCCATGTCCAGTCCCGCCAGCGCCGATGCCACGCCAGAATGCTGGGCCTGCAACACACACACGAGTCAGCAACAGGCGGCGACAGCACCTTTGTTCCATGGACTGCCCATCCCTTTGGGAGGCACTCCCGCCGAAACCCCAAAAAAACGCACTCACCCCCCAGTCCGAGACGACAAATCCCTGGAAGCCAAGCTCGGTCTTGAGGAGACCGTTCAGGCTCTTGCTGTTGGCACACGCATACGAGTTGTTGAGCCGGTTGTACGAGCACATGATATTGCCGCTGCCCGCATGCACGGCGTCCTGGAAAGGCCTGGAGGGTCAGCAGAAGGACAAACACTGACAAACAACACTCTGTCCAAAGACAACCAAGACAACCCCTACCAAAGATAAAACTCGTGCATGGTGCGGTCGTCAATGTTGGACGAGACCGACTGCACATCGCCAGACGGCTGACGGTTGGTCTCTTGCTCGTTGCCGATAAAGTGCTTGCACGTGTGAGCCTGCAGTCTCTGTCTCCGTTCGGCGCGTCTCAGCAGGGAAAACCAACCTTTGTGCTGGTGATGACGCCGGCCTCTTGAACACCCGACACCGTTTCGTAGGCCAGGGCGCCGGCGAGATACGGATCGGCAGCAAAACCTGTGGTGTAAGAGGAGTGCATTAATAAAACAGGAAGAGAAAAAAAAAAGTGCGAGCGCAGAAAAAAGCAAAGACGAGCTCGCAAAAGGGACACCCACCTTCCCAGATGCGGCCGCTGCGCACAGTCCGGCCAGCCGGCCCGACGACGGGCCCCAGCAGCACATTGACGCCCTTCTTCTTAAACTCGCCGCCCATGCCTTGTGCGCGCTGCCGAGCCAGCCGCCGGTTCCAGCTGGCGCCCACGTGGATGCCGCTGGGCCACGAGCTGACAAAGTCCGTGTTGCGCAGCCCGTTGCCGGCATCGCTCAGACACATGCCGGGGAAGCCGAGCCGCGGCACCGCCGGGATAAAGCCCGAACAGCCATTGCCGCCGTCGACGCCCGCCGTCAAGGCCACCCGCTCGGCCAGCGTCATGTTCTGCACCAGCGCCGCCGCCTTTTCGTAGCTGGCCGTCCAGGCACCGCCGCCTGTCATGTTGGCTGGTTCGACGTTAGGGGTCGGAAGGAGAGAGAAAAGGAAAGAAAGAAAGAAAGAAAGACAGAAAAAAGAAAAAAATTCAAAATCAAACAAAAAAAAAAAAAAACCAAGAAAATAAAAACAGGCTGCCTAGGTTCCCCCGCTCTCTCAACTTACGCGACGGATACACCGGCGGCGACTGGCCGTAGAAGTGGCTGTCGCTCGTGATCAGCGTCCCCTGCGAGCCGTCCGCGCCGGCATCGCTGCCGTGGTGCTTGCGTGTGCGAAGAGCTGCCAGGCCCGACAGCCCGCCGCCAACGACAACCACCGCCACCGCCACCGCAACGGCAATGCCCTTCTTGGTGCGCAGAAAGCGCAGAAAGGGCAGCCGCCGCTGCGGTGGGCCGGCTAGTCAGCTGCTGCTGGGCCGAGGCGGCGCCGCAAGCCCGGCCGACGAAGACGCTGGCGCTGGCAATGGTGTCGGCGCTGACGCCGTTGCTGGCAGCGCTGGCGCTGGCGCCGTAGCGGCCGCATTGGCGACGTCGTCGTTGCTGCCGTCGACGGCGACAGTCGGCCCATCCAGGCGAGTGTACATGGTTGGCGAAGAGGTGGAGGTCTGAGGTGTTTGTCAGATGTTTATTTTGCTTTTTTTCGATTTGTGTCTCGCTTCGACGCTGCTCTGCTGCTCCCGTTCAGAAACGGCCGCTGGCTGTCCTTGAAGCGATCCTCCGTCTGCTGAAATACCGGGTAATAATACCTGCTGTGCCTGGGCTGAGGAATGGAATGCGCAAAACCGTTTTAACTCGCTTGTTTTAGATTGACTTTCTTTTTTCGGTCTCCTTGGTCTAAAAAAAAGCTTAAATGCGTACTCGTACAAATCGCAGTCAACTGTGCTCGCGATGCCAATAAAAAGAGTGACAAAATCAGCGTCATCCCGACGCTCGAAAGCCCAAAAAGCAACAGGAATACATGGCCTGTCAACAAAAATACGACCTGTTGCTGGGTCGATGCCTTACGAGAATAATACCACCGTAAAGATAATAATACGAGTACACTCAGCCCTTGCCCAACCAACCAAAATGCTCCGCCGTTGACAGCTGCCACTGGCCCCACCTCGGGTTGACGCTAAATAAGCCGCCGTTTACTACAGCAGAGAAAGCACCATAGCACGCTGGAACAAGCTGTTGTCAACTGCAATGCGGAGCATTTACAGGGCACACAGAAAACTGCAGTGTCTCTTCACTGTGCCAAAGTGCTGTAGATATGCGGGGCAACACGGCTGGCAACAGAAGCAAAACAAGGACGCAGACACGAGGCAACTCAGAGATTGCAAAAGACACTATGGAGGCAGTTCATATCGATCTCATTCGAAAAATGTCGACGGGATCCGTATTCTATCCAAGCAAGATGTGAAAAGGAACAAAACGACCGACTCCAACGGTAAATACAAGAACAAAAAAGAAAAACAAACAAAACCCTCACCCAATGGACAGATACAGAACAAGGGAGGAAGAATAAAAAAAAAAAAAAAAAGTGACTCCTTGGGTCAGATAACAATATGCAAGCAATCGAGACAAAAAAAGAGCTGTGAATTTAGAATAAAGAAAAAGCAAAAAAAAAAAAAACCCTGTACATCTACTCGTAAGAAAGATCCCGATTCGGCGGCTGTGTGTGTCTGTGAGGATGTGTGTGTGTGCGTGGCTTGGTTGGCTTGGTGTCGGCTCGGGTTTCGCTGTTGCGGATAAATTAGCAAGGCAAAAAGAGGAGGCGAAGATCAGAGACAGTCGAAAGTGTCGTGCCGCTGGGCCCACGCGGCTCGGCTTGTGGGTTTCCGAGGGAGTGGGCTGAGACGAACATGGAGACGGAGGGATAAAAAAATAAAAATAATAACAATAAAGAGTTGGCAATAAAGCAAAAAAAAAAAAAAAAAGAAAGGCCGTTAAGATGGCACAACAAGACATCAGGACGTGGAATGATATACGACGTAGAGTCATAAAGAGAGAGAAGAGCGAAAGAGAAAGGGAGAAAAGGAGAAAAAGAGAAAAGGGGAGAAGGGGAGAAAAAGAGAGAAAGGCAGAAAGGGAGAAAAGAGAGCAAGAGAGAAAGAGAGCAAAAGAGAAAGAGAGAAAGAGAGAGACTCAGAGAAAGAGAGAAAAAAGAATTCATTGGGTATCATTGCTGGGTCGTATCAAGATGCTCTCAAACAGGCTAACTGCTGCTGGCGGCGGGTCTACTGCTCCGCTCGTCGTCTACTCACAACAACAGCTTCTTCAGATTCCGCTGGATGACCATGTCCTGGACCGAGGCCATGGTGATCTTGAGCAGGTTCGTGTCGGTGGCGTTGGTAAAGTGGCCGTAGATCTCCTTGGCCGGGTTGCGGTTGAGGGCGCGGAACTTGTCCATAAAGTACTTGCTGGCCTGCTTGGCGTCGTCGGGCGGGCCGTGGTAGTCGGTGAAGCCGTGCGCCGTGATCGGGCTCTTGGCCAGCTTCTCCTTGAACAGGTCCATCTTGTTGAGAAAGAGGATCAGCGCCGACTTGGTGAACCAGTGCGAGTTGACAATCGACTCCCACAGCATCAGGGCCTCGTTCATTTGGTTCTGTTTGTCAGTGGAAGAAGGGGGGAAGAAGAAGAAGAAGAAGCAAACAAAAAAAGAGAAAAACGTACTCCGTCCTTGTCCTCGACCAGGCACTGGTCGTAGCCCGAGATGGCGACGAGAAACAGCAGACAGTGGACGTCCTCGAAGCAGTGAATCCACTTCTTGCGCTCCGACCGCTGGCCGCCCACGTCAAACATGCGACACGACATCTGGCCCAGCTCAAAGGTCGTCTCGGTGATGCCTGTGGTGCGCAGCCGCGACCGCAGCAGGTCCTGGTCGTTGGGCAGGTAATTGACGTCCCAGATGCGGTCCAGGTCCTCGCAGAAGCTGCATTGGTTAGCAGACAGGCCAGATCATGTCCAGATCATGCCGACACGCCTGCCGACAAGCCTGCCGACACGCCTACCTGGGGCTACTTACTAGTCCAGATTGTCGTGCAACGCATACTCGTTGCCCTTGGCAATCGCCTTCTTCACTCCGCCATCCACCCACAGCGCCTTGATGGGCTCGAGATAGTCTCGCGGCAGCGGGTCTTTGGCGCCCAGCTCAAAGTCCACCGATATGAGAGCCATGTTTTTCTGCCCCGTGTTAGCCGAGCCGGCCGTCTCGCCTCTCCTTTCCCCGGGCTCCGTCTTCCTGCCCACCTGCCCACTCACCTCGTTCTCCTCGTTCTCAAACGATATGCCGAGCTCCTCCATGGCCTCGTGGATCTTGCGGAACGACTGCACAATGTTGTTGAACACGACCGGCTTCCACTCCAGCTTCTCGCTCTTGCTGAACCCTTGCGCGTAGATCAGCTTCATCTGCTTCAGCACCGTCGACTTTCCCGACTCGCCGGCACCTAACCATCCTGTCAGCGAAAACGCAAAACGCCCAAAAAAAGAAAAAAAAAAAAAAAAAAAAAAAAAAAAAAGGACATGGACTGGGAGGGCCAGACGGAAGCCTGCCCTTCTGCCTTCGACAGCCTTCTCTCCCCTCTACCCTTCCCTCCACCCTCCACCTACCCAGCAGCAGCAGCTTGACCTCCCGCGCCAGCCGCTTTTCATCGTTGCGAATGGCCCTGTCCAGCTCTCGTGTCCGGGCGGCATCGGCATCGTCCCCCTTGCTACGGCTGCCAAAGCACATCGTGGCGGGTCGGCCCCTCGACGGCGAGCCCCTCTGAGTTGTGTGTGGTTGTGTGTGTCGACTGCGCCTGGACATGCGCGTGAGCGCGCAAGCAAGCAGGAAGAAGGATCGTATACGAGAAAGAGGACTGTTTCCGACCGCAAGACGTGGGACCAGTGGCTGCGCCTGTCGCTTCGTGCAAGTTCGTCGTCCAATCGGCGATTTGTTGCGGGCTGGAGCGTCCTCGTCTGGTCCTCCGCCCGTAAATTGGAGAATCTGGCTTGCGACCGATCTCGGATTTCGAGTAAGTTGATGCCCCGACGGAGAGCGAGAACAAAAAAAAAAAAAAACGGGGAAACAAACAATCAAGAAGAGAAAGACAGAAAAAAAAAGAAAGAAAAAAAGAAGGAGTATTAGACTGCAGCTCCCACCCTCTGTCTTCCCGAGATTCTGTCTCAAACAGAGAGGGAGGAAATGAAACAAACAAAAAAAAAAATTAGGTGCAAAGCGCTGAGAACATACAAGAAAAAAAAAAAGACTAGCAGAGCCACGAGGGAATATGCACGAGGAGCCCGGTGTTCGTCTTCACGTTGAGGAGGGGAGAGGGGGGGGGGGGGGGGGGGGGGGTAAAAAAATAAATTTAGGCGCAAAAACAAGTGGGGTTTTTGGAAGAAGCTTATAGGAAACAATGCCCCCCCATTTTAAGCGTAAAAATACAAAAGGTTTTGTG